>JAYESA010000002.1:80926461-81526461 GCA_036927795.1 Iris macrosiphon | reverse complement strand
GGATACCTACCTATGTGGCTTCTACGTCATGATCTTCGTAGCGATTATACGCATTTTGTCCCTTAGTTGGACCCGCGTCACACGCTCATTCAAAGGATCATCTATACGCAGGCATTGGTTATTTTAACCGTTGTGTAAAAGGGTGCTGTACTTTCCACTACTCGGTTTTTACACCGATTGAGTGGTCACTGTCACTAAAACTCTATAAATAGAGACCTCTATCAATAGAGGAAAAAGGGTCGAAGAAATTAGATCTGAAAACTGATCAAGAAATCCAGTATCAAATCTAACGGTCGCAAAGATCGAAGGTCAGAAGGTCGAGAGAGAGAGAGAGAGAGAGAGAGGAGAATCCGGAGCTCAGGCAAAGAGAAGGGATCGACGACTTTGGCATCGGGCATCCACCCTCTTTAGCAACCCTCGAAGCTGCTACCTATCTTTCGCGGCACTTCTTCAACATTGTGTGGTCCAAGGGCTAAAGTGATCGACTGCAGATCAGACACCTATAGCAATATTCACCCAGATTAAATAAATTGTACTTAGACATCCTCGTGTAGGATTAAATTTGTACAATCTTGTTTGTAAACATAAAAGAAGGGCGGGTCTTCGTACAAGATCTCGTTTTCCGCATTCATCAAATTTTTTCTCGTTTATATTATCCCAAAACATAAGTCATGACACTCTCCAACCAATCTCAACCATCCAAAATAGGATTAGTGGTTCCAAGAGTGAACCGGGTCTGGTATCCATCCTATATACGAGTCATAGCACGGGTTTATGGCAATTGCCAAGATGTTCACAACTGGTCTCGAACAGTCTCCCACAATAAACAGTAATATAATTAAATAAATATAACATAATTAACTAGAAACTACAAGTAAATACAGCATGAATACATCTACAGGAAATTTTTTAAATATAACAAATTCAAAAAATACCAAATCAGGGAACGGGTGTGACAGGATCGTAGAAGTTATTAGGATATGCCTAGTATGTCCAGTCGTAGTATGTGGACATTTATTACCAACAATGTTGATCGAATTTTCTATGGGTAACTTTGACGTTACCTTAGGCATGGACTGGTTGAGAGACAGTCATACAAAGATATACTATCGTGAGGGTAAAGTATTTTTTAGAATTCTCGATCTAGAATATTTATACTTAGCAGAATAGCAAAAGACCAACATAAGGGAGAAGTCACAACAATAGCAAGGGAAGAAGACCGCTGCCCAAGATAGTTGAAGAGTTCATAGACGTCTTTCCCAACGATCTTTTCAGATTATCCCCAGTTAGAGCAGTAAAGTTCTGTATAGAGTTGATGCCAGGAGCAGAACCAGTATCCCAGAAAGTATACCTAATGTCACCATCAGAGCTTGATCAGTTATATCAACACGTGGAAGAATTGAAGGCGAAGAAGTTTATTCAAACCAGTGGATTACCGTAGGGAGCACCAATCGTATTGGTGAAAAAGAAGGATGGATCGATGTAGTTGTGTATGGATTATAGGCGGCTTAATGTAGTGACCGTAAAGAACAAGTACTCATTACCAAGGATTGATGATTTGTTTGACCAATTAAGTGGAGCAAGAGTTTTCTCCAAGATAGATTTACGATCAGGATATCATCTGGTACGAGTTTGGGAGCATGACATACCGAAGACAGCATTTAGGTTATGATATGGGCATTACGAATTCTTAGTTATGCCATTCAGACTGACTAATGCTCCAGCGGTATTCATGGATTTGATGAACCATATTTTTGTTCCTTACTTAGACCAATTTGTGGTAGTATTCATCGATGACATTCGTGTGTATTCTCATAAAGAGGAGGAGCATGAAGAATATCTCAGGATAGTGCTGTAAACTTTAAGGGAGCACTAGTTATATGCGAAGCTTAGTAAGTATGAGTTTTGGCTATATCGCATATCCTTTCTTGGGCACATTATTTCTGGAGAAGGAGTATCAGTTGATTCTAAAAAGGTAGATATAGTAGAGAACTAGCTAGTTCCGAAGGCAGTAGCAGAAGTACGTAGTTTCCTAGGATTGGCAGGATACTATAGGAGATTTGTGTCAAATTTTACTAAGATCTCGGTACCATTAACTCGGTTGACGCACAAAGAAGTTAAATTTGTGTGATCGGTGGAATGTCAAACAGCCATTGAAGAGTTGAAGAAGAAGTTAATCTCTGTACCAATCCTTACTCTTCTAGCAGGCTTCGGAGGATTCACAGTGTATTGCGATACATCTGGCAAAGAAATGGGATGTATTTTGATACAACAAGGGAGAGTGATAGCGTATACTTCTCGGCAGCTCAGAGATCATGAGAAAAACTATCCAACTCATGATTTAGAGCTAGCAGCAGTAGTATTTGTACTTAAGCTATGGAGGCACTACTTATATGGCGATCGAGTAGAAATATTCATATATCATAAGAGTTTGAAGTATATGTGTACGCAGAAGAACCTGAACATGAAGAAGAGAATGTGTCTAGAGTTATTGAAAGATTACAATATGGAACTTCAATATCATCCAGACGAGGCTAATGTAGTAGCCGATGCACTTAGAAGAAGAGCTAAAATTTTTACGTTGACTACTCAAAATCATATTCTAGAAGACTTATGAGAGATGGGTATCGAGATAGTACTTCCACAGAGTACATGAGTTCATGCTAGCCTACAGATTTAATCAACTTTGGTAGATAAAATTAAACTAGCTCAGGCAGAGGACCCGAAGATTTAAAATCTACAAGAAGAATGTGAGTCAGGCCTTCCGAAGGAATTGACAATACATGCGGATGGAATGCTAAGGTTTGAAAATTGACTATGCATACCAAGCGAGGATATTCGGTTAGAAGTTAAGACTGAAGCACGCAGTTCCCAGTAATCCATTCATCCGGGAGGCACGAAGATGTACCAAGTTATCAAGCAACACTTTTGGTGGAACAGAATAAAGAGGGAAATAACACACTTTATATCGTGATATTTATGTCAGCAAGTGAAGGCAGAATAATTGAGACCGGCAGCATTATTGCAGCCGCTTCCTATTCCAGAGTGGAAGTGAGATCACATCACGATGGACTTTGTGACTGGTTTTCCTAGATCACCGACTGGTCGAGATACAGTTTAGGTGATAGGGGATTATCTCACAAAAGTTGCTCACTTTATTCATTTTTGAGTAGGACAGTCTACAAAACAATTAGCTAAAATATATATTCGACAGATAGTGAGACAATACGGTATCCCAGTAAGTATCGTGTCAGATCGAGACACTCGGTTCACTTTATATTTTTAGAAAAGTTTGCATCAGAGTTTCGGCACCAAGTTAAGATTCAGCACAGCTTACCACCCCCAGACTGACGGACAATCAGAGAGAACCATCAAGACCTTGGAGGATATGCTACAAGCATTTACCTTAGACCTTGGTGGATCTTAAGAAGATCACCTTCATCTCGTCCAGTTCTCGTACAACAGCAGTTATCAAGCTAGTATTCAGATTGCACCTTTTGAAGCACTATACAAAAGGAAGTGTAGATTACCGTTGGCTTAGGACAACATTAGTGAAAGAAAGATGTTAGGCCCTGAAATGATCACGCAGACAATAGAGATTGTCAAGCAGATTATAGAGTGACTATGGGTTGCACAAGATAGGCATCATCATTAGGCAGATCGATATCGTAGACCTTTAGAGTTTCATGTCGACGACCATGTATTCTTGCAGATTTTGCCTATCTGTGGAGTCATTAGATTCGGGATTCACAGGAAGATTAGTCAGTGATACGTAGGTCTGTTCAAAATTCTCAAGCGGGTAGACGATGTTTCTTATCGTCTTGCCCTCCACTTTCGCTATGTGAGGTAAATAATATATTTCATATGTCTCAGTTGCCTAGGTATGTTCTAGATCTGAGTCATATCCTTGATCACTCTGAATTAGTCGTTGGTATCGACTTATCCTACGAGGAGCAACCGGTATCCATATAGGACCGTAGGGAGAAGGTGCTCAAGAACCGGACTATTTCTCTTATCCGGGTTGCTTAGGGCCATCACTCTCTAGCAGAATCAACATGGGAGCGTGAGGACGATATTCGATCCCGGTACCCGCACCTATTCAATTCAGAAGGTATATTCTTTCTTACGCCTTCATATCTCAGATTCTATGATCAGGTGATCACCTATATGTTGTGATTATATTGCTTGCATGTGTAGTTGCTAGTAGATTTGTATCATGCTTGTCCGGACTTCTCTAGCTAGTGCTTAGAATCGAATTCCAAGGATAGAATTTTTCTAAGGTGGATAGAGATGTCACTCTCTGTTACCAATATACGTATTTAGAACGCATTTTTATTTTAGCATGGTTTCATGCGCATGGAGACTAGATCCATCCTTTAGTTTAACGTTGTTCATGGTTCATTTTTTGGGTTGGTTCAAGTCATGAGAACCCTTGGTTCAACCCTCAACCCTACCATATATAAGACAATATCTCCTTATCTCTCTTTATTAATTCATTCTCTCTCTCTCTCTCTCTCTCTTTAGTTTTCTCTCCCCATTCCATTGGCAAGTACACATTACATGAGAGATATTGAAACCCTCCATATTATTATTTTATTATATTTGTAATGTGTTTTTTATCACTTTTAGAACTTGGAGTTTCCAGTTTTGATGGATGGTTTTGAGTAGATCTACATTTCTAACTTAGGATATTTATGGGTTTTATGAGTTTTTTTTTATTTTGATCTATTAAACATGTATTTTAGAAAACTAATTTTTTTACATGATAGAGCTTTCAATTTATAGTATTTTAGCTTTTGGTTCACATAATTCGGACTTAAAATGAGGATTTTATAGACAAACACAAGATTTTAATTTTTGGAGCTTTTGCCATGGCCGAACCTGCTGTTTGGAGAAGAGAAGTTTTCATGCAGCCAGCGAGTTATGCGGCTGAGAGTGCTATGTAGCTCGAGAGGGTTATGCGGCCTGAACTCTTATCACATACTGACAGCATGTGTCTATCTTGTTGGACCCATGACTGCTTATTTATACAAGTGTCCTTGAACACCTTGTGTTTTCACTCGCTGATCGAATTAGAAATTTACTAAGTCCAAGAGACCTCCGTACGGCATCGAACTATATGCGGCACCGACACTTATGTAGCATTGGAGAGTATGCTACCACCATTTTCCTTGGACGCATGTCTCTAAAACCATGGCACATATTTCTATAATTTTTATCTTTTCTTCCTAGCACACTTTATGGCTTGTCACATCAATCACTTTATGTCATATCACTGATACTTCATTGATTGGCCGTCACTTCAATACTTGTCCCAAGGAGTGGACTTTAACTATGAGCATGCAACCTGACTTCATATGCGGCTAGGACTCCATATGCGGCCTCGACTTCCCATGCAGCCTAGAGACCCATGCGGCCTTGCTTATTTGATTGAATATTTTTTGTTCTTTCGTAACCCAATGTATAATTAGTAATTGGACTCGAATACTGTATATGTGCTGATACCATAATTACCTGATAATTGTACATGATTTAATGTGCGCCAAGATGGGACACATCGTGTCACGTGTTAAGTGATTATATTTGGATTATGCATCGAGAATGCCTCCAAATTCCTGAATACGTGATATTATAAATATATATTATTTTCCCTATATGGGCTTAATAAGCCAGTCAACTACCAAAGCATGGCTAGGATATGTATTGACTGAATATTGCATACACACTCGGGTGAATCCAGATTCGACCTCCATGGATTCGTATCTAGCGTGCCCGTACTTTGTACGATATCTTAAGAAAAATTGTCTTGTGACCTTGCCTTTAGATTTCAAACACAACATAGGGCTAATTAGGTAACTAAAAGTGGTAGTAACATTGGAGGGAATGGTATATCCCAAGTTCATGCCAACGAACCTTCCTACAGAGATTAATTCTAAGTGCATTGTAGGCTGGCCACCACAGATACTGTATATCATCTGCCTTAGTGGAATATAGTATCTGACCTATTATTATGCCGAGCTACTATTTTACTATAGGAATACTGGAACCGCTAATATCGTATTTTTAGCGCAGTGGCCCTATGGGGAACTGGTGCATCTCGTGAATACCATTTTTATTTATTTGGCTCTGTTAGCTCGTGTTCGGCACTGATGTGATCTGAGGATTCCAATTATGCATTGATTCTAAGATAATCTTAGACTCCATAAAATTGCAAACAGTTCAAATGATTGGCCGATATAAGAAATGGGTTTGGTTGTGATTGTATTATTCGGTTAGTAGCCTAGGAAAATGGACTATCATAGTGTGATTGTTCAACCCTTATCCTTGTTTGATTGTAGGGTTGGGCCTTTGCGCTAGGATGTACCATGGACCTAAGTTACGATACTGAACCTGTGAATTATTATATATTTTTCTTGGGTTTTTGTTTCTCCATTTTGTGCTTCCTTTGTGGTACTTGATATTTGGTGTCTAACCCTAGTAGTTTTGCATTGCCAGATTTTGAGCTAGCATCCGAGGATCCAGCATACCTTCCTCTAACTCATAGCGAGTACCAGAAACATGGTCGCAGGGGATAGCGAATGGGTTTTCTTCTTCTCTGCTCATCTTTGTGCATTTACTTTTTTTGGACGTTTAGCCACCGTCACTTGTTAACATGCTCGTCTGGACATTTGTTTCCTTATATGATTATATTAAATCAGACTGCAGCTGATCACTGTCATATACATTGGTTACTTCCAACTCCTTATTTTGTATAGCTGGTCTTTAAAGTATTTTGAGAAAGCATTTGGGACACCTTATTGCTTTATCATATATGCTTTATGCTTATTGTTTCTTATTTGAATGATTGAGACATAGAAGTGCTTGACCAAAGAAGACTTGATTGTAGCATACACCCCCTTGTCTTATACAGCTATGATCATCGTACGATGTATAGCACCTTGTATGGGGTAGATGGCCATGTCCGTCTCCGTATTTCGTTATTTGGGGCATGACAATCTTAGTGCTTGCTATCCTATAGATTGTATCCTCTTTTTGTTTGTGTATCAATTGGTACTACATTGAAGGTTTGTATCCTACCTTTTGTATGTGTGTGTACTTAGGTACCATGATACATCATGGTATCATGCTTTGGTTTATGATATGCATATGAGTAAGGAGCAGCATTAGGCAGTAAATGTTGCTGTAAACAACAACTCTACCTTGCTCTTCTAGCAGCAACTACATGTAAGAAGCAGCCATTGACAGCAGCTAGGTATGGGGTAGAGTTCCTAGGTAATTTTGCAGGTAACTACAACATTTAGCAGCAGCTGTACTGCAACAGCAGTGTCACGACCCGTACTTGGATGATCGGTCATGAGTACGTGGGTACGTCCAGCCTATGCCGCAACATCGATGGTAAAACGTTGTCTAGGTCAACAATAATATCTATCCATCTCGCACAATAATATATGTACCTTTCAATGATATCACAAATCCAAAATGGAGGATAATATGATAATAATGATAAACAATACTCAATCACAATAATCTATAAAGAGAAAAATAGCACGATATCATATAAAAAGCAATAAAAGTCTCAAAGTCATAACTGGAATAATCATTACAAAATATCCAAGTCTATGAGTCTAGCAATGATCTCAATAAGTCTAAATAACAATAACATCTCAAATATCTAATGCTGGAGACAGATGTAGTATAATATCAAAAATACTAGCTAAGTCTCGGCAATAACTAATTGAGCCTCATCATAGCTATATAGAAATACTAGGTATCACAACTATAAATAAATATACATATATATATATATATATATATATATATATATATATATATATATATATATATATATATATATATATATATATCAACTATAAATAAATAAATATATATATATATATATATATATATATAATATCCTAATATCCTAGCTAAAACATAATATCTTAACAAGATACTAATATTTTTCCCAACTCATATTACTAGTATTAATACCTATCCTCGACTCCTAATGTCACGACCAGGACCCGGTGTAGGGGCATGAGTACGTGAACGACGTCCAGCCTATGACGCAACATCAACGGTAGAACATTATTTGGGTAAACTATACTATCTAATAAAATGATCACCAAGGTATATAATGCCACCAATAAAATATGAATACTTAATCATAGAACTATAAGATGGAATAACGCACGAATATGAAATAAAGAACTGAAGAGTCAAAATATAAATCACAAGACAACAAATAATTTCCAATGTGTCTCGAAAATAATAAAGTACTAATTGTCAAAGCTGGAGACAAATCTAATACAATATAAACCTATCTACTGAGCTACAGGTAAGGTACCGTCTGTCTCAACCAGGATGAGTCTCTCCTGAGCCAAAGTCTCTAGCTCTAAGCCAACTACGTCCTGAGGCCCGTAGTGAGTGGGATACCACTCCTCAGTGTCATCTGGAAAAAATATATCCAGTCAAGATTAGAGCGAAGTACACCTCTACCAGCAGTTTCAATAAATGATAAAGACTATATAACAATAAATATGGAGCATATACAAAATGAATAGAGCATGGTAGAATATACAGGAATAAGGAAATCGAAAAATATATACAAGAGGTATGAATATCATATATAAAATAAAGAAATACAACTATCTAAGTGAGTGAGTACTAGTGACAGCATGTGATCGTCTTGGGTACTACTCAAGAACCACAGGCCTAGTCAATCATACGTGCAGTGTATGTTTAACACTATATAAGAAAAATAAGAACTGCGGGGTATGATCACATATCTACACTAAATACTCTCCGCCCTCGACTGGTATAATGGATCCAACCATGACACACTATGACATAAGATTCTCTGAGAAGGGAGCTAATCTTCTCATGAATCAGTATCCATACATGTACAAGAACAACGGGGCTCACACAAGAAATATGCCAGGAACTACCAGGAATAATATCTCATGACGGGATCCAGGAATACCAATCCGTGTAACCAAGTATCAGAAAATCAAGGATATCTACACTAAATACAAGAAAATAGAGGATATCATAAACGAAAAACTATCAGAGAATGTACTCGCCTAAAATCCGGTGAACAGTATCCAGAATGTCCGAAATGGTGCCTCAGAGACCTAAATATAGAATATTATATCAATACAAGGTTTTGAAATAATAACAAGTTAAACTAGTCTATTTCTAGGTCATTAGGCCGATTCTAAGTCAAAAAAGTCAAATTAGGTCAACTCTAGGTCAAACTAGCTATTTTTAGGTTGTATGAGTCTTATCTCTAGGTTATTGGGTCCATACACTACTTATCTAGGCTATACTAGCTATATTAGGATACTAGAGTATCATAGCTACTAAGTACAAATACATAGCTCTATTTATATATAATACTAGCTATTCATTAGCTAATACTAACTATATATTGATTACCTTGGCTTTGAGCCACCTTGGTATCAATACCTAGCTTCCTTCTTGGTATTCACTACCAATACCTAAATATAAGCCGATACCTTGACATTACCTTGGTGTATCTCATGGTAATTCAAGAACTTAGTATTAAAACTAACCAACAATTATACTATATACTCTAATTAGTATATAACTGACTTATCAAATTAATATCATATACCTTACTTACAAACCATCTAATACTACTAATTGACTTCATAATATACTAACAACTAGCCTCTATACACTTGATATACAACACTAATATATTTACTAACATCTAACATATATCTTTAACTAACTAACATATATATAGATATACTAATATCAACTAACTAACTTTTAACAACCAACAATCTAACTAACATCATTCACCAACTGATATTACTAACTAACATTAGTTATATATACTAACTCATACATAACTCCCTAACATACTAACTCACTAATAGTTAACTATTAATGACTAACATAGAAGCTAACTGCTACTCCATATACTATACTGAGCAGTGGAACAATTGCTTTGCTCTCCATTCTGCTGTGCACTTGTATGTACAGCCCGACCTCCCACTGCTGCTCCATTCTATCATAACAGCACAGACTATATACCCGACTGTTCTGTCCAAGGTGGCAGTCCAACACAGCCCACACCCGACTGAAACACCAGTCCCATGTTGTAATGCAAGAAGCTACCAACAAGCACATATATGTGCAGACCCATTCCCCCCAGTTGCAAAGCAACAAACACACAAGGCACACATAAATGTGGACAGAATACTATCTCTTAAAGACTCCAATGACTGATATATATAACATGCAATAAGATACATAATTACATAATATAGATACATATGTATTGATCATAAACATGGAGGTTATATATATATATATATATATATATATATATATATATATATATATATATATATATATATATCATTAAAACACTAATTAGATATAAAAACAATACTCACTTGAAGATCAATACTCACCAAAATGATTAATCAAACACTTGGAGTGCATAACACCCATATCACACTAAATCAATGATATGCTTGCGATACGTCCCCAACTCAATACCCAATACATCACAAATGATATGGACAAGTATAAAACTATAATTAGAAGAATACAAAGTGCTAACTACCAATCTATGTATCTATGGTAAAATATGACATATGTAGACCCCCGTATCGAAAAAAAACTCCAAAATCAACCCGTATCACAAAATTGCCAAGATACGTCCTATTCATATCCAATTTTGGATACGACACTAGTCTCACACAATCAAACATATGTCAATTTTGTCTAATTAACCTATTGACAAATACATAGTGCACCAATCTCGAATTTCTTCCAAATTGGGCACAAAACACACTATAACTTACAAAATGTGGGTCCCTAGTAGTCAATTATTGTTCCTATAGGTAGCCCTAGTATATAAGAGGTTTCCTAGTGATTAAACTATAGATTTAGAGTCTAATTAGGAAGAAAATTCTGAATTGTACCTATTGGGAGATGGATTCCCAATACAAGTCTCTGAATGGACACAAAGAGGCCTCAACTTGTGTAATCTCCTTCTCCTTGTAGACCCTTGCCTCCTCCTAGATCCTAGAGCTTCTAATGGTGAAGTAGGGAAGAAATTGGAAAGGATATGGAAATAATTTGGTGGAGGGAAGGAAAATTTGGCAAAGAATAATGTAGATCTAAAATTAGAGTAAAATGAGAAGAGGAGAGAGAGTCTCCCCCTCTTAATGTGGCCGACCCCCTATGCATGGTTTCCAAGAAATGTACAAAGTCCACAATACCCCTTGGGGCTTATCATGAAGAAAATGATTAAGGAAGAAAGGTTCTAATCCTAATAGTTTGATTAATTAAATTATTAACTTAATAAATTGGGCTAGTTATTTGGCTCAAGTCTAACTAAAATAAATGTTGGTCCAAGAGTCAATTCTAAACTAGTTAGGTCCAATAACACAAGTCCAAAAATATAATATAACATCTAAAATAAAAAATAATATAATAAATAAATATACAACATGCACAATAATTATTTAACAATGAAATGACCAAAATACCCCTAGTCAAAAAATGTGGTAGTGACACCTAATTACCCATAACCTTGGTATCTTAAATACCTTGCTAATAGCCTGTATCCCATGTGTTACCCTATTCTAGTACCTCTTATCTTAGTATCCTAGTATCACAATCCTCATAGATCCATTTCTATTATACACTCACTCATATTAAACACAACATGAAATTACCCATTAGATAACCCCACACTTGACATAAAATAAAACCTAAACTTTAACTCATACACCATATCTCATATTACGTACAATTCGATACTTACTTACACCTCTCACTATTAATACATACAATACTAAATTAACTAAAACACCCATCTCACAACAGCACATAGTATCAGATCCCTCTTCCTTATCACAATAATACTATAACTTCAACACCAACCCTGGCACATGTGCACCTAAAGATACATCCAGGTACCCAATTTTCTAAAACTGAACACATATACCTATGTGTATCCTTGCTACCTAATTGATCTGTTGTTGCCACTGAAACTAACCAAGACTATAATGAACCCTTCACATTACTGCTAGTGCTGACTACCCGAGCCCAGAACTAATATCCATTTTCAGATTGCCTTTGCCTACCCACTGCAAAATACTGCCTCGACCCTCATCCACAGCAACAGTTGTTGCACACCAAGCCAACACCATATATACATGAAGCCACACCTTAACCTACTGTCAATACCTCAGTTCTCACTCCCCTCAAATCTGAACCAGTTATATACCAATCAAATCTGAGCACCCAACCCACTCACTGCCTGGCAGTGCACACTATTTCTTCAACTCTCACTCTTATCCTCGCTATTTCTTTCTACTGATACTAATATTTGATGTCAAAGTATCAAACATTAACCCATCTTATGATACTCTCATAAACACATGTACAAAAATCTCAAATCCAACACCCTGCTACTGCACTACTCGATCCCCTATGCCTGAAATCACTCACCCACAAACACATACTCCTTACTCTAACACCCCTTGTGTACTGAAATCTGAACACAAACAGTGTACTCACAATATGCATATATCTAAATAAATACTCAAACCGATCTTCAAGTCGTAATACTCTTGGTGTCCTTCCTATTGAAGCACAGGTCTGAAATTACCCCCCACATTGCAGTACACTCCCACAATAGGTTGCTAACTGTAATTTTCTTCCCACCTAATTACACAATACCTGGAAACACCTTGACTTACTACCTGAACCGATCCTAGGCCTTGCTCAGTGCACTGGAGCAGTTGAAGTGTATCATCCCCTAATTGCTTTTGCAAGGCAACACATCCTACAAATGAAGCTCTACACCCCTTGTAGTTTACTACCTGATTCTTCTTATTCACTAGTTGCCAAGCCACCTCCCCTTCATTGCAGAACTCCCAACTAAAGAATACATATGCCCTCTCATTTGTAGTTGCAACCATTTGCTTGTTGCATTCCACCTGCACCCGAACCCTCCATTGCTTGTATGACCCAAGCCCCCTACCAGTCACCACACTCAAGTATACACGAGTGTACACTTACACCACCAAGTTACAATACTCACAACCAAAGGCACCAATCCATCTGCATACCCTAAAATGTATACCAATGCACACCATTATCCCAGAGCATATACAGAAACTTATGTGTATATTTATCTACACATACATTAACATGTATATATATATATATATATATATATATATATATATATATAAACACATACACACACACTAACACCCCAACTAATCACAAACACCTTCCTGACACTTGACAAAAGTATCATAACTCACCACCCTCTCTACAAATACTTGGTGTGCACCATGATGCACACTCAAGTATTACTCATGATACACCACTCCTACACCACTCATGCCATGATACTCACTCCTAAACACCAAGAAAACCAATAAATACCTAGATTATGATATATATATATATAATATAATTAAAGAGAATTAACACCTATTGGCTCTTAAACTCAAACCTACCGACATGCACCGTAACGTATCACGATACGGCCTATATGTATCCAATTATGGACACGCACACACTTACAAAACATGAATCACCCTTTAAAGTTATTGAGAAAATATTCCTACAAACAACTAGTGGTCCAAATTCGAATTTTTCCTAATTTGGCCACAAAAGTCAATAATTATCACAATAAAGTCTATTATAACCTAGTTATTCCTTCTATAGGTAGTCCTTAGCTATATAAGGCTTCATAAGGATCTAATACTATGATTATGAGAGAAATTGATAGGAAAATAGAAGTTTACCTATTGGGAGATAGATTCCTAATGTATAACAACCAATGGACACAATGAGAAGTTGGACACAATCCTCAAGACAACGCTTCCCTCCTCCAGGTGCTCCTCTAGCAATGACAAGCTCCTTAGCCTCCTTGGAATGAAAATGAGAGGGATGGGATTTGGGAATGGGTGGATTAGGATTTGCTTCCAAATTTAGGGATGAATTAATTAGGAAAGCAAATGGAGGCTATTAATGAATAAAGAGGCTTATATAGCCTCCTAATAGGGTTAGGGTTAGGTTTAGGAATTAGATAATAAGACTTAAAATTCTCTCTCCATGTCAGGAATAGAATCTATTTTATCAAAGAAGAAATCTCTACAATTAGTGGGATTATTTTATTCATTTAACTACGAAAATGACTAAATAACTAGTCTAATCATGACTACTCTATTTAATTGAACCAATGGGTCAAGTCAAGTCTACTTGGATCCACATGGGATCACTAGCACTAATTATAATTAATAGGATATAGTCCACTAGTCAACAATATATTTATAACATAACAATTATTCACAATAATAAAATAATATTGAAATAACAAAAATACCCCTAGAAAATAAATTTTCTTAAAATTTTAAACACTTCCTCCTCTCTCTTCTAGCTAATCATAACATATTCATCATAATCTTTACTACGGTTAAACCCTAAATCCAATCTAAATCATACAAGCATGCAAATTAAAAAAAAACTAATTATTGTCATATATATGGTTATGGTCTATGTATGTTATGATATTGCAGTCTCTATCAAGAATATTCTACTAACTATACAGCACAAACAACTATATGGTACTAAGGAATCAATCAAATAAAATAGATGGAAAAAGGACAAGAAGGAAGAACAGAACTTGCTAATCCTTCAAATATAGCATCGGCCTCCTCGACCGTCACCGCTAAAACCCTGCCCCGCTAGGGTGTAGCCCTTTGCTAGTACGGGGCAATTGCTGTGCCATAGGTGGACTAATTGGACCCCTCTATTCTCACTTCCTGGAACACTTGCACTCCTACCCTCCAAGATACTCCCTTATATATCCTTCCTCAATATTACACTGATACACTTAGCTAATTTTATCACCCATAATAACACTCAATGATAATATACTAACACACTCCACATATCACTCATCCTATTCTTGATAAACTCTAATCACTTTCTCACTCTAGGCATCCTTGGTACACAGACACTAACTCCATAACTATAAATGTTTAATACTCTAGGATACCAGCTACTAACTATACTCTGATACCTATCTTAGAACTATCGCTAAAATAGTACTACACTATGAGTTACTTCTAGTCTTATACACTGATAACTAATGCTCACCTACCTAATAAGGAACCACTCGTAACTTACAAGCTATACTCTCAATAATCAACAATAATACTCAACTTGACACCAAACTATATACAAGTTACCAAACTACTACACTATCCAAAAAAGCTGCCTTAGGAACTAATGAAGGTAAAACTCTATAAGAAATGAACTAGAGGCACTAAAGATATCATTATCCTGAGCTAATAGGGGTGATGGAACAGAATTCAATAATAATAAGACTAAATAATAGAGACGATATATTAAGAACCAATTTAAGATATAATCTGATAATCATACATATCTATATAAAATTATGCTATCCAGAATCCTTGCTACGCCAGTAAGCATAGCTGCGATAAACTGTAGAGTCCATAACTAAGGTACATACCTCTAGAATCATGGTATCTAAAAATTTTGCCCTGCCGCTAGCTAGGCTGTGAAAACTCTAAATTCTATAACCAAGAGAAATATATCCAAAATTAGGCTCTATGTCTTCGTCACGCCATCTAGTATAGTTGCGATAAATACTAGACTTCATAACTAAAGCAGACAGTTATATTTCTCAATGTTCTTATCTATTTAAGTTATCAGAATATATCTCAACTTAGTCCATAAGATTCATCTCGATACAAGAATCAAATTCAACAAGGGACAAGTACAAAGGCGAAGGTGAAACGAAACAAGTCGAAATAGATTCAAAATAAGATTCTCAAGGGTCATTCTAGGAATCTTTCACGAAATTCTAATTTATAATTGAGTATTCTATCATCCTAGTATTATAGATCCAATATCGTATTGCAGGCTCACAGAAGTATAACTAAGCCATTGTACTACTATGACATCGTACTAGTTGCGAAGCCTAGCCTGCATGGGCCACCACAAAAAGTGCCATGACCCACAACCGGATGATCGGGCATAAGTACGTGGGTACGTCCAGCCTAAGCCACAGCATCAGTGGTAGAACGCTGTCTAGGTCAACAATACTATCTATCCATCTTACACAATAATATATTTACCTGTCAATGATATCTCAACTCTAAAATAGAGGATAATATGATAATAATGAAAAATAATACTTAATCACAATAATCTATAAGGAGAAAAATAGCACGATATCATATAAAAAGGAATAGAAGTCTCAAAGTCAAAATTAGAATAGTCATAACAAATTATCTAAGTCTATGAGTCTAGTAATGATCACAATAAGCCTATATAACAATAATATCTCAAATATCTAAAGTTGGAGACAGATCCAGTACAATATAAAAATACTAGCTAAGCCTCGGCAATAACTAATTGAGCATCATCACAGATATTATTGACCCTCCTATACTATGGGTGCATCCTCAACTGACTCTCCATCCTATGGCCATAATACATGGGGACATAAATTCTCTAAGAAGTCATCTAAAAAATATATCCAGTCAGGATAGAGGAAGTACAACCCAGTAGAAGTTTTAATTAATTGACAAAGGCTATATCCAGTCAGGATAGAGTGAGTACAACCCAGTAGAAGTTTAAATCCTTTAAAAAGTTATCTGAAAAATATATCCAGTCAGGATAGAGCGAGTACGGCCCAGTAGAATTTCTAATTAATTGACAAAGATTATAAAACTACAACAGTAAAGTAATACAAGATGAGCAGATAATCAACACACTATGGTATAAGCAATAGAGTGCAGTAGATAATATGGAAGCACGAAATACAAAGACAGATAAATAAGTGAAACTAGCAAGCACGGCAGATAAGAATATAACCAGTAATGTAAAGTGAAACCAAAAAGTCTGCATCTAAACTAGTATGTTGAAATACCACTTTCGACATATAAACGGCTTGGGGTAATATGGCTCATCACATGTGAGGTGTGCGATTTTTGTCATTCCAGATTAGACAAGAAGGGTGTAGTTCCAGATTTTAGAAATATTTATATGTCTACTAAGGTATTTTTTCGTCCAACTAGAACAATGAATCTAAGTTCTGACACATAGATCAATATGATGCCAGCCAATACAAGTGATGTTAGAAGAGTCATGATAATGGTGATGCTAGTAAAAGAGTCATGATAAACCAACAAGTATAATCACGTATCTCAAAATAAATCCATAATACTACTTCGTGTATCCATCGTGTCGAGAAATCAGGTAAAATAATACTATAAATAAGAATCATAGTAATTATCAAATAATATAAACTATCAGAGAATGTACTCTCCTATGGTCCAAAGCTAAGGATAAAAATCGGTCCGAACTGGTGTCACACTGACCTATATATGAAATTTTATGGTATTTGGTGTAATAAAGTGATAAACAAGCTTAAATAAGCAAAAATATAATTTCTAGGCCAAAACTAGGTCAAACTAGGTCGATACCTTGATTTTAGGTTAACCTTACCAAAAGAGTTGACTTTAGGGTCAGACTAATCAATATTAGCTACCACTAGGTTATTCCTAGGTTTCTAGGTCCAAACTATTTAATATAAAAATACTAGGTATCACAAATATTATATATATATATATATATATATATATATATATATATATATATATATATATATATATCCCAATATCCTAGCTAAAACATAATACCATAACTAGATATTAATATTTTACCCAACTTCTATTACTAGTAGCAATACCTAACATCGACTCCTAATTACCCATAACCTTGGTATCTTGAATACCTTACTAATACCTCGTATCCCATGTGTTACCCTATTCTAGTATCTCTTATCTTAGTATCCTAGTATCACAATCCTCATGGATCCATTTTTATCATTCACTTACTCATATTAAACACAACCTGTAATTACCTATCAGATAACCCCACACTTTACATAAAATTGGACCTAAACTTCAACTCTTACACCACATCTCATATTACCTATAATTCGATACTTACTTATACCTCTCATTGTTAATACATACATCACTACACCAACTAAAATACCCATCTCATAGCAGCACATAGTATCAGATCCCCCTTCCTTATCACAACAACACTATCACTTCAACACCAACCAAGGCACATGTGTACCTACAGATAGATCCAGGTACCCACTTTTCTTAAACTGAACACATACACCTATGTGTATCCTTGCTACCTAATTGATCTATTGTAGTCACTGAAACTAACTAAGACTGCAATAAACTCTTAACATTACTGCTAGTGCTAGCTACCTAAGACCCCAACTAATATTCATTCTCATCTTGCCTTTGCCTGCCCATTACAAAATACTGCCCCGACCCTCATCGACAGCAACATCTGCTGTACACCAAGACAACACCAAACACACATGAACCCACACCTCAACCTATTGTCAATACCTCAGTCCTCACTCCCCATAAATCTGAACTAGTTACATACCAATCAAACCCGAGCACCCAACCCCCTCATTGCCAGGCAGTGCACACTACTGCTTCAACTCTCACTCATGTCCTTATTATTCCTGCCTACTAACACCAATATTTGATGTTAAAGTATCAGACATCATTTACACATACATTTACTACATCCCCATTTTACTTATTGGATACCCTCGAGTTATGAAATACGCATTAACCCATCTTATGTTACTCTCATAAACACATGTGCAACAATCTCTAACCTAACACCCTTCTCGATTTTCGATGCCTGAAATCACTCACCAACAAACGCACACTCCTTACTATAACACCCCTTGTGTAATCAAAACACAAGAAGTGAACTCACAATATGCATATATCTAAATATACCCTCAAACCAATCCCCAAGTCGTGATACTCTTGGTGTCCTTCTTATTAAAGCCCAAGTCTGAAATTAACCCCCACATTGCAATACACTCCCACTACAGGTTGCTAACTGCAATTTCCTTCCCATCAGGCTGTACAATGCCTGGACACACCTTGACTTGCTACCTAAACCGAGCCCAGGCCTTGCTCAGTGCCCTGGAGCACCTGTAGTGCATCATCCCTTAATTGCTTTTACAAGACAACACATCCAACAAATAAAGCTCTACTTCCCTTGCAGTTTATGACATGATTCTTCCTATTCACTAGCTGTCAAGCTACCTCCCCTTAATTGCAAAACTCCCAATTAATGAACACAGATGCCCTCCCATCTGCTCTGTAACCATTTACTTTCTGTATTGTACCTGTACCCGAACCCTCCATTGCATGTATGATCCGAGCCCTTACCAGTCACCACACTCAAGTGTACATGAGTGTACACTTACACCACCAAGTCACAATACTCACAACCAAAGACACCAATCCACCTACACACCCTAAAATGTATACCAATACACACCATTATCCCAAAGCATATACTGAAACATATGTGTATATTTATCTACACATACATTAACATGTATGTATATATATATATATATACACACACACACACACACACACACCAACTAACACAAGTATCATAACTCACCACCCTCTCTACACACACAACACTACAACCAAAACTCTCTAGCACATCACTAAAACACAAATGCCCACATCTAGCATAAGGGAACTAAATAACAAATATTTGGTGTGCACCATGATGCACACTCAAGTATTGCTCATGATACACCACCCCTACACCACTCATGCCATGATACTCACTTCCAAACACTAAGGAAACCATAAACACCTAGATTATGATATATACATATATATACTAACTAAATACATGCAATAAAATTAAAGAGAATTAACACATATTGGCTCCTAAACTCAAATCTAACGACATGCACCACGACGTAACATGATAGAGCCTATAAGTATCCAATTATGACACACACACTTACAAAACATGAATTACCCTTTAAAATCATTGAGGAAATATTTCTACAAATACCTAGTGGTCCAAATTTAGATTTTTTCTAATTTGGCCACAAAAGTCAATGTAACTATCACAATAGAGTCTATCACAACCTAGTTCTTCTTCTTATAGATAGTCCTTAGCCACTGAAGGCTTCTTAAGGGTCTAATACTATAAATAGAAGAGAAATTAATAGAAAAATAGAAGTTTTACCTATTGGAAGATGGATTCCTAATGTATCACCACTAATGGACACAATAAGATATTTGACACAATCCTCAAAACAATGCTTCCCTCCTCAAGTGCTCCTCTAGCAATGACAAGCTCCTTAGCATCCTTAGAATAAAAATAACAGGGATGAGATTTGGGAATGGATGGATTAGGATTTGCTTCCAAATTTGGTTATGAATTAATTATGAAAGCAAATGGAGGCTATTAATGAATAAAAATGCTTATATAGCCTCCTAATAGGGTTAGAGTTAGGTTTAATAATTAGATAATAAGACTTAAAATTCTCTCTCCATGTAATGAATAGAATCTATTTTACTAAAGAAGGCATCTCTATAACTAATAAGAATATTCTATTCATTTAACTAAGGAAATGACTATTTAACTAGTCTAATCATGACTACTCTAATTAATTGAACCAATGGGTCAAGTCAAGTCTAGTTGGGTCCACTTGGGCTCACTAGCACTAATTCTAATTAATAGGATCTAGTCCACTAGTCAAAAATTTATTTATAATATAACAATTATTCATAATAATTAGATAATATGGAAATGACAAAAATACCACTCTTCCAAAATTAGGTGGTTACAAGCAGCATGTGCACTACTGAACCAGCATGAAACAAGATGCCCGAGCCAACAACAGTTGTATGTTGTAACAGCAGTAGCTGCACTTCCAGCAGCCTACAGCCAATAGACCAAGCGTGTGCAGCAGCAGGCAATGCATGTATATGTGTTCAAGTATCCTAGTGTATACCAAGTTGGGTTTAAGTATAGGTATAGGTATATCCAGTGTAATCCCAGAGTGGGTGAAGGTGAGGTAGTGTGCACCAATAAATCAAGTATAGTATGTGTATATAAGAGTATCATTGTGTCATGCCCAGTCCTAAAATAAATAGGACTAGGATATGCAACTATGTCAGCAATATGTATACGTAGGCTACTCCAATGTATGGAACCTAAGAATACATATTTAAGCTGTATATGAACTATAGCTCATACATGGTATATAAAATGTTACAAGCCAAGACATAAACAAATCTCATCCACAAAATAAAAAAATAAATTAGGAAGGTAGCAAGAATAAAATAAACGAAATGAAATAAAATAGTATCCTCCATAACTAATAGTCGATTGAAGACAAATCTACTACCAAATGACTATAATAAAAATATGATAAAAGGTTCAGCCACAAGTTATTGAAATAAAAGGAAGACTAAACTAAACTAGTAATCCATCTAGGAAGAGTCAAGGAAACACGGAAGGTAAGACCTCCTCGTCTACTGCTAAAGGATTGGGTCCTAGGCTGTACACTTGGGGATAGTCCTCTCAGCTATGCCTGGAAAGGAACTAGGTCCTCAATGGGACGTAGCAAGATATATATAAATATACCACATGAAATAATATAAATATGCAGGAAGGAAAGAAAGAAAATATAAGTATACTACTGCTAACCAATCTATGTGTAAATGCAAACAAGGACAACATTCAATATGGGCCAAATAAATTGGGTACACGAGTAGTGCTCCGTCGAGATGCTATCAAGACACAGCGTGTAGTGCTCATCATGAGACACTATCAAATACTCATCGGGTAGCGCTCATCCAAGACACTACCAATACAGACACGATATGTGCAATATAGCCTAAGCACCTACTGATTATCCTTCCCACCAATGGAACTACAAGTCAAGCTATACAAGCAGAATCTAGTAGGTCATGGATTATTGTTAAACCAAGTGTGGGGACGAATCGAGAAGGACCCAAAATATATCTAATCATGTAACACGTAAAGGTACAACATCTCTAACTATCATGCATGCAACTCTCCGTATCCAAGTACGTGTCCACAGGAACCAAATATATAAGAAAGACAGTTCTATGGAAAATAAATAATAATAAATCTATAAACAATAGATAAGGCAATGAGCACTATGAAAGAACAAACGAAAAATACTGAACAAGGAAATATAAAGCATAAAATACAGAACAATGACAAGGTATACTTGCCAAATGTTTTTCCAAATATGCTGAGTTGTGAGTTTGGAGTCTAACCATGAACGATCGTCATCCATCACGTACCCATCGTAGAAAGTTTAACACAAGATAGATCTACAAATTCTAGGAATAATTGTCGATCATAAATAATTAATTTTCCTAAGATATTTACTAATAATTTTGAATAAAATCATTTAATATTATATTTTTGCTATATTAAAATCTGATTTGTATCTTAACTATAAATTCTAGGCCATTAGAGTCAACTTTGCAAATACGAGATTTATTGCACGCAAATCGAGGCGTTCAATTGACCAAGAAGTCAACCGGCATGAATATAAAGTTTGAGTATACAATCTTGTAAATTTTAATGCCACAAGAATGCTGTAATTGAGGGTTCACCCAAATCATGCATCCTTTGCAAGATATCACAGTTACAAATTCTAATTTTCCGATCGCTAGATTGCTAGGGGTCTATAGTTTGCACGAATTAAACAAGATATGAAATTAACCTAATAAATTTTGGAAAATATTTATGTTAAAGTTATTTGTGTCAAATTTCTAGAATATCAAACGGATTATGAATTCGAGTTCAGGATCTCCCGAAATCTCGAAAATAACGTACCAAAAAAGTGTTCGGACAACTGACACTAAAATAATTCTACAAAAATTCGGGTTCCTAATTATTGAACATAAATTATATATTCAGTATTCTTAGCTTGATACGGTTCTAGAAAAAATGGTACGCTATTCCGACGTCTGGATTGGCCGCTAGGCCTTCGCGAAGGTTGAAGAAGTCGAAAGTCTCGTACGAAGAACCCTCTTTCTCATTCCTCTAAATATTAAAACGGCTGATAAATAATTAGGGTTTCCAAATTCATATATATATAGGGTGTGTTGCTGATGGACGGGCCCCCCGGCGTTGACCAGACAACTGACTGAGTAATACAGTTTTTAATTGCAAAAAATATTTATTAATTCAATTTTGCTCTATTTAACTCAAAATAAATACCTACAATTGTCAAAAAAATCCAAAAAATTTCTAAAAATATATATAGGCATTTTAACCCTAAAATAAAAGTTTGACACCAAAATATTTTTTATGTTCCCAAAATATATTCGGAAAGATCGTCGATAAATAGGTTTTCTAGGTTTTAATTATCCAAAAATTCTAGAAAATTTCCAAAAGTTCTAAAATACTATAAATAGATATATAAAGCTATATATGAGTCTCTAAGAGCTATATTTAACATAGTGCTGCATATTTTTAGATGGTATGACTTAGATGTAACATGAGTTTATCTATAACTCTCACGATTGTTAGGCGAATATTGTAGCATCTACTTTCTAATTAAATAATAATTATTATAATAAATAATATGCTAGTACTAATGTGTAATCATAGGGTGGATACCACCAATAAGGTAACACTAGGTCCTAGAGCTCATAAATTATTATTTTAGGGTTTAGAATAATAAATTAGGGCAATTAGAATTTTATGAAAATTTACGGTAGTCATTAATAATTAAAATCTAATTTTTAGGACTTCTAAGAATTTTTGAAGGAATCTTAGAGGTAAAATTTGACCACAAATATTTTTCTAGGGTCTAATATCCTATTTTACATTTTTTGAAAATTTTCCACAATTTTTTAGAAATTTTAAATATTTATTTTGAGTTATTTTAATTAAAATAATTAATTAAATAAGTTTCTATAAATAAAAACTAAAAAGGAATTAACATTGCCTTGTAAGCTGACAGCGGGCCCACGTGTCAGGGTCAGCCGCGCACTAGGGCTGGCCTACCTGTCAGAGACCCTGGTGCTCGGGTACGAGTGCGCGTGGGTCTGCGGGCCGAGCCTTGCCGACCCGAGTTCGAGACTGACTCGAACTCGGCTAAGCCAAGTCGCATAGAGCGGGGGGCGTCTGATCTTAGCGGGAAGCCTCAGAGATGGCCGCCACGTATCCAGTTTTTGAGTCGCATATATATATATATATATATATATATATAGAGAGAGAGAGAGAGAGAGAGAGAGAGAGTTAGGGTTTTCATCTTTTCTGTCGAATTAAATTTAGAGAAGAGAGAGAGAAGAGATTGTGACGATTTCCATCTAGGAGTTTCTTCGACTTCGCAAGGCCATTAATCATAGTCCGGACTCCAAATGCATCATTTTTTCTTGCGTTGGGATCGTAACGAGGTTAGATTTCTGAATCTCAAAATTATTATCAATAATCATGAACAAAAATTCTAGAAAATTCTTGCAGTGTTGTTGTCCAAAATCTGACACATTTCGATATTTTCGAGATTCCGGGCAATAATTATGAACAAAAAATTCTAGAAAATTCATGGAGTATCGATTGTTCAAAATCTGATACTTTTCGTTGTTTTCGAGATTCTAGGAGATTTCAAACTCGAAATCATGAACTGCTGGAAGTTATGGAAATATGACGTGATGAAATTCCATAAAATTATATTTTCAGAATTAACATGCAAGTTTATTATACTAGAAAATTTGTGCAACCTAGATGTAGTCAGGGAACCGATAAAACTGTCATCTATGCTCAGTATTAGCTATAACTTATTACTGCCTTGTGACTTTGTGAAACAATTGACTCCAGCGTTCATATAACGCAAAATCTATAGGATTTCACACACAAATATGGATTTTGTGTTGGTTGACATTTTGGTCAATAGGACGTCTCGATTTATGTGTCACGAGTCTCAAATTGGAAAATTCGATTTTGTTGGACAAAATTTAAGAATTAACCTAAAAATTATAATAATAGGATTAAAAAATAATTTTATAGTAATTATTTCAAAATTAACTAAATTAAAGTAAATTATCTCTTGACATGGTAATTCATCATTCGTAGGATTTGGACTCTGATTTGGGACATGATTATACCATAACTAAGGTCCACAGGCGAGTATAATTCAATGATTACTTTTAGTAATTGATAGTCTATATAATGCTTGCTTAGTATTGATTATTTGATTCTTGACACTAGTTACACGGATTAGTAAATGGTGGAATCTTATATGAGATATGTGACTTCCTGGACTATTGTTATTTCTTCGTATTTTGTTCGGAATTTATGTTATACTAGTCGGAAGGGGAAATACTTAGTGGACGTGTGAACTACCCTTTCTATCCATGGTATTACTGGAATAATAACATCCATGCATGACACACGTGGTTTATCAAATTTTACCCTTAGTCGTTCACATGTCGACAAGGTATTTTAAATAATGTAGATTAGTTTATTCTTATATATTTCTCCCATACTTGCAGTTATTTTCTATGATCGGTTGTGATTACTGTACATCATTTCTATGACAGGGCTTTAGTATTTAGTTATTCTGGTTGCCTTATTGTGATTTCAGTTTTTTTGTTATCATATATTCTTTACTATTTATTGTCTTATTATTTCTACCAAGTGTTGGAACTATTTTACTGTGATGTACTCATTCCAATCCTGACTGGATAATAATATTTTAGGTTACTACGATAAGGATGATATCCCCACACATTATGGACCGTAAGCTGGCGACATAGTGGAGCATGATCTTGCCCTTCAGGAGGATCATGGAGAGTTAGCAGCTCAGCCCCCGGCTGCAATTGAGTTGTTTAGTTAATTAGTTATTTTAGTTAGTTATTTTGGATCAGATTATTCTCTGGGACTTCTAGTTATATTTGGATATTATCATTTGGATCTTTAGCATTATTCGGGAGACTATTTGGATCTATGATTTTGAGACTATTATTTGATTATCTCCTTATGATTTCATTATCTTAGTGTATGTGATTGAGTATAGTGTGAATATGTGTGTTATATGTGAGCTTAGAAAATGCTTGGGGTTTATTGTACATCATTCTACCGTCGACACTGTAACGTAGGCTGGGCGTGCCCATGACTCATGTCCAAATTTAGGGTGCGGGTCGTGACAAACATATGAATACTTTTAATTTCTAAAAAAATAAAAATTAGGGGAGATTACACATAGAGTGGATGATAATGTATGGATTGGGATAACTATGTAAGATAATTTAAGATAATTGGTATAAGTTATATATAGGTATGTGTTAGAGAACTATTCAAACCTACCTAGTATAAACCCAAATTGATTTAAGAAATTGACCTAGAAACCTAATAACCAGGTAGATAGGATTGTTATTGATTTTAAATCACTTATTGATATTGTAAATTCATAATATAGGTTACTTGGACTTTGATACAGATTCAGACCTGTACCACCAGCTTAGGACCACAGGCGAGTACATTCTTTGATTATTTCCATTATTACAATGCATGTTTTAGTGATATTTTACTTGATTTTTACATGCTTGTTACACGGATTAGTATTATATTCATTCATTATTACGAGATACCTTATTTCAGGCTGTTTGGTTTATTAGAATTTTCTTGCTGGTATCTTTCATATTTTTCTGGCTTGCTTATTTCTTGATCTTCGTTTTGGGACTCGAATCCATTAGTACTAGTTGGGCAAAAAATACTTTAGTGACATGCAAACTTCCCAAAATTATACCCTCTGGTCTAATCTAGATAGATCGTAGTTGCATAACACAAGTATGAGGTGTCGTATATTACCACCCCCCAGGCGTTTACATGTTGAACGTGGTATTTCAAAACACTTAGATAGTTACAGTTTCTCTTGTTTCACTCTATACTTGTTGTCACATGCCATGCTTGCTCGTGTTTACTTATTTTACTTTACTTGACATGCCATGATTGTTGTGTTAACCTGTTTCTCTCTATTTACCATACTATAATTTTAGTTTTACCTGTTTATCATGCATTTTATTGTTATTTCCTGATTTATAGTCTCTACCATGTATTAGAACTACTTTCAGTGAATTATACTCATTTTATCCTGATTGAATAATATTATTAGGTGACTATTATTCCTATTTATTTCTTTCATACTTGTAATTATTTTCTATGATCGCTTGTGTTTACTATACATTATTGCCATGGCAGGACTTCAGGATTTAGTTATTCTGGTTGCTTATTATGATTTTAGTTTTGTTGCTATCATATATTATTAACTATTTTATTGCCTTTAAAATTCTATCATGTGTTGGAACTATTTTTACTATGATGTACTCATTCTAATCCTTACTGGATCATAACAATATTTTTGGTGACTAGATGAGGATGAGATCTCCACACATTATGGACCTTATGTTGGCAACATAGTGGAGCCTGATCTTGCCTTTCAAGAGGATCATGGAGAGTTAGTAGCTCAGACCCCAACTGTGATTGAGTAGTTTAGTAAAGTAGTTATTTTAGTTAGTTATTTTTGGCCAGATTGTTCTCCGATACTTCTAGTTATATTTGGATATTATCATTTGAATCTTTAGTATTATTTGGAAGACTATTTGGACCCATAATTTTAAGACTATTATTTGATTATCTTCTTATGATTTTATTATCTTAGTATTTGTGATTGAGTATAGTGTGGATATGTGTGTTATGTGTGAGTTTAGAAAATGACTGTGGTTTATTGTAGAGTATTCTACCGTCGACACTACGACGTAGGCTCGATATGCCAATGACTCAAGCCCAAATTCAGGGTGTGGATTGTGACACATTTTTATGGTGGCCCATGTAGGTAGAATTTTGTATAAGGTTGTGAACTCGTGGTAGTACTTAAGTTAGTTGTACTACTGCGAGCATGCCATAGGATATAAGATATTAGGAATAGAAAAATACTCAAACAGAACTAGAATTCTGCTATGATTGATTGCTAACCCTTATTTTTTCTACGAGTGATCGATTGTCCCTTATGATTACTGTCCTTCTTGAATATGACCTTATCTTGTACCATATCAATTGAATCCTTATTACTTTAAACCTTTCAAAATGCCACCCAAGACTAGAGCGCACGGTTCCAGAGCTAATGGTGTTTTTCCTACAACTTTCGTATTTTAGGAGGCCTCATTAACTGGATCTGGAGGTCTTCCTCCTCCTCTCCCTCCTCCTCCTTCGCCACTATATGAGCTCTTTAGAAGCATGATGGAGGTGCAAAGAGATCAGGAAGAGGACTAAAGGCAGCAGACAGAAATGCTGAGGGCAGGAATAAAAAATGCTCAGTAGGTTGCCCTTGTAGTTATAGAGAGGGTTGCCTAGCAACTGCAATAGCAGGCCGCTCAGCCAAGGGTGGGTAACATCCAAGACTTCAAGAAGATGGAGCCACAGACGTTCTAAGGGACCGAGGGAATCCTCTAAGCTGATGAGTGGCTCGAGGATATCGAGTGGATCATGAGGGATTCCTGGCTTTTAGAGGACCTGAAGATTAAAGTTGTGGACTTACAGCTTCACGCTATCACCCATACTTGGTTCAGAAATAAGTCCAGACTTTCGGATCCTGATCTGACCTAGGACCAGTTCGGGGACCTCTTTAAGAGGAAATTCTTTCCTGCAGTGGCCAAAGGAGTTCTGGAGAAATAATTCCAGAACATGAAGCAAATTGGGATGACCGTGGATGACTATGCTGTGGAGTTTGGCAGGCTAAGCTGATTTGTAGAGTACATGGTAAGGGACCCGGAGGATAGGGCTCAACATTTCAGAGAGGGCTTGATCCAGGAGGTCAAGGTCCATATTTCTTCGGCCCATATGACTTTTGCTGACATATTGACAGAGGCTCAGAGAGTCGAGGTAGTATGGTATCATGACTCACACCCGATGTAGGGGCACAAGTAGTGAACAACGCCCAGCCTACGCCACAACATCAGCGGTAGAATGCTGTTTAGTAAACTATCTATCTAGCAGTCAAGATATCATAATGCCACTAATAAAAATACGAATATTTCATCACAGATCTATAAGATAGAACAAATCGCACGAATATGATAAAAGAACTAAAAAGTCATAATACAGTTCATAAGACAAATAATATCCAATGAGTCATATCAAAGAAATATTAATAACAATGCTGGAGACATAACCAATACAAAAGATCTATCTACTGAGCTACGAGTCCTAGGTCGTCCGTCTCAATCGGGATGAGACCCTCCTGAGCCAAGGTCTCTAGCTCTAAGCCAACTACGTCCTGAGGCCCATAGTAAGTGGGATACCACTCCTCAGTGTCATCTGAAAAAAAATATCCAGTCAGAAAATGAGCAAAGTATGTCTCTAACAGCAGTACTAATAAATGATATAAATTATGTAACAGTAAATAGAGCAAATATACAAGATGCAAAATAAAGGTACAAGAGATATGCAATAAAAGAGTACTGGAAATAAATACAAGAATGGGCATCATAGGAATGAACAAGAAATACTGCTATTAAATAAGTGAGTACCAACTTTAACATGTGATCGGCTTGGGAACTTGCACAAGGATAATGACCTGGTTAATCATACGTGCAATGTATGATTAACACTATACAAGGAACAAGACATGCACAAGGAGGGTATGATCACATATCAACAATAAATACTTTCTGCCCCCGACTGGTATAGTGGATCCAACCATGATACGTTATGACATGGGAGTCCACAAGAAGGACGCTAATCTTCTCACGAATAAATATTTGTATTTGTACAAGAAGAACAAGAAAATAAGGTTTGCACAAGATACACCGTAAATACCAAGGAATAACATCTTATGAAGTGATCCGATTATACCAATCTGTGTAACCATCGTGTCAACAAATTAAGAATATCTATACTAAATAGAAGTGACATAGAGGATATCATGAATGAGAAACTATCAGAGAATATACTTACCTAAAATCTGGTGACCAATATCAAATATGTCTGATAAGATGCCTCGAAGACCTAAATAGGGAACATTATATCAATTCATATTTTTTGAATGAAAATGAGTTAAACTAGTCAACTTCTAGGTCATAAAACCATTTCTAAGTCAAAACGGTCTAACTAGGTCAACTCTAGGTCCAACTGGACAAAATTGGTCAAACTAGCTATTTCTAGGTTGTATGAGTATCTCTCTACGATATTCTGTCCATACACTATGTAAGTCGACCATACTAGCTATACTAGGATACTAGGAAACCAACAAGATACCTTATCATAAGATAAGCAATTTATTAGATATGAAAATATTATAATATATATATACAAGACAAAATATATATCACTCCTAGCTAAACTAATGCTAAGTGGATACCTTGGCTTTGAACCAAAAGCGGTATCACACCACCTACACTCCCATCTTGATGTGCAAACTTAATACCTTGAGTAAAATACAATACTTTGATATTACCTTGGTGTCACAAGGTAATTCAATATCTAACATATAACTACTACCCATACTCCTCACTATACACTAATATGTTTTTAAACTTATAACAATACTATACTAAACTATATATTAACATACCCCTTCGGATATCCAATACTAACATACCACTTTGGATATATATATATATATATATATATATATATATATATATATATATATATATATATATAAGCACTAGTTAATATTAGTTAGTATTATTTCTAGATTATTTTGAGATACACCAAGGTATTGAGAGTTGAGATATCTTGGGTACTGTCACGACCCGCACCCGGAAATTGGGCATGAGTCGTGGGTACGTCCAGCCTACGCCGCAGCATCGGCGGTAGAACGCTGTCTAGGTCTAAACATAATATATTCTGTCAATAATCTCAACTCCGTACGGAGGACAATGATAATAATCCACAGTTCTATGATATACTCAATCACAAGCTAATAGAAATTATAGCACGATGAGAATAGAAAAGAGTTCTAATAAAAACCAACCACAAAATCCAACTCAAATCCTGGGTCTAAATGACCTCACAAAGTCACAAAATAAAAAGTACATCTCAGTCTCAGTCTAAAACAATAATGCAGAAAAAGTAGTCTAAGAGCAGCCAGGTACGCTCTCCTCTAGGCTAGGCAACTCCTCTGGGGTTTCTGGAGTGAAATCACCCTCTAATCCTGGGCCGTAATGAGTGGGGCAAAGATCCTCCAGGTCCTCTGAAAAATGTTATCCAGTCAGGATTGGAGCGAAGCACAAGCACTAACAGCAGTTTCATTAAATTGACAAAATCTATAAACAGTGTAAGAGATACAAGATGGAAATAAATGCTGAAAATGAGAAGTACAGAAGAAAATGAAATAGACAATAGAGCATCTAGCAATGAACAATAAACAGTGAATGCTAGAACAAGTAAATCTGAATAAAATAAACATCTAGCTAAGTATTTGAAATATTAGTTTATTATGTGATCGGCTTGGGACTTGATCAGGCTGGTTATATATGATTAACTATGATTCTTGTAGGTCAGGCTAACCATATGGTTAGCTATGATGCATGATAATGGTCAGGCTAATCATATATAACAGCTATGAAGCATGATGATGGTCAGGCCGCACCCGACGTGAGAAGTGGGGTGAGCTATGATGCATGGTAAGGATTGGATATGATCACATAATCTACTAATAGTTCCCCATCCCCAGCTAGCACGGTGGATTCCAATCACGACTCCTCATGATGGGGATCTAGGGTGCTAACCCGTGTATCCATAGTGTCGGAATCAAGTATGTAATACACTACAATTTATAGAAGTAATCAACAATAAAAACTGTCAGAGAATGTACTCGCCTGTGGTCCTGAGCAAGGTGTGAGAATCGATGTCCAAAGTGGGATCACAATGACCTAATTATGGAAATTCAATGTCAAGTACTGAATTAAAGAAATAACAAATTTAATTAATTAAGAAGATGAGGCTTCTAGGTCATGGATCAGTCTATACTAGGGTTTTCTAGCTAATAAGATGTGTTGTATATACCAATTAATATATATAATTATCTAACTCATGTGTATACCTGTATTACATAGTACCTCAACTATATTCTATTACTACTTCAACTTACACTTGTACTAAACTTGATACTCTAAAATACTATACTCCTATTCTAACACTAATACCCTCTCTGGTATATGGTACCATATCCATCATCCTTACACTAGTATACAGATAACTTAGGAAGCAACATAAAGGATATAGGATACCCACATAAACCAACTGACACCAAGTATCCCATCTCAAAACTGAAACTGAAATCCAATAGGCAACACCAACTGCTGTGCTCACCTATAGAGGCAGTACACAGGTAAAACTGAGAAAAGAAACACCACAAGAAAACCTGCAATTAGATGCAAGGTTGCTACTGATACTTAGCTAAACCAAGGGCCTGTTTGGCTTAATGAAAGCGAGGTATAATCCTAACATCTGCATACAGCTAATACACAGTCAATCTTAAGCAAAACAATACTCAAATCTAATACCTTAACTGCTCACTACCCTTGATATTCTCTACTCAGAGATCCCTCTCTCACACTCACACACAAGTCTCTCACCCAACTGATACACACAGCATAAACTGCACTCAGATACAGATTACTGATACACAGAAATCTGATACCCCATATGCCCAACACACACTGGATCACTACCCCACAATATTTCTGACACTCTAACACAGGCAAGTTGCTGAAAACACACATAACCATAGCTAACACTGAACATAATACCTTACATACACCTGATAAAAGCTGATGCACTGCATACCTGGGAACTACCTCACTGAACCACTGATACATGGTTCTGCAAACAGACACTGGTCTACACACCTACTCTCAATATCAGAACTGCCATCCCCATTTCAACCAACAAAGCTTATACACTCATATAAACTTTACACAGATACTTAATTCCACTATCCCCCTCTTGAGTTTCCCTCACTGCTCCCTATAACTCAGTATTACACACACACAGAGATTCCTATCTACTGATACACATAGGAAATACACTAGTAGACACTGACTAATTCCTAACTACACTTCAACACACAGTTCACTGATACGTAAACACCCAGTTTTGAGATACTCACACACACACACTGCCTATTCCCTACTCTGCTACACAGCCACAGGAACACTAAGTCACACACGCACACAACTTCTACACACTGGCTACACAGGTATTTTGCTCCCACAAACACATTGCACACAGCACAGTCTATTATCTCACTGAGATACCTGATACACATCCTTTACTCACAGATACTCACTCCCATACAACCTACACAGAATTTCTGCACACAGCACAGATAGGTTCTAACTGTCACAGGTACACCTAGGTTCAAACACACATAAACTGAAACTCTACACTGATACTGAACAATAAGACACAATCAAAACTTATATTCCCTCACTGTACTCGAGCATGTGTGATCCTCTTTGAACACACACAATAAGTTACTGATTGATGCATAAACACACAGATATTGATACACAGTTATTGAACACTCACACAGGTATGCATCTAACACTGAATATTGGTAGATACACAGAATGAATATTGAAACACACAGGAAAATACACAGTTTTTGCTCTCCAAAAACACAGATAACTTTTACCTAACACCCTGATATTTAATCCTATGCACACAACATATTTGCTCACTCATACACAGCCCCCTGCCCATTGAATACCCAAGGGAAACCCGACTGTACAGACACATGTATATCCCCCAAAACCCGACCATACACTGCTCACAGGTAATCGCCAGGCCCGACTATGCACAGGAGTCTCAAACACACTGTGCTCAGAATTTTCCCAAACACTTGGTGTGCAGAAAAAATGGGTTTACAAACAACCCCCCATAATCCTCAATCAAAACCCAAAAATCAAGATCAAAACTAATTGTAGGAGATGTAAACATGCCTACACGAAATCCTTAGGTTTAGGGTTCCAGAAATTAGGGGAGAACACCCAAAAATTTACCAAAACCCTAGATCTCCTAGGTGTTCATGTAGAATCCTTAAATTTCGAATTCTAAACCTTAGGGTGGTTTCCTAATGGCCATTATCATCTGAAAACAGAATTTAAAAGAATAAAACTAGGGTTTTACCTGCAGGGATGGTTTCTTCAACGAGGTTTTTCTTCTCCAAGGCTTCCTGACCCATGTTCCTTGCTTTGGAGGAGGAGAAAATGGAACCTAGGGTTAAATCTCGAATTTTGGAGTGGGGAGATGACTTCTCTTGTGGAGGCTAGGGTTTCCTGTTTTTCTATGTGAAGAATGAGAGGGTTCCTTTTTATATTAAACCTAATTAGGGTTTCAATGCATTGCTTAGGTTAAACCCTCTTTGGTAGGTCATGTAAAACCTAATTGACTCAGGTTTAGGCCTTCTAGGGTTTGAGGTCCAAACCTAAAATTAGAATTCTAGGGTTTCACTAGAACTGGGTTTTTAAATTAGGGTCGGCTCACTAGGGTCTGTCCTAATGAGTTCTAGGGTTTGACCTAAAACTAAACCTTACTAATAATAATATAATTAGTTACAAAACTCAGCAATTAATTAAATTCGTGATTATTTAAAATAGCTAAATTACACAAATGCCCTTATATGGAAAAGTGGTAGTGACAGGTACAAGTATTGAATATCCAAAGGGTTATGTTAGCATATAGTTCTTCATAAAGTTCTTCATATTAATTCTTGATTACCTCCAACAATTTGGAGATACGGGTTAATTTGGGATTTTCCTCCCAATGAAACCTCCAAATTGAGTAAAAAGAGCCTCCAACTTATAGAACCTTGCTCCTCCTTGTAGATCCTTGCTTCCTCCTTATAGATCCTTGCATCCTCCTTGTTCTAATGGCCTCCAATGATGATTTGGGAAAGAATTGAAAAGAAATTTGGATAGAATTTGATATAGGAATAAAAAAATTTGGAAAAGAGAAATTCTAGATCTAGATTTGAAATAAAAAATAAAGAGAGAGAATTTTCCCTCCATCTATACTAGGCCGGCCACTACCCCCTTCCTTAAGCTACTATAAAATATCTACAATACCCTTGGGACTTGTCATGAAGAAAATAATTAAGGAGGGAATGTTCTAGTCTAATTGATTTAACTTAATTAATCAGCATCCTAATGATTGGGCTTCTTATTGGGCTTAATTCTAACTAGAATTAAATGTTAGTCCATGGATCTAATCTAAACTAGTTAGGTCCATTAACACAAGTCCAAAATAATACACTAACATCTAACAATAAATAAATATTCAACATGCACAATATTTAATTAATTATAAAATAACTATAATATCCATTCCTTGAAAATATGGTAGTGACAAGTCTACCCCCCCCTTAAAATAATTTTGTCCTTGAAATTCAAAGTCGAAACTATCCCCAAAAAATAAAACAGAATAGAATCAGGAAAGAACATACATCAAGGCACAAACAAATATGGGTAACGCTCTCACATTTTATTCTCTTTCTCCCAGGTAGACTCTCCTTGAGAGTGATGCCTCCATGCGACGCATAACAAGGAAATAGTCTGGTTCCTCAGCACCTTCTCTCTCCAATCTAGAATCTCAACTGGCTGCTCTGGATAGCTAAGAGTAGGGCCTACCTCTATCTCCGAGTGATCCAACACATGATTAGGATCTGCCACATACCATCTCAACTATGACAAGTGAAACATGTTATACACTCCCACCAATGCAGGTGTTAAGTCTAGTCTGTAAGCAACTATATTGACCCTCTCGAGAATTTTGAAAGGTTCGATGAATCGCGGACTATGCTTCCCGCCTCCACCGAAAGAACCGTTCCTCATATCAGAGAAATCCTCAGAAATACCAAACCACCTACCTAGAACAAAACATAACCTTAAGAACTTAATCTATAACAAACAACCAATATCAAGCACAAAACAAAAATCTAAAACTATACCTCAAACTCCAAAGGTCTCCGGTGGCTATCGGCCCAATGCAGCTATCTGTCCTGCGCTACTCGAAGTCTGCCTCTGATCAACTTAACCTTCTCCGCTGCATCTACAACCATCTCTGGACCTAGCAAAACTCTCTTTCCAACATCGTCCCATGACAAGGGAGTACGACATCTTCGACCGTACAGAGCCTCAAATTGTGACATCTTTATACTAGCCCGGTAGCTGTTGTTGTAAGCAAACACTACCAAATGGAGATGGTCTTCCCATGATCCCCCAAAATCTAATACACAGGTATGCAGCATATCCTCGAGAGTCTGATTAGTCCTCTTTGACTTTCCATCCGTCTAGGGGTGATATGTTGTACTGAACTTGAGCTGGGTGCCCAAACTCGTCTACAGTTTCCTCCAGAAATAAGAAGTAAAACGACTATCTCGATCCGAGACTATGCTGACGGAAACCCCATGTATCCTGATGATCTGCATGACATACATCTCTGCCAGCTTCTCCGTAGACAAACCCACCTTGAAAGGCAAAAAGTGGGCCGACTTGGTCAACCTGTCAACGATGACCCATATCCCGTCTTTCCCTCCTGGAGATCATGGAAGTTCGGACACAAAATCCATAGTAATGTGCTCCCACTTCCACTCTGAAATGGGTAATGGCTGAAGTAAACCACCTAGCCTCTGCCTCTCGGCTTTCACTTGCTGGCACACTAAGCATCTAGATACAAATAGTGCCACTTCCCTCTTCATGCTATACCACCACATACGCTCTCGCATATCCTGATACATCTTGTTGGCACATGGATGCATGAAATAGTGAGAACGATGCGCTTCCGGCAATACCTCCTGACGCAGCTCCCTACTAGGCACATATAATCTAACACCATGCCACAAAGAACCATCCTCAGCAATGGTGAAATCATCCTCTAATCCTGCTCTTACCTTAGCTCTGATGCTCCTCAGAGATACATCCTCTTACTGGGCTGTCTTGATCATGTCCATCAACTCTGAGTGTATCTGCAACCCCCATATTTGCATAGCAAAACTAAAAACTATCACCTCAATGCCCAATCTCTCGAAGTCCTTCGAAAAATATCGATCCTGCGTCAACAACATAGCTACTGAATACCTGCTTAAGGCATCAACAACTATATTAGCTTTTCCAGGATGATGCTACAAAGATATATCAAAATCTTTTATCAATTCCAGCCACCGACGCTTCCTCATGTTCAACTCCTTCTGAGTGAAAACGTACTTCAAGCTTTTATGGTCTGTGAAGATCTCCATACGCTCTCCGTACAAATAGTATTTCCACAACTTCAAAGCAAAGATGACTGCTGCCAACTCCAAATTGTGGGTAGGATAGTTCTTCTCATGAGGATGCAATTGTCTGGATGCATAGGCAATCACTTTCCTATTCTGTTGAAGAACATAACCCAGCCCTTTTCCCGATGCATTACTATAAATAGTAAAACCTCCTGACCCAGATGACAATGTCAAAATAGAAGCATATGTTAACCTCTTCTTCAAATCCTCAAAAGCAACCTGGCACCCCTTTGTCCAAACAAACTCTGCATCCTTTCTGGTCAGTCTAGTATCGGCTCGACAATCCTTGAAAAATCTTGCACAAACTTCCTGTAGTAGCCCGCTAGACCCAACAAACTTCTGATCTCTGCTACTGGACATGGGGTCTTCCAAGACTCCACTGCTGCGATCTTCTTTGGATCCACTGAAATCCTATCACCAGTCATAACATGTCCTATGAACTCTACCTTATCTAGGAAGAACTCATACTTGGACAGCTTCCCATACAGCTTCTCCTTCCTCGGCACATCTAATACTATCTGTAAATGCTCCTCGTGCTCCTCCGGTGTCTTCGAGTATATGAGTATGTCATCGATGAACACCACCATGAACTTGTCAAAGGACTAGTGGAACACATTGTTCATCAAATTCATAAATATCGTCGGGGCATTAGTCAACCCAAATGACATCACCATGAACTCATACAGGCCATACCGAGTCCTAAAAGCAGTCTTCGAAATGTCCTCCTGCTTTACTTTCACCAGGTGGTAGCCTGATCTCAAGTCTGTCTTGGAAAACACCTTGGCGCCACTTAACTGATCGAACAAGTCATCAATCCGTGGCAACGGATATTTATTTTTGATAGTGAGATTATTCAATACCTTGTAATCGATGCACATGCGTACCGATCTATCCTACTTTGGTACAAACAATACTGGGGCTCGCCACGATGAAGAACTAGATCTGATAAACCCCTTCTCCTGTAATTCATCTACTTGCTTCTTCATCCCAACCAGCTTACTATTGTTTACTCTATAGACATGCTGTGAAATTGGTTCTGTACCTGGCACCAAGTCTATAGGGAATTCAATATCTCGATCTGGCGATAATCCTAGTAATTCCTCAGGAAACACATCCAAGAATTCTGCTATCAACGGATGCGACAATCCCTTGTCTTCCATCGTAGCTCCACAGATAATGTCTTCTTTCTGCTCTGTAGCTCCTCTAGCAAACTCAATCTTTGACTCTCCTGGCAGGCTAAACAAAACTGTACCTCTTTTGTAATCTATACTAGCATGGTGCCTACTCAATCAATTCATCCCGGGTATAATATTGTAGCTCGGAAGTGGTATTACAAGAAGACATGTACTCAGCACCTGGCCTCCCAGCGTAACTCTTCAATCTTTGCAAATATCTCTAACTAAGATAATGCCCCCCGGTCATAATCTTGCAAGTCCTAAGCAAAGACTCATCTACCAAATGATGCTTCAGAACAAAAGAAACAGATATAAAACTATAGGAAGCACCACTATCAAATAAAGTTAAAGATGGAATAGAATCAAGAAGAACAGAACCTGCGATGACATCTTCGATTGACTCGGCCTCCTCGACCCTCATAGCAAAAGCTCGTCCCTGACGTGTACCTTCCTGATGTTGGTGCTGGACATAACGTTGTTGCTGGGTCAGAAACAACGGTCCCCTCGGATGTACTGTAGGTGGCCTCGCATGTGTTCTCGGAGCTGAAGCTGCTCCATGAACTGCACGACAAGGGTTGGAAGGATACTCTCTCAGCCAATGTAACTCGGTACCACAATACAAACAAACTCCCATCCTTTTCCTGTAAACTTCTTAGATATGGCTGGGCTTATTGCAGTAGTGGCAGAAATATTATTGTGACGGTCTCTACTACTGTGGTGCTTGGTGAAATGGTGCTCTAGCTGGAGTCTGGTGCTATTGCGACTGCTGAAAAGGCCTGAACTGGAAATAAAGACGCTTAGCAGTCACTGTGCTGCTATAAGCCCCCAGAAAAGAATCGCGATCTCTCTTGGATTTCAAGCCCAACTCCCGCTCAACCTTTCGTGCCTCCACAAGTATCTCCGAATAGGTCTAATAGAAAGACGGAATAAGAATCTTTACTTCCCAGTTTAGACCCTCACAATCGAACCTCCAGCTCACTCACCAAATTCTCCGTAAATTGGCTTAGCCTACCGAACTTTGCGGCGTACTCCTCCACGGACATGCATCCCTGAGTAAGGCTCTCAAACTGCCTCCCCAAGTCTAGTTGGTCTGTCCGAGCAAAGAACTTTCTCTTGAAGAGGTCCTTGAATACCTCCCAAGACTGCCATGCATCAGCAAGAAGTAGCTCATTCCTGAACCAAGTGTGAGCGATATCGAACAGCTGAAGTTCTACTGCCTCAACCTTCAGATCCTCAGTAAGATGAGACACCCTTATGAGATACTCAATATCCTTGATCCAATCATCAGCGGAGATGATGCCTTCAGTCCCCTTGAAGACCCGAGGTTCCAGCTTCTTGAAGTCCTGAATATTACCCGGCCAAAGCTGGACATCCTGCGGAATAACCTGCTGTTGGACCGAAACTCCTTTCTACTGCAGCAAGAGCAAGCTGATGAAAACTCTGAATGCCCTGCTATAACACGTTGGTCTGCCTCTGGTGTGCCTCGGACTGGGCCCTCTGAGCCTCCATTATCTCGTAAAATAATGTGAACACATGAGCCGCATCTGTCGGTACGAAAGGTGGAGGTGGAAGTCCCTCAGACACAGCCGGAACAGTCCTCTGAGCTGGAGGTGGACCCCCGAACGCAGCTGATACGCCAATCACCAGAGAAGTGACTGGTGTAGGCCCTCAAAAAGTCACAGATCTCTCAGAAAATGCTTCCCTCAGTTGTGATCTAGTCTTAGGCGGCATCCTGAGGCAAAGCGAAAAGAACACATGATGTAATGCATTCAAGGAAGGACAGTTAGAGATCAAATATCAATAGCAAGGAAGAACAGTTAAAATAAATTAATAGAGTTTTTCTAGATGTGATTGAGTATTCTCGGCCTGTAGCCTATATTTTATTACCTGAAATAAGCTCCTAATAGCACTCAAATAATAGCACTACTACGAATCGTACTAATTGCGACCTCGAAGATCTGCATGGGCTACCACTACAAATGTGTCACAATTCGCACCCGATGTAGGGTCAAGAGTAGTGAACAACGCCCAGACTATCCTGCAGCATCGATGGTAGAAAGCTGTTTGGTAAACTATCTATCTAGCAGTCAAGATATAATAATGCCACCAATAAAAATATGAATACTCAATCATAGATCTATAAGATGGAACAAATCGCATGAATATGATAAAAGAACAGAAAAGTCACAATATAGCTCATAAGATAAATAATATCCAATGAGTCATATCAAAGAAATACTAATAACAATGCTGGACACAAATCCAGTACAAAAGATCTATCTACTAAGCTACGAGTCCTGGGTCGTCTGTCTCAATCGGGATAAAACCTTCCTGAGCCAAGGTCTCTGGCTCTAAGCCAATTATGTCCTGCGGCCCATAGTGAGTGGGATACTACTCCATAGTGTCATCTGAGAAAATATATCCAGTCAGGAAAGGAGCAAAGTACATCTCTAATAGCAGTTCTAATAAATGATATAAACTATGTAACAGTAAATAGAGCGAATATACAAGATAAAAAATAAAGGTACAAGAGATATGCAATAAAAGAATACTGAAAATAAATACAAGAATGAGCATCATAGGAATGAACAATAAATACTACTACTAAGTGAGTGATTACCAGCTTTAACATGTGATCGACTTGGGAACTTGCACAAGGATAATGGCCTGGTTAATCATACATGCGGTGTATGATTAACAATATTCAAGGAACAAGACAAGCACAAGGAGGGTATGATCATATATCTACACTAAATACTCCCCGTCTCCGACTATTATAGTAGATCCAACCATGGTACGTTATGATACAGGATTCTACAAGAACAACGCTAATCTTCTCATGAATCAATATATGTATTTGTACAAGAAGAACAAGGAAACAAGTTTTGCACAAGTTACACCGTAAATACCAAGGAATAACATCTCATGAAGAGATTTGTTTAAACCAATCCGTGTAACCATCGTGTCAAGAAATCGAGAATATCTACACTAAATACAAGAGACATAAATGATATCTTGAATGAGAAACTATCAGAGAATGTACTTTCCTGAAATCTGGTGAACAGTATCAAAGATGTCCGGTACGGTGCCTCGAAGACCTAAATAGGGAAAATTATATCAATTTATTATTTTTGAATAAAAATAAGTTAAACTAGTTAACTTTTAGGTAATAAAGCTATTTCTTAGTCAAAATAGTCAAACTAGGTCAACTCTAGGTCAAACTTGGTCAAAGTAGATATTTCTAGGTTGTATGAGTCTATCTCTAAGATATTTAGTCCATACACTATGTAACTAGGCCATACTAGCTATACTAGGATACTAGGAAACCAACAAGATATCGTATCATAAGATACGCAATTTATTAGATATAAAAATATTATGATATATATACAAGACAAAATATATATCACTCCTAGCTAAACTAATGTTAAGTGGATACCTTTACTTTGAACCAAAAGCAGTATCACACCACGTACACTTCCATCTTGATGTGCAAACTCTATACCTTCAGTAAAACCCAATACCTTGACATTACCTTGGTATCACCAGGTAATTCAATATCTAACATATAACTACTACCCATACTCCTCACTATACAATAATATATTTTTTAAACTTATAACAATACTATACTAAACAATATACTAACATACCCCTTCGGATATTTAATACCTGTACCCAAGATATCTCAACTCATTACCTTGGTGTATCTCAAGGTAATCTAGAAATAATACTAACTAATATTAACCAGTGCTTATGTGTATATATATATATATATATATATATATATATATATATATATATATATATATATATATATATCTCATATATATATATATATATACTAACTTATTTACAATATATACATAACCTACTAGTATATATATATATATATATATATATATATATATATATATATATATATATATATATATATATATATATATATATACTAACTTACTAGCTTATCAAATAAGCTAATCGGCTTATTGAAACTATTGTTGTTTACTGTCGCTGCCGCTGCTGCTTTCTACTTCTGCTGCCGCTGCAGCTTTCTTCTTCTGCAACCGATGCTTACTGTTGCTACTTTTGCTTCTGTAGTGGCTTATGCTACTGCTTCTGCTTTCCGCTTCTGCTGCTGCTTATGATTGCTTTTTCTCAGCTTTTCTGTTGCTGCTTTTTATTGCTTTCCGTCCTGTTTTTCATTATTTTTCTCCCTGTTTTTAATTATTTTCTTCACTATTTTTTATTGTTTCTTCTCCCCTCTAGTTCACATACATATATACATAAATATATATATACATATACACACAAATATATATAACACTATATATATATATATATATATAACCATACTAGAGATGCACATGAACTACTACTCTCCCATGATCACCAACACATCAACAAGAATTATAGATCATACATATAAATGTATATATACATATATCTCAAATAATAATTATAATTACAATATTATAATATCTATAACCAAGGCAATTTGAATTGAATTACAAAGAAACAAACACGTGAAGTGCACCGCACCTTTATCACACTAGATCTATGATACGCTTGCGATACGGCTCCACCACACAACCAAACGTATTCTGAAGTACACGAAAAAGTCTAAAATAATAATTATGAGTAATACGAAGAGCTAGCTACTCAACTACGTATCTGGGTCAAAATGTGACATGCTCAAACCCCCGTATCGGAGGAAAACTCCAAATCAACCCGTATCTCCAAATTATCGGGATACGGCCGACATGTATCCAATTGTGGCTGCAAAACTAGAGATACACAACTAAATATATGTTAATTTGGTCTAATTGACCTATTGACAAACACAAGATGTGTCAATCTCAAAATTTTCCCAAAATTGACACAAAATACTGACACAAAATACCACATAACTTTCTCCATAGGTCCCCTATGAACCTAATTCCAATTCTTATGGATAGTCTTAGTATATAGGGTGGTTCTTAATGATTAAAATACATATTTAGAGTCTAATTAGAGGTAAAAATTGAATTATACCTATTGGAAGATGGATTTCCAATGAAACCTCCAAATTGAGTGAAAAGAGCCTCCAACTTGTAGATCCTTGCTTCTCCTTATAGATCATTACTTCTTTCTTATAGATCCTTGCTTCATCCTTGTTCTAATGACCTACAATGATGATTTAGGAAAGAATTGGGAAGAAATTTGGGTAGAATTTGATGTAGGAATAAAAAAATTTGGAAGAGAAAAATTCTAGATCTAGATTTGAAATAAAAAATGAAGAGAGAAAATTTTTCCTCCATCTATACTAGGTCGGCCACGACCCCCTTTCCCAAGGTACTATGAAATGTCCATAGTACCGCTTGGGGCTTGTCATTAAGAAAATAATTAAGGAGGGAAGGTTCTAGTCTAATTGGTTTAACTTAATTAATCATCCTCCTAATGATTGGACTTCTTATTGTGCTCAATTCTAACTAGAATTAAATGTTGGTCCATGGATCTAATCTAAACTAGTTAGGTCCACTAACACAAGTACAAAATAATATACTAACATCTAACAATAAATAAATAATACAATAAATAAATATTCAATATGTACAATATTTAATTAATTATGAAATAATTAAAATACCCTTTCCTAGAAAATATGGTAGTGACATATGGGCTTTCGGACCAATAGAAACCGGGATGCTTATGGCGGTAATGGTAGTCAGGTGCTGGCAAAGCGTCCAAAGTTTAAACCAAGGACCTTCCCGCAACAGCAGCAGTATCGTACCCAGTCAGAGCCTCAACGCAGTAGGTGTAACAGCAGCTGCAGAGGCAAGTGCAACGAGCTTCCCTATGCAACTATTGCAAGAAGCCAGGGCACTCATAGGAGGTATGCAGGAAGAGATTGGGTGTATACTTATTCTGTGGATTGCATGTGGATCAGATGAGATAGTGTCCTACCATACTTCCTATATGTGGAGCCTCAACCCAGAGAGGACCAGTTGGACTGCCAGTGGCCCCGCAGCCGAGGGGACCACCACTTCCTATGCAACAATAACAGTTTTCCCAGCACCAACAAAGAGGAGCTCCCTACCAGGGCTGAGCTTTTATAATGACGGTCGAGGAGACAGAACTCATGGGTGATGTGATAACAGGTACTATTCTTCTTGACTCATTTCCAGTTAATAATTTATTCGATTCTGGTGCATCACATAGCTTCATATTTGTTATATTGTGTGCTTAAGCATAGTTTAGTAATAGAACCCTTATATAGGATTTGCAAGATCACAACTGGTGGAGGCATTATACTAGTCAATGATACTTGTAAGGGGCGTCGTGTTACCTTAGGAGGCCATAATTTTGATGCGAGTTTACTCGTAATGCCACTTCTGAGTTTTGGCATTATTTTAGGAATGGATTGGTTGAGTAGGTACCATGCTAGCATAGATTTTTCACCCTCCAGGAGGGCCATAATTTGAGTTTGTTAGAGGAATAATAGAACAGGGTGATCGAATTATTTGTAGAGCCATGATAGTGGAGAAGGGCTTGTCACATCCTATTATTGTGGAGTTCCTAGATATGTTTCCTGAGGAGTTGCCAGGATTGCCACCAGATAGAGATCTAGAATTCTTTATTGACTTAGTATTGGGAGCAGAGCCGGTGTCGCAGTAGGTCTACCGGATCAACAATAGAGAGCTAGAAGAGCTGAAGAAGCAGGTTGATGAATTGCTAGACAAGGGTTTCATTAGATCTAGTTCCTCGCCTTGGGGAGCCCGATCTTATTTGTACTAAAGAATGATGGGTCGGTGTCACGCCCCAGTCCCAAAATACCGAGGGACCGGACGCGCGACGATGGCCAGCAGCACACACCGATGGACAACCCAATTTAATGGATCCATCGGGGCATGCTTAAGCTGTAATATAAGAATAAGTAGGTCCAATGATACAAATCACAGTCTATACTAATCTCATCCACAACAGAACAGTATATGAACTAAATAGCAAAACTAGAATAAATGCTGAAAGTAAAGATACTGTCGAATATCCAATAAGAAATAATACTAAGTCGGGTGGAGACAAATCCACTACCGATAAATGGAAAAACAGAGACAAGGAAATATAACTAAAATATGCTAGAAAGTAACTAAGTATAAGCAGGGCCATTAACTACTACCGTACCCTCGTCTGGTGTCGATCCGTAAAGCTGCGGGTACTCCTCGTCTGCTAAATTTGGAGAACAAAACCAGGTCCTCAGAGGGACGTAACAAGATACAAAAGAATACGAGCCAAAAGTACAGTAAATGAACATGCAAGATAGGCAAGAAATTAAACGCAAGAGAAGTAAATAAGACACAAGAAATTACTACATCTAAGAAGGTGGCATGCCAATGATGCTATCAAACATGACTACTAACAATCGAGATAACCGCAACTCAATGGGAGATCATGGTCCTATAGAAAGTAGGCCAATGGGGACTCCCAATCTATAGTATAGCTCTTTCGCAGCCCATTGGGAGCATCACGAATGGGGTAGTCAAATGAAAAAGTCTCTATCGCAGCATAATGGGTACTCACATTCGAGAATGCTCAAGTATAGTCAATGCCTAATAACGATCATCTAGGAACATAAAGAAACCAATCTAGTCAACTCAAGGAAGCGTAGAGTAAACATATACCATCACCATATATCTAAGGAACAAATAGTGATCCATGGAAAAGAGCAAATAATGTAAATGCACGTAAAACGAGAAAATAAGACTAGAGCAGCAGGAATAAATCAATATGAAAAATGCATCAAGAAACTATATATGACAAGAAAGTAACAACTGAAAAGGGAAGCATGCAAATATTGTACAAGTATCTTGCACGACAATGTATAAATAATTCCAGGAGATAAGTAGCAAAACAGTAGGATTTGGCAAAGTATACTTGCTTGGGGTTCGAATACCAACAATCGTCCCTGTGTCAGTGGATCCTGCAGGTACTCCTCCAAAAGCTGTAATAAACATCACCAACAGTCTCAGAAAATATCAAATAGCTATAAATGTCTGTCCTTAAGTCCAATTTGGACACAAGGGCAAAAATAACATTTCCGGGTCAAAGCGGGGTCCACATGTGGGCCACTTTGCCCCGAAAAGTGTGTCAGGGTCAAAGGTCTCCAAATTCGTCAAACTTAGTGTCAACAAGTCAGGAACGATGATACGAATCCAACAGAACTTTCAGAATTGGATTCCGATGAGCCGATCACAAAATCGCCCGTCAAGTAGAGTAGGTGGGGCCCACGATACGTGATTTTGTCAACGTTCTCAGAATCGAACCAAACTTGGGTCACAGGACCAGTGTATCGCTACGAGTACGATGGAGCAAGTTTTGTTTTGATCCGACATGTGTACACTAAGTTACGACGTGTTTCAGAACAGACAGTTACGGGATGGTGTCCGCGGATACGTGTTGATTTCGGTGTGCACGCACATCCAAATCAACTTCTGTGAAATCCCGCACGTCCGTATCAACGTCGCACACATTTCGGAAAAGATCGCGTGCGACCAAGTCATCCTGTTTGGCGGGGCGTACTCAGTTCCGGGGTAAAACAGGGCATTGTTTTTTCTGTTTTTGGATCGCGGTTCACGATCGCCACAGGACGTGATGCACCGTGCGGGTTACACGGGCACCGAGAGGGTCATACAGTCTACACGACGCAACTGACGGAATCAAAAATGGAATCAAGAGGTGAGAGAAAACGCTACCTGAACAGGGCTCTGGAAACCGAATTTTCTCGTATCCGAGTTGACACGAAGGGTCCGTGTCCTAACCGTGTCTGCCCTAGGGTTAGGGATTAGGGCTGCTGGCCGAAGTTTGGCGGCGCTGCGGACGGCCGGGAGGCCGGGCGGCTCGGGGCTGACCGGAGGTCGGCGCTAGGACGGAGCCGTGCGACGAGGAGATGGGGCAGCGGGGTCGGGCGACTGAGGCGGGTCGGCCGGTGGGCGGAGCGGTGCGGGGAAGAAGAAGGAGGAGCATCGCGGTGGAGCTGGGAAGGAGGAGGAGGTCGCCGGCTTGGGAGTGGCCGGAGCTAGGGTTCAGGGGAGCTTGGGTTCAGTTGGGGAGGAGATGAGGGAGGAGGAAGGGGATTTGGCGACGTGGGGATGGCTGAGGTCGAGGGGAGCGGGGTCGAGGGGGATAGGGAAGGTGTCAGCAGAGTGGAGAGCCAAGCGGAAGCTAGGGGCTTACAGCGGCAGGTCGTGGCGGAGGAGAGGGGTAGGTCAGGCGGCTGATGGCTAGGTTAGGGTTAGGGATTGGGATTGGGATTTTTAGTAATTATTTTCTTTTTTCATTTTTTGCTTGTGGAGAAAAACTAGGAAAACATGTATTTATACATACAGAAATTGGACTAGGGTTTGACCTAGGATTTGGGCTGGGTCAACGCTCCTTGGGCTTGGCTTCGGCTCTCATGGGGATGTCGGGCGTTGGCACGGGTTTAATTCGGTTTAATTCTACATCGGTTTTCAGGGCTTTAAACGGGTTTCCGGAGTCCAATAAATCCGCAGAAAATTACCCTGTGTCCGGTTTTCTATTTTACACCATAAAATATTATTTTCATAATATTTCAATATTAATTAACTGCAATTAAAAATCATTTAATTATGAAAAGCCTAGGTTTTAATTACAGAAAAATCCCGGAAAATTCCAGAAAATTGTGAAAAGTCCAAATTAATAATTCTTGAAAATCAGGGGGCTTACAATCTACCCAACTTATAAAAATTTCATCCTCGAAATTAAAATATGGTAGGGTTCTCTCTATCCAATCTCACTTGATTACAGTCTAAATGATTCCTCTCAAGTGAACATTGCGGTCTCTACCCAACTTAGAATTTACCCATCTATCATCTAAGGCTATACATCTAATAAAGCTATGTCCCAACTTATTTAATCATGGTATTGAATCCTCAAGTCTTTAAGACCAAACACATCACCTATGGTATTCTCTTAATCATATATAAAAGGGTCATCAATAATGCGACCGGCCTGCGGGTTATATCTAGTACTGTCTATATATCAAACTTATACCAAGCACGAGGTTTCATTTTTTTCGAAATAAGGGAAGACGAAGATCAATAATAAAGAGTTCAAGGGTGAGGTAATAGAATAGAAGTATCAGGACTAAGGCGTTTAACGAATTCAAATAGAATTTGTCAAGATAATTATGGATTGAAATCTTATTCTGGTAATCCTTTGTTCGCATGCTCGTATTAGTATAGTTATGTAACTGATACGACATGCTCAGACATATGAGGGCAAGTATACTAGTCAACTATATATCTCAATCCACGTGAAGTAGTCGTGCAAAGAGCGAACCAAAATACACTAAGGTTAATCAGACCGTAATATACTGATTCTGAATAGACAATTGTATTAGTGTGTCGACCCAATAATATATATGTCATGGACAAGCTCGATAAAAGGATAAGCTTGCAAAACTAGGCTATATTAGCAGCATAAGTCAAGGTATTACAACAAATATAAGTACGCTAGATGATGATGAAAGGAGGTACGACTTAATTCGAGTTCATAAAACAACACAAAATAAGCACAATAACAAAAGACTCTACAATCTCTACAGTTACCAATTATAAAAGCATACTAGGTTATTAGCAAGTTCAAAATTACTAGGTCAAGGTTAAGGTCACGAACCAACAGGTACGAACTAAAGCAACACTAAAAATCAAAAACTATAAAAACTTACGCGCATTAGTTACTCCATGAATCTGTGCGTCCTCCAAAGTCATTGCATAAGCTTGTTCGCGTCCTTGAGGGGGTGCCCTCTGCTGTTGCTGGGCCTGCTGGAAGAGTGCTGGTCGAGGTGCCAAAGGTGGCCTTGGTTGATATCCTCCTGGTGCTGGTAGAGCTTGTTGGTTTGCCCTTGGTGCTCTTTCTCGACGCTCAGGGCATTCCCTCAATAAATGCTGACTGGATCCGCAAGCTAAACATAATTTCCTTTTGCGTCTGCAATTGTCCTCAATATGGTCTCGCCTGCGATAATATGGGCAGATAGGTAGTGCCTGTGGAGATGCTTCTGGTGGCTGGTGCATGTGAGGTCTCTTTGCAAGTTCTTTCTGTGGTGCTCCGGCTGGTGCTGATGTGGACGATCGCTTCAGACTGGTCTTTCTTCTGGTGACGCGCTCCATGCATCGGGCTGCAGCAAGGACGTCCGGGTAAGATGTAGGTACAACGGATCCAATTAGTTTTTGTAGCTCAATGTTTAGTCCGTCGAAGAACTTCTCAGCCTTCTCTTCCTCTGTCGGAATCAAGGTTGGGGCAAAGCGGTTCAGACGAATGAATTATGCGTTATATTCTTCCACTGTTAGATTGTCTTGTGTGAGGCGATTAAACTTGTCCCAAAGTTCTGATCGAGCGATAGCCAGAATGTACATCTCTTGAAAGAGTCTAGAAAACTCTTCCCAAGTGACTCGGTCTGGTCCGAGCCGTGTCTCTTCAGATAGCCACCAGTGATGCGTATTATCCGTCAACTATATTCTAACGGCAGTCATCCAATGTTCTTTGGGAAGCTCAGCTGCTTCCAACTGGTATTGTGTGTTGGTGATCCACTCATAAACTTCTATGGGCTCCTCCTTGCCTGAGAAGGTACGGGGCTTCAGCTGGCGAAAATCGATAATAGAGCCCGTCGGTTGCCGTCGAGTTGGTAGATTCACCTGCTTCAGTATAATTACTAGGCTGCGACTCAAAGTCTCTTGTTGAATCTGCTGTTGAGCTCGCATCATTGCGTAGATCATTTGAAACATATGTTGCCCATCTATAGCTTGCCCTTGTGGGAATACGACCATTGGTGGTGTGAACTGCGGCGGAGGTGGAATGTCGTCTTGCCGATCTCTTGAGGTATCTTGACTGTTTTGTTGTTCTGGTTGGCCTCCACCAACTGGTGTCACTTCAACATCATAGGTGACATATGCAACTTATGGTGTTCCTGTGGGAGTCTCGTTGCGTGCTTGTGAATCCATTGCTCTGCATCAAAATAAACTATAAGAGACGCACAGGAATCAAGGCAAGATGCAAGTTAAGAATTAATTTTGAATCCGATATAGATATCAAGAACGTTTCAAGCAAGTGGATGAGATCCTAAAACTTATCCTATTCTTATTGCAGGATTACTCGGTCCCTAAGTTGAAACCGAACAATTTAGTCGATGACCTGCATGGGCCACCACAAAAACCATGTCACGCCCCAGTCCCAAAATACCGAGGGACCGGACGTGTGGCGATGGCCAGCAGAACACACCGATGGACAACCCAATTCAATGGATCCATCGGGGCATGCTTAAGCTGTAATATAACAATAAGTAGGTCCAATGATACAAGTCACAGTCTATACTAATCTCATCCACAACATAACAGTATATGAACTAAATAGCAAAACTAAAATAAATGCTGAAAGTAAAGATACTGCCGAATATCCAACAAGAAATAATACTAAGTCGGGTGGAGACAAATCCACTACCGATAAATGGAAAAACAGAGACAAGGAAATATAACTAAAATATGCTAGAAAGTAACTAAGTATAAGTAGGGCCATCAACTGCTATCGTACCCTCGTCTGGTGTCGATCCGTAAAGCTGCGGGTACTCCTCGTCTGCTAAATCTGGACAACAAAACCAGGTCCTCAGAGGGACGTAACAAGATACAAAAGAATACGATCCAAAAGTACAGTAAATGAACATGTAAGATAGGCAAGAAATTAAACGCAAGAGAAGTAAATAAGACACAAGAAATTACTACATCTAAGAAGGTGGCATGCCAATGATGCTATCAAACATGACTACTAACAATCGGGATAACCGCAACTCAATGGGAGATCATGGTCCTATAGAAAGTAGGCCAATGGGGACTCCCAATCTATAGTATAGCCCTTTCGCAGTCCAATGGGAGCATCACAAATGGGGTAGTCAAATGAACAAGTCTCTATCGCAGCACAATGGGTACTCACATTCGAGAATGCTTAAGTATAGTCAATGCCTAATAACGATCATCTAGGAACATAAAGAAACCAATCTAGTCAACTCAAGGAAGCGTAGAGTAAACATATACCATCACCATATATCTAAGGAACAAATAGTGATCCATGGAAAAGAGCAAATAATATAAATGCACGTAAAACGAGAAAATAAGACTAGAGCAGCAGGAATAAATCAATATGAAAAATGCATCAAGAAACTATATACGACAAGAAAGTAACAACTGAAAAGGGAAGCATGCAAATATTGTACAAGTATCTTGCACGACAATGTATAAATAATTCCAGGAGATAAGTAGCAAAACAGCAGGATTTGGCAAAGTATACTTGCTTGGGGTTCTAATACCAACAATCGTCCCTGTGTAAGTAGATCCTGCAGGTACTCCTCCAAAAGCTATAATAAACATCACCAACAGTCTCAGAAAATATCAAATAGCTAGTAATGCCTGTCCTTAAGTCCAATTTGGACACAAGGGCAAAAATAACATTTCCGGGTCAAAGCGGGGTCCACATGTGGGCCACTTTGCCCCGAAAAGCGTGTCAGGGTCAAAGGTCTCCAAATTTGCCAAACTTAGTGTCAACAAGTCAGGAACGATGATACGAATCCAACGGAACTTTCAGAATTGGATTCCGATGAGTCGATCACAAAATCGCCCGTCAAGTAGAGTAGGTGGGGCCCACGATACGTGATTTTGTCAATGTTCTCAGAATCGAACCAAACTTGGGTCACAGGACCAGTGTATCGCTACGAGTCCGATGGCGTAAGTTTCGTTTTGATCCGACGTGTGTACACTATGTTACGACGCGTTCCAGAACAGACGGTTACGGGATGGTGTCCGCGGATACCCGTTGATTCCGGTGTGCACGCACATCCAAATCAACTTCTGTGAAATCCCACACGTCCGTATCAACGTCGCGCACGTTTCGGTAAAGACCGCGTGCGACCAAGTCGTCCTGTTTGGCGGGGCATACTCAGTTCCGGGGTAAAATAGGACATTGTTTTTCCTGTTTTTGGATCGCGGTTCACGATCGCCACAGGACGTGATGCACCGTGCGGGTTGCACGGGCACCGAGAGGTTCATACAGTCTACACGACGCAACTGACAGAATCGAAAACGAAATCACGAGGTGAGAGAAAATGCTACCTGAACAGGGCTCTGGAAACCGAATTTTCTCGTGTCCGAGTTGACACGAAGGGGCCGTGTCCTAACCGTGTCTGCCCTAGGGTTAGGGATTAGGGCTGCTGGCCGGAGTTTGGCGGTGCTGTGGCACTGCACGGCGGGGAGGCCGGGCGGCTCGGGGCTGACCGGAGGTCGGCGCTAGGACGGAGCCGTGCGGCGAGGAGATGGGGCAGCGGGGGTCGGGCGACTGAGGCGGGTCGGCCGGTGGGCGGAGCGGTACGGGGAAGAAGGAGGAGGAGCATCGCAGTAGAGCTGGGAAGGAGGAGGAGGTTGCCGGATTGGGAGTGGCCGGAGCTAGGGTTCAGGGGAGCTTGGGTTCAGTTGGGGAGGAGATGAGGGAGGAGGAAGGGGATTTGGCGACGTGGGGATGGCTGAGGTCGAGGGGAGCGGGGTCGAGGGGGATAGGGAAGGTGTCAGCAGAGTGGAGAGCCAGGCGGAGGCTAGGGGCTTACAGCGGCAGGTCGTGGCGGAGGAGAGGGGTAGGTCAGGCGGCTGATGGCTAGGTTAGGGTTAGGGATTGGGATTGGGATTTTTAGTAATTATTTTCTTTTTTCATTTTTTGCTTGTGGAGAAAAACTAGGAAAACATGTATATATACATACAGAAATTGGACTAGGGTTTGACCTAGGATTTGGGCTGGGTCAACGCTCCTTGGGCTTGGCTTCGGCTCTCATGGGGATGTCGGGCGTTGGCACGGGTTTAATTCGGTTTAATTCTACATCGGTTTTCAGGGCTTTAAACGGGTTTTCGGAGTCCAATAAATCCGCAGAAAATTACCCTGTGTCCGGTTTTCTATTTTACACCATAAAATATTATTTCCATAATATTTCAATATTAATTAACAGCAATAAAAAATCATTTAATTACCAAAAGACTAGGTTTTAATTACAGAAAAATCCCGGAAAATTCCAGAAAATTATGAAAAGTCCAAATTAATAATTCTTGAAAATCAGGGAGCTTACAATCTCCCCAACTTATAAAAATTTTGTCCTCGAAATTAAAATATGGTAGGGTTCTCTTTATCCAATCTCACTTGATTACAGTCTAAATGATTCCTCTCAAGTGAACATTGCGGTCTCTACCCAACTTAGAATTTACCCATCTATCATCTAAGGCTATACATCTAATAAAGCTATGTCCCAACTTATTTAATCATGGTATTGAATCCTCAAGTCTTTAATACCAAACACATCACCTATGGTATTCTCTTAATCATATATAAAAGGGTCATCAATAATGCGACCGGCCTGTGGGGTATATCTAGTACTGTCTATATATCAAACTTATACCAAGCACGAGGCTTTATTTTTCTGAAATAAGGGAAGACGAAGATCAATAATAAAGAGTTTAAGGGTGAGGTAATAGAATAGAAGTATCAGGATCAAGGCGTTTAACGAATTCAAATAGGATTTGTCAAGACAATTATGGATTAAAATCTTATTCTGGTAATCCTTTGTTCGCATGCTCGTATTAGTATAGTTATGTAACTGATACGACATGCTCAGATATATGAGGGCAAGTATACTAGTCAACTATATATCTCAATCCACGTGAAGTTGTCGTGCAAAGAGTGAACCAAAATGCACTAAGGTTGATCAGACCGTAATATACTGATTCTGAATAGACAATTATATTAGTGTGTCGACCCAATAATATATATGTCATGAACAAGCTCGATAAAAGGATAAGCTTACAAAACTAGGCTATATTAGCAGCATAAATCAAGGTACTACAACAAATATAAGTACGCTAGATGATGATGAAAGGAGGTATGACTTAATTCGAGTTCACAAAACAACACAAAATAAGCACAATAACAAAAGACTCTACAATCTCTACAGTTACCAATTATAAAAGCATACTAGGTTATTAGCAAGTTCAAAATTACTAGGTCAAGGCTAAGGTCACGAACCAACAGGTACGAACTAAAGCAACACTAGAAACAGAAAACTATAAAAACTTACGCGCATTAGTTACTCTATGAATTTGTGCGTCCTCCAAAGTCATTGCATAAGCTTGTCCGCTTACTTGAGGGGGTGCCCTCTGCTGTTGCTGGGCCTGCTGGAAGATTGCTGGTCGAGGTGCCAAAGGTGGCCTTGGTTGATATCCTCCTGGTGCTGGTAGAGCTTGTTGGTTTGCCCTTGGTGCTCTTTCTCGACGCTCAGGGCATTCCCTCAATAAATGCTGACTGGATCCGCAAGCTAAACATAATTTCCTTTTGCGTCTACAATCGTCCTCAATATGGCCTCGCCTGCGACAATATGGACAGATAGGTAGTACCTGTGGAGATGCTTCTGGTGGCTGGTGCATATGAGGTCTCTTTGTAAGTTCTTTCTGTGGTGCTCCGGCTGGTGCTGATGTGGACGATCGCTTCAGACTGGTCTCTCTTCTGATGACGTGCTCCATGCGTTGGGCTGCAGCAAGGACGTCCGGGTAAGATGTAGGTGCAACGGATCCAATTAGTTTCTGTAGCTCAATGTTTAGTCCATCGAAGAACTTCTCAGCCTTCTCTTCCTCTGTCAGAATCAAGGTTGGGGCAAAGCGTCTCAGACGAATGAATTATGCGTTGTATTCTTCCACTGTTAGATTGTCTTGAGTGAGGCGATTAAACTTGTCCCAAAGTTCTGATCGAGCGATAGCCAGAATGTACATCTCTTGAAAGAGTCTAGAAAACTCTTCCCAAGTGACTCGGTCTGGTCCGAGCCGTGTCTCTTCAGATAGCCACCAGTGATGCGCATTATCCATCAAATACATTCTAACGGCAGTCATCCAACATTCTTTGGGAAGCTCAGCTGCTTCCAACTGGTATTGTGTGTTGGTGATCCACTCATGAACTTATGTAGGCTCCTCCTTGCCTGAGAAGGTACGGGGCTTCAGCTGGCGAAAATCGATAATAGAGCCCATCGGTTGTCGTCGAGTTGGTAGATTCGCCTGCTCCAGTATAATTGCTAGGCTGCGACTCAAAGTCTTTTGTTGAATCTGCTGTTGAGCTTGCATCATTGCGTAAATTATTTAAAATATCTGTTGCCCGTCTATAGCTTGCCCTTGTGGGAATACGGCCATTGGTGGTGTGAACTGTGGCGAAGGTGGAATGTCGTCTTGCCGATCTCTTGAGGTATCTTGAATGTTTTGTTGTTCTGGTTGGCCTCCACCAACTGGTGTCACTTCAACATCATAGGTGACATATGCAACTTGTGGTGTTCCTGTGGGAGTCTTGTTGCGTGCTTGTGAATCCATTGCTCTGCATCAAAATAAACTATAAGAGACGCACAGGAATCAAGGCAAGATGCAAGTTAAGAATTAATTTTGAATCCGATATAGATATCAAGAATGTTTCAAGCAAGTGGATGAGATCCTAAAACTTATCCTATTCTTATTGCAGGCTTGCTCGGTCCCTAAGTTGAAATCGAACAATTTAGTCGATGACCTGCATGGGCCACCACAAAAACCATATCACGCCCCAGTCCCAAAATACGGAGGGACCGGACGCGTGGCGATGGCCAGCAGAACACACCGATGGACAACCCAATTCAATCCATCGGGGCATGCTTAAGCTGTAATATAATAATAAGTAGGTCCAATGATACAAGTCACAGTCTATACTAATCTCATCCACAACATAACAGTATATGAACTAAATAGCAAAACTAGAATAAATGCTGAAAGTAAAGATACTGTCGAATATCCAACAAGAAATAATACTAAGTCAGGTGGAGACAAATCCACTACCGATAAATGGAAAAACAGAGACAAGGAAATATAACTAAAATATGCTAGAAAGTAACTAAGTATAAGCAGGGCCATCAACTGCTATCGTACCCTCATCTGGTGTCGATCCGTAAAGCTGCGGGTACTCCTTGTCTGCTAAATCTGGAGAACAAAACCAGGTCCTCAGAGGGACGTAACAAGATACAAAAGAATATGATCCAAAAGTACAGTAAATGAACATGCAAGATAGGCAAGAAATTAAATGCAAGAGAAGTAAATAAGACACAAGAAATTACTACATCTACGACGGTGGCATGCCAATGATGCTATCAAACATGACTACTAACAATCGGGATAACCGTAACTCAATAGGAGATCACGGTCCTATAGAAAGTAGGCCAATAGGGACTCCCAATCTATAGTATAGCTCTTTCGCAGCCCAATGGGAGCATCATGAATGGGGTAGTCAAATGAACAAGTCTCTATCGCAGCACAATGGGTACTCACATTCGAGAATGCTCAAGTATAGTCAATGCCTAATAACGATCATCTAGGAACATAAAGAAACTAATCTAGTCAACTCAAGGAAGCGTAGAGTAAACATATACCATCACCATATATCTAAGGAACAAATAGTGATCCATGGAAAAGAGCAAATAATATAAATGCACGTAAAACGAGAAAATAAGACTAGAGCAGCAGGAATAAATCAATATAAAAAATGTATCAATAAACTATATACGACAAGAAAGTAACAACTGAAAAGGGAAGCATGCAAATTTTGTACAAGTATCTTGCACGATAATGTATAAATAAGTCCAGGAGATAAGTAGCAAAATTGTAGGATTTGACAAGGTATACTTGTCTGGGGTTCGAATACCAACAATCGTCCCTGTGTCAGTGGATCCTGCAGGTACTCCTCCAAAAGCTGTAATAAACACCACCAACAGTCTCAGAAAATATCAAATAGCTAAAAATGCCTGTCCTTAAGTCCAATTTGGACACAAGGGCAAAAATGACATTTTTGGGTCAAAGCGGGCTCCACATGTGGGCTACTTTGCCCCAAAAAGCGTGTCAGGGTCAAAGATCTCCAAATTCGTCAAACTTAGTGCCAACAAGTCAGAAACGATGATACGAACCCAACGGAACTTCCAGAATTTGATTCTAATGAGTCGACCACAAAATCGTCCGTCAAGTAGAGCTGGTGGGGCCCACGATATGTGATTTTGTCAACGTTCTCAGAATCGAACCAAACTTGGGTAACAGGACCAGCGTATCGCTACGAGTCTGATGGCGCAAGTTTCATTTCGATCCGACGTGTGTACACAAAGTTATGATATGTTCCAGAACAGACGGTTACGGGACGGTGTCCGCGGATACGCGTTGATTTCGGTGTGCAAGTACATCCAAATCAACTTCTGCGAAATCCCGCACATCCGTATCAACGTCGCTCACGTTTCGGTAAAGACCGCGTGCGACCAAGTCGTCCCGTTTGGCGGGACATACTCAGTTCCAGGGTAAAATATGGTGTTGTTTATCCTGTTTTTGGATCGTGGTTCACGATCGCCACAGGACGCGATGCACCGAGCGGGTTGCACGGACACCGAGAGGGTCATACAGTCTACACGGCGTAACTGACAGAATCGAAAACGGAATCACGAGGTGAGAGAAAACGCTACCTGAACAGGGCTCTGGAAACCGAATTTTATCGTGTCCTAGTCGACACGAAGGGGCCGTGTCCTGACCGTGTCTGCCCTAGGGTTAGGGATTCGGGCTGCTTGTCGAAGTTTGGCGGCGCTGCACGGCGGGGAGGCCGGGTGGCTCGGGGCTGACCGGAGGTCGGCGCTGGGACGGAGCCGTGCGGCGAGGAGATGGGACAGCGGGGTGGGCGACTGAGGCGGGTCGGCCGGTGGGCGGAGCGGTACGGGAAAGAAGGAGGAGGAGCGTCGTGGTGGAGCTGGGAAGGAGGAGGAGGTCGCCGGCTTGGGAGTGGCCGGAGCTAGGGTTCAGGGGAGCTTGGGTTCAGTTGGGGAGGAGATGAGGGAGGAGGAAGGGGATTTGGCGACGTGGGGATGGCTGAGGTCGAGAGGAGCGGGGCCGAGGGGGATAGGGAAGGTGTCAGCGGAGTGGAGAGCCAGGCGGAGGCTAGGGGCTTACAGTGGCGGGTCATGGCGTAGGAGAGGGGTAGGTCATGCGACTGATGGCTAGGTTAGGGTTAGGGTTAGGGATTGGGATTTTTAGTAATTATTTTCTTTTTCTTTTTTTTTGCTTGTGGAGAAAAACTAGGAAAACATGTATTTATACATACAGAAATTGGACTAGGGTTTGACCTAGGATTTGGGCTGGATCAACGCTCCTTGGGCTTGGCTTCGGCTCTCATGGGGATGTCGGGCGTTGGCACGGGTTTAATTCGGTTTAATTCTACATCGGTTTTCAGGGCTTTAAACGGGTTTTCGGAGTCCAATAAATCCGAAGAAAATTACCCTGTGTCCGGTTTTCCATTTTACACCATAAAATATTATTTTCATAATATTTCAATATTAATTAACAGTAATTAAAAATCATTTAATTACCAAAAGCCTAGGTTTTAATTACAGAAAAATCCCAGAAAATTCCAGAAAATTATGAAAAGTCCAAATTAATAATTCCTAAAAATCAGGGGGCTTACAGTCGGCACGAATGTGCATCGACTAAAGGGCCCTGAATAACCGCACCATCAAGAACAAATACAAGCTACCATGGATAGATGATCCTTTCGATCAGTTGAGCAGCTCGAGAGTATTTTCAAAGATCGACTTGAGGTCTGGCTATCATCATTTGAAGGTAAAGAAGGAAGATATTTTAAAAACTATATTTCGAATAAGATACGACCAGTATGAGTTTATGGTGATGCCGTTTAGGTTGACTAATGCCCAGGCAGTCTTTATGAACTTGATGAACAAGGTATTCCATCAATACCTCAAAATATTTATAGTGGTGTTCATAGATGGCATTCTCGTCTATTCAAAAATACCAGAAGAGCATGAGAAGAATATGAAGATTGTACTAGGGACCCTCAGAAAGGAGAAGCTCTATGGAAAGCTCTCAAAATATGAGTTTTTTTTGGGTATGTGGTAACTGGAGATGGGATATCGGTAGATCTGAAGAAGATTGTTATTGTAGAGTCTTGGACCACTCCGAGTTCTGTTGCAGAGATCAGAAGCTTCTTAGGATTGGCCGGATATTACAGGAAATTAATGAAGGATTTTTCTCGGAACACAGAGTTGTTGGTGGCGTATGCTTCTAGACAGTTATGGCAACATGAGAAGAACTATCCCATTCATAACTTAGAATTAGCAGCGATGATCTTTGCTTCAAAGCTGTGGAGATATTATCTATAAGGAGAGCGTGTGAAAATATTCATTGACCACAAAATCTTGAAGTACGTCTTTACACAAAAAGAGCTGAATATAACGTAGCGCAGGTGGCTAAAACTGATGAAAGATTTTAATATTTTACTATAATATCATCTAGGGAAGGCCAACATAGTTGCTGATGCCTTGGCAGATATCCAATAGCTTTGTACCTGATGACGGATTGCTACTTGATAGAAGACTTGGATAGATTGGCATTAAGATTATTAATCCTGGAGTGGAGATACAAAGGATGGGCATACAAATTCAGTCTGGATTAATAGACAAGATCCAAGAGACGCGGTATCAGGATAAGAGTCTGTGAAGCATCAGAGCTCAGGTACAGGCAAGATTATTAGAGGACTTCGCTATTATAAAGGATGATTCACTGAGGCATGGGACTAGGTTATGTGTGCCTAGTGGTGACCTACGGAAAGGGATCATGTAGGAGGCTCATCGTTCCTAGTATTCTATATATTCGAGAGCTATCAAGATATACAAGGACCCGAAGGAACACGTGTGGTGGTATGGGATGAATAGAGAGGTGGCACATTTTGTCTCCAGATATCTAGTGTGCCAGCAGGTCAAAGTCGATAGACAGAGACCAGAGAGGGTTGCTCCAACCACAACTGATTCCCGAGCGCAAATGGGAATATATCACGATGAATTTCATTTTCGGAATTTCAAGCACTCAAGGAAGGAAGGACGCGATTTGGGTCATTATTGACAGGTTGACCAAATCAGCGCATTTTTTGCCCTTCAAAGTGTGATTGCCTATGGAGAAGCTAGCCAATTTATATGTAAGACAGATCGTCATGCTGCATGGAGTTCCAGTAAGCATCATCTCTGATCGGGATAGCAGATTTATATCCCACTTTTGGAGGAGTTTTTAGGATAGCTTGGGTACCCAACTCAAATTTAGCACTACTTACCACCCTCAGACGGATGGACAGTCAGAGAGGACTATTCAGACGCTCAAGGATATGCTTCGGACATATGCACAAGATTTTAGTGGCTCGAGAGAGGACCATCTTTATCTGGGAGAGTTTGTATACAATAATAGCTATTAGGCCAGTATCAAGATATCTCATTTTGAGGCTCTATAAGGTAGGAGATATTGGACACCATTATCTTAGGACGACATGGGCGAGAGAGCACTTTTGGGACCAGAGATGATAGTTAATACAACTAAAAAGGTGAATCAGATTAGAGAGAGCGACTTCGCGTGGCTCAGGACAGACAGAAGCAGTTGGCCAATAGCCATCGGAGACCACTAGAGTTTGAGGTATCGATTTATTTAGTTTATGATCGATTACATTCTTAGATTGTATGTTGAGTTTCTGTTTTTGAATAATTTCGTGACCTGGTATTCTTGAGGATTTCTTCGACATGTGGCACGATTCATTTTGGTAGAGGCGAAAAGCTTAGTCCAAGGTTCATCGGACCTTTCGGAGTTCTTTAGAAGGTCAATATTGTAGCCTATAGACTAGCCTTACTGCCTACATTGGTGTCACGCCCCAATCTTCCGCAAGCTTAACCGTCCACGCTGAACGTAAATCAACACATTGCAGCGCTCCCGCAGGACAATCGTTCTCATCGGGACGTGATGTCGTACGAGCATGGAGTTGCGCTCGCACAAGGCGATATTGTCAAACATCAAAGTTATCATCGAAATGACCAAGTTGTAACGAAAGTCAAGTATTGTGTACCAAACACACATCAGAGTATATGCAGCGAAGCTCTCGATAGGGTCCAAATAAAATGCCATAAAGGATAATGCCACAACGGCGATGTAATACTCTTGCTCTTTCTCTAGCCTACAAAGATACATACTATTCATACATTATGTCCCGTATATCCAATCAGTGCCACTACACCTGCGTACCTGAAATAATGCCCACAAATGTGGGTCAGTACACAGTCGTACTGGTTAGCGGGGTAACCCACTCGTCTAAGCCAACACTTAGTAGAATAGTGAATGCAAACAGTTATATGGTGATCTTTCTAGTTGAATCCTAGATTCATTTCATGGCATAGGGTATGACATGTTAAGGAAAGCTGTAAATCAAGTTAAGCATGCAAGCATTCAACTCAAGCCAATATACAAAAAAATATAGCCAACTCGAGGAAAACTAGCATGCAAACCGTCATACTCAAACCCAAGCAATACAGAAACCTATCGAACCATTATTCAAGCCTCAATATCTGTCCTCAAACCAAACCTTATAATCCAATCTTCGATATGCACACTCTTTCCGAGGCAAGGTGGCCGCCGCGTACGCGAAAAGCATAAACCAAACCAAGACAAAGCAAACCAACTCTTATCTATATGAAGTTACTGGCCAAGCCATAAAGGACTGTTCAACTGCAGTTCTATTCGAAACAGCACTGAGTAGCTAGCCCACCTGAATTGCATTAAACCTCCGGCACCGCGCCCGAGGCACGTTACCAAATTTGTCTCCTCCATGGCCGAACGGTCCAGGTGCCCCGGAGCCTTCCCGTTCGAGGAGACCAAACCTCGTTTAACACAGGTTGTCCGTGACCAATACAGACAGCAAGTTGGTATGACGAGAGGATCAAGCATTCCCTCCCTACCAAACAATCCTAGACTCATTCAACTATCCAACTGACTATCCATAACCATTTCTCCAACTATAGCCCAAGGCACAAATCTTAAGTTATCCCCATAGGCACTATGCCGCTTTTCGATACAATATTCCAATTGGTGCAACACCCCTCGCTCAAAATAATCACGTGGCATAATGCCCCAATAGTGGCACAATGCCCTCACCGATACAGTTGTTCAGTTTTGAACCACAACTGCACGCTTTGCATGACAAAGCGCCCAAGTGATACTCGTGCACGGATGCACGCTCACTCGCCCAAATTCCCGATGTTCCAACCAAGATGTATAATTCTAACTATTTGTTCAACTGCCTCAAGTATATAATCCAACTCTAGCTCCAACTATCCAACGCGAAAACCAACTAAGCCATAAATTAATCCAAGCAAACGATGTACACTCTATGCATGCCACAGTGTAGTAATTTCCAAGTTCCAGTCCAAGTGTTCAAGCCTTTACGTATGTTCCATATTATTAGGCAGAAGGAGTATAAGAGAAGGGACCGAGCCCACTCACCAATTCTGATTCCGTTAAGCATCATATCCTGCCGATACGACCGTTCCCTTAAATCCATGATCCGATGCAAAGCATGATCTACTCAATTGGTATTACCGTGCGAGCAGGCCGTGCTCTCCAAATCATCCGACCGATCGGACTAAGGAAGACGGCATTATCGCTCCAATCCAGCTATCTCAGTACTGCTCTGAACGAACACCAAATTTCCATCGAACTCCGCTAGCGATCTGTACATGAAACCAACTAAATCAATACTTGTTCCCAAATCCAATAAATCAAAATATAACCAGATATTGTGTCACTTCCACATTTTTTAGAAAAGGATATTTTAGTAATTTTATAATTAATTAAATATTATTTATATAAAATAAATATTTTTTATATTATTTAATTATTGTTAGATGTTAGTTATTTATTTTGGATTTATATTAGTGGACCTAACTAGTTTAGTTTAGACTCATGGACCAACATGTATTAATTGTTAGATTTTAGCCCATTTAGAAAGTCCATTGATTAGGAGGATGATTAATTTAATTAAACTATTAGACTAGAAGCTTCCCTCAATTATTTTTTCATGAGAGGCCCCAAGGGGTATAATAGAAATTACATAGTGACTTGAGGAAGGGGTAAGGGGAGGCCGGCCTATTAAAGAGGGGAAGAAATTGTTTCTCTCTCCTCTTTTCATTACAAACTAGATCTTGAATTTCTTTCAACCAAATTCCTTCATTTTTACTTTATTTTCCTACCAAATTTTATCCCAATTCCTTTCCAAATCATAATTGGAGACTAGAGGAGCAAGGATCTAGAAGGAGAAAGCAAGGATCTATAAAGAGGAGCAAGGTAGTTGGAGGCCAATTTCATCATATTTAGAGATTTCATTGGGAATCCATCTCCCAATAGATACAATTCAGTTTTTCCCCTTAATTTAGGTTCTAAATCTGAGATTTAACAATGAGAAATCAACCCATATGCATAGGCTACCCATAGGATTTGGTTTTGTGTTCATAGGAGGCCTATTGTGAAAGTTATGGTACTTTTTGTGTCAATTTTGGGGAAAGTCCGAGATTGACATTTGTTGTGTGTGTCAATTGGTCCTATAGATCAATTTGTCATGTGCTTGTATGTTTGGTGCTAGTGTCATGTCCGTAATTGGGTACGTGTAGGTCATATGCCAATAATTTATTGATACGTGTTGATTTGGGGGATTTTCCTCCGACACGGGACTTTGAGCATGTCATATTTTGAGACGGACACGTAGATTTGTGTTTAACTCTTCGTATTATTCATAAATAATATATTAGACTTGTTCATGTATTTCAGGGTACGTTTGGATGTGTGGTGGACTCGTGTCGCAAGCGTATCCTAGATATAGTAGGATACGGGTGTGATACGCTTCATGTGTTTGTGCAATTTAATTTCTAAATCTATTTCTCTATTGTTCTTAGTTTTGGTAATGTGTAATTATAAATATGTATATATGTATATTGTGGTGTATTTATATTTATGTATTATTGTGTCTTAGATCTATGTATCTATTTATGTATATATGTATGTAGCTATTATTCTACATTTATAAGAGCTATTTAATATTATAGTATATAAACATATATATATATATATATATATATGTATATATATATATATATATATATATATATATATATATATATATATATATATATCATTTAAGTCCGAGATACATAGATCTAAGACACAATAATACATAAATATATTAGTGTTAGTAACTATATATATATTCATTGTATAGTTATTAGTGTTAGTAACTATTATAGCTAGTTAATAGTTATTATAGACTTAATGACTTAGTATGGACCTAGTACGACTTTGTTAAGCTAGAATTATTTAGAAATTGACCTAGAAGCATATTAGTGCATCTTTTTACTCATTTATCCTTTATTACACAAATTGACATAATATTTCCTAAATAGGATTGTGTGACACCAGCTTGGGTATCGAGAGACACCATTTGCTCAGGACTAGAGGCGAGTACATCTCTCTGTTAGTTTTTATTTTATGATAGTATATATATCGTATGTTCTAGAACTGTATACTTGATTCTGACATAGTAGTTACACGGAATAGTACTATATGGATCCTGTCAGGAGATGTTATCCATTACCATATTCAGCGGGTACTCCTTCACATGTATTTTATCATGTGTATCGAGTATTGATTATCGTAAACTTTGTGTTCACACGCTGCTCGTGTTCAGTGTGCCCATATTCGTATTCGTAATGTATCATGATTGGATCCATTTGTATTGGTTGGGGATGGGGGAGTAGGAGTTGGTTATGTGATCAAGCCTAAGCATATTCGTGTACATATCGATTACATATCACACGTGTAATCGAGTTACCATATTGTATTCGTGTTCAACCCAAACAGATCACATAATAAACTTGTACTCTATGGCACATTAGCTAGTTTTATTTATTTCTATTACTTGCAGTTATTCATATTGCCTGTTCTTTATTCCAGTACCTTATATTTTCACTCTAGTCCAGTCTATTTTTTATGGCTAGTTATCCTGTATTCTTTTCTATTATTTGTTATATATGCTCGATTATATATTTGGAACTGCTTTCAGAGGTATGTACTTCGCTCCAATCCTGACTGGATATATTTTTTAGATGATTGGCTTGTGGAGGAGGACCTAGTACCAGATGCTGAGGATGCTTAGACTTATTATTTAGACTTGTATTAGACTTTTTTTGAGGTTCTTGGCATGTATATATATTATTTCAGACTTATGGATGTATTGTGATTTTTTTCTCTATTATTCCATATCGTGCTTTATCTTTCTTAGTTTGTATTGTGATTGAGTATGGATATCATTATCATGTCATTATATTTGTTCCTCTATTTGGAGTGGGGATGACATTGACAGGTACCTTATATATATTATGTGAGATATTTAGATAGTATGGTTGACACAGACAACGTTCTACCGTCGATGTTGCGGCATAGGCTGGACATTGCTCACTACTCATGCCCTTATTCCTGGTGCGGATCGTGACACATTTTTACTAGTGGCCTATGCAGGTCGAGAGTCACAATTAGAGCGATATCATAGTAGTGCTCACCTAGAGTACTACTATGAGTCTGTTTTAGGATATAGGATATAGGCTGGGAGTATACTCAATCACAACTAGGGAATATTTCCAAATATATGTTTTGCTATTCTTATCTATTTGAATGCTTGCTTTACTTTGAATAATTTTGCCCTTCTTTGATGATATCGTATCTTACTCAATATTGATTCCTTTGTTCAATCTATCTTCAGGATGCCGTCAAAGACGCGTTTCCAGCGCTCAGGCGTAGTGTCAGCAAGGTCGGTCACTTCATCGCCTCTGAGGGCAGCACTAGTAGACACTATTCTAGCAGCTTCAGTTCAGAGGTCCGCTTTACCGATCCAGGAAGGCATTTTTATAACAGCTTTTGTGGGTGCTCCACCTCCGATACAGAGGGTAGCACCAAAAGTATCAGTGAATCTTGTACCTCCACTATCCGTAGTCGATCAAACGCGGATGTTTGTACTCATTCAGCAGATAATAGAGGCACTACAACGTCAGTCATAGGTTATGTTTTAGGGCATTAAGAATGTCCACCAGATTATGCTCGCCATAGTCAAGAGAGTTGCCTTAGTCCAGCCACAGACGACACCACCTCAGTTCACCCTGCAGCAGTCGAGGCCGGGGACAATCATAGTTTTCAAGAGGATAGGGCCGAAGGACTTTAAAGGCACTGAGGGGATTATTTATGCTGATAATTGGATAGAAGAAATTGAGAGAAACCTGCGACTGGCACAGATTCTAGAGAGGTTGCAGGTAGAGGCCGCAAGAAACATGATGTTTGACATCGCATTGACTTTGTTCAGGACGGACCCCAAGATCTCAGCACCGGGACTTACTTGCAAAGCTTTTAAGGAGCTCTTCAAGGAAAAGTTTTTTCCAGATGTGGCTCTGACATCTCTAGAGAGCCAGTTTCAGTACCTCGTTCAAGGAGGTATGAAGGTGGATAAGTATGTGACAGAAATTATAGATTATGCCGCTTTGTGGAGGGACAGAACCCCAAAGGGAAGGCCAAGAAGTTCAGGAAGGGCCTAAAAAGGAGATCAAATCACATACAAATGGAGACCCCACCACTACTTTTGAGGAGATTTTGAGGCAGGCACATCGGGCAGAGGATGATCTAGAGCTTGGCTCCAAGAGGGCGAGGGACATAGGAGGATCCAGTACTAGCACGGGGCCAACGAAGCGGCCTCACATTCTGCAGCAACATCAGAGATAATTCCAGCAGTCGAGGCAGCAGTACCCTATACCAGCTAGAGCGCCAGTGCAGCAGAGCACCAGATTCAGAGGCCAGTTATTTCTTGCCCATTCTACAAGAAGCCGGGACATGAATGGGATGCGTGCAAGATGAGATTCGGCCTGTGCTTATTCTGCAGATCAGGAGACCATCAGTTGAGGGCTTGTCCTAGAGCTCCAGCTCGTCCAGCTCAGGGCGGGGTCCATCCACAGAGAGTACCCGCGATACTACCAGTGGGACAACATAGAGGACCTCCCTTACCACCACAACAATAGTAGTTCGCTCAGCACCAACGGCAGCAGCAAAGAGGTGCACAACGACAGGGGTCATCTTTTATCTTGACCATTAAGTAAAAGGAGCCAGTTGGTGATGTTATTTTAGGTTCAATCAATCTTAATTCTTTTTCAGCTCATACTTTATTTGATTTTGGTGCTTCACATAGTTTCATTTCTGCATCTTTTGCTTTGAAGCATCATCTTGGGACTGAACCGTTGGTGAGGACCTGCAAGATCATGACTGGGGGTGGCATTATCTTGGTTATTGATGTTTATAAGGATCAGAGAGTTTCTTTGGAAGGCCGAGAGTTGAGCGTGTGTCTACTCATAATGCTACTTCCGAGCTACAATATAGTACTCGGGATGGATTGGTTGAGTAGGAACTATGCAGTATTGATTATCGTGGAGGCAAAGTTTTATTTCAGATGCCAGAAGAGCCAGAGTTTGAATTCATCAGAGGAACAGCATAGCAGAGCGAGGAAGACTTCTATGGAGCTATGGTGCAAGAGTAGAAGCTACCATATCTATTGATTGTATTGTATATAGACGTCTTTTCGGGGGAGTTGTCGGGGTTGCCACCAGACAGAGATGTGGAGTTCTCTATAGACTTAGTGCCAGGCGCAGAGCCGATATCATAGCACGTCTATAGGATGAACAACAGCAAATTGGCAGAGTTGAAGAAGCAGGTGGATGAGTTACAGGACAAAGGCTTTATTCGCTCAAGTTTATTACTATAGGGTGCTCCGATATTATTCGTACCGAAGAAGGAAGGGTCGGTACATATGTGTATTGACTACAGGGCACTTAACAACCTCACTATCATGAATAAATATCCATTGTCGCGAATTGACAATTTATTTGATTAGTTGAGCAGAGCGAAGGTATTCTTGAAGATAGACTTGAGGTTGGGGTACCACCAGATGAAAGTGAAGAAGGAAGACATTCCAAAGACAGCTTTCAATACTCGGTATGGGCAGTTCGAGTTCTTAGTGATACCATTTGGGTTGACCAATGTCCCGACGGTATACATGAACCTGATAAATAAGGTATTTTATCAGTATCTGGATCAATTTGTTGTGGTCTACATTGATGATATATTAATATATTCAAAGACACCGGAAGAGCATGAGAAGCACCAGAGGATAGTTTTGGAGACCCTCGGGAAGGAGAAGTTGTATGGCAAGATTTTGAAGTGTGAGTTCTTCCTTGATAAGGTTAAATTTCCTGGGCATGTGATTACAGGAGACGGGATCTCAGTAGACCCGAAGAAGATTTTAGCAGTTGAGTCGTGGTTTACCCCGAGTTCAGTGACAAAGATCAGGAGATTTCTTGGATTGGTAGGCCATTATCGGAGATTTGTTTAGGATTTTTCTACGATTACAGAGCCAATGACTAGGCTAACCAGGAAGGATGTGGAGTTCGTCTGGACTGAGGATTGTCAGGATGGTTTTGAGGAGTTGAAGAAGAGGTTGACTACAGCTCCAGTATTGACGTTTCCATCGGGGACAAAAAATTTTCTATATACAGTGATGCTTCGGGTAAGGGTTTGGATTGTGTGTTACAATAGAACGGGAAGGTGATTGCCTATGCTTCTAGACAATTATGCCCGAATAAGAAGAATTACCCTACCCATAACTTAGAGTTGGCAGCAGTCATTTTTACTCTTAAGCTTTGGAAGCACTACTTGTATGGGGAGAGAGTGGAGATCTTTACTGATCACAAGAGTTTGAAATATGTGTTCACACAAAAGGAGCTTAATATGAGGTAGAGGCGGTAGTTGGAGTTGATGAAGGACTTCGATATTTCTTTGTAGTATCATCCAGGGAAGGCCAACATAGTCGCAGATGCCCTGAGCCGGTATCCAGTGACTATGTACTTGATGAGAGACAAATACTTGTTAGCCGATCTAGATAGCTTGGGTATTGAAGTGTTAGTTCCTGGTATTATGACACAGCTATGGGGATTTTAGGTACAGTCATAGTTGATAGACCGGATCAGAGCTGCACAGTTCGAGGATGAGTCTCTAAGGAGCATCAGAGCATTGGTCTGGATGGGATTGGCAGAGGACTTCAGTATTGCAGAGGATGGATCATTGCAGCACGGTACCAGATTGTGTGTGCCGAGTGAAGCGTTACGCGAGGAGGGTCTTCAGGAGGTGCATGAATCTCAGTACTCTATGCATCCAGGTGCTAACAAGATGTATAGGGACATGAGAGAGCATGTTTGGTAGTATGGTATGAAGTGGGAGGGGGCTAGATTCTTATCCAGATGCTTGGTATGCCAACAGGTAAAGGTAGAGAGATAGAGGTCAGGTGGATTGCTTCAGCCTTTATCCATTCCAGAATAGAAATGGGAGTATGTGATGATGGACTTTGTTTTGGGGCTTTCATGTTCTCCAGGAGTGAAAGACGCGATTTGGGTCATCGTAGACAGGTTGACCAAATTGGCCCACTTTCTTTCATTCAAAGTGGGTACGTCTACGGAGAAGTTCTCGGAGATATATGTGCGTCAGAGTTAGATTGTATAAAGTTCCTATGAGCATAGTCTCAAAATCGTGATAGTCGCTTCACATCCCACTTATGGAGGAGTTTGCAAGCTATCTTGGGCACTCAGCTCAAGTTCAGTACCGCATATCACCCCCAGATAGATAGGCAGTCGGAGAGGACTATCTAGACTCTCAAGGATATGCTATGCACCTATATTTTAGATTTTGGAGGCCCTTGGGAGGATCATCTTTACCTGATAAAGTTTGCTTATAACAACAGCTACTAGGCCAGTATCAAGATGACACCATTTGAGGTATTGTATGGACGGAGATGTCGCACTCCATTATCTTGGGATAATGTTGGTGAGAGAGCCTTATTTTGATCAGAGATGGTTGTGGATGCAGATGAGAAGGTAAAACTTATTAGAGATAGGCCTCAGGTGGCGCAGGACAGACAGCGGCATTGGGCCGATAGCTATCGGAGACCATTGTAGTTTGAGGTATAGATTTTCGTTTATTATTGCTTGTGATTGCTTATTATAGTTATAGTGCTAAGGCCATATTTTGTTATAGGTTGGTGATCTGGTATTCTTAAGAATTTCTCCAATACGGGGCACGATACGCTTTGGTGGAGGAGGGAAGCTTAGTCCACGATACATCAGACCCTTCGGTGTTCTTGAGAGGGTCGGTGTAGTGGCCTATAGACTAGAATTACCGTATGTATTAGAGGGAGTGCATAAAGTGTTCCAAGTATCACAACTGAGCCGGTACGTGGCAGATCCTAGCCATGTACTAGATCACTCGAAGATCGAGGTTTGTCCGACTCTGAGCTACCCAGAGAAGCCCGTGGAGATTCTGGATCGTAGGAGAAGGTGTTACAGAACCAGACGATTTCTTTGGTACGTATCGTGTGGAGGAATCACTCGCAAGAATGGAGTACCTGGGAGCGAGAGGCCAAGATGCGCGAGCGATATCCTTATTTGTTTGAGCCGGGAGGTATAATTATTTCTTGCTTGTATTGAATGCTATTGGTAGTTAGTTTCTTCCTTAAATTTTGAGGACAAAATTTTCCTAAGGTGGGTAGGATTATCACACTCACTTTTCCAACTAGGGGTAGTTTTATAATTTAGCATGGATAATTATTTTAGAAATATAATATTTATATTAGTAGGCTATAATATTAATTGATGATTGCATTAATTATTTAATTATTATTATGTTATATGAATTACTTGTGACTTGTATTATTTATTATAGTTAGGAGGCTAGCCTATTAGTTTGACTTAATCCATATGAGCCCGATTAGAGTTGTCATGACAATTTATAGAGCCCAACAAGGACCAACCTCATTAGACCCATCCTCATTAATTAATTAGAAAGGATTAGCCTAATTACAACTAGTTAGAGACTTCCCAAAATATTCACCCTTAATTATTTCTCACAATTCACCATGGGCGGGCATGTTGGACATTTACATGTTACTTGGGAAAGGGGGAAAGGGCCGGCCATGTTACGAGCCTCCTCTCTCTCTCTCTCTCTCTCTCTCCACTTTATTTGTTCATCCATTTTTGAGATCCCCAATTCTCTCACCTCTCCATCAATTCACCATCAATTTATTTGCATTTGTTTACATTATTATTCCTCAAGAAGCTTGGAGAAGCAAGGAATACAAGTGGCACGAGCCGTAGCGGAGAGATTGTGTCCGGATCGTGTCTACTCATATTTTTATTGGAAATCTATCTCTCAATTGGTAAATTCTGAATTCCTTCTCATTATAGCTCCCACATCATGCATTTGACCATTAGGAATGACCCCATGGCATAGGACTACCTATAGGAACAAGTTCTAGATTAATTAGTTATGTATTATGAATTCTATGTGGTAATTTATGTATATTTTAGGAAAATTATGAGATTAACACATCAATTGTGTGCCATGAGACCAATTAGATCTAATTAGACTTAGATCGGGGTTATGGGACTAGGTACGTGTCCATAAATGGACATGTATAGGCCGTATCACAATATTTTATGATACGGTGTGATACAGAACTATATTTTGGGCATTTTGTGCAATTACTCCTCAATTATCATTGTAGCAAGTTCCTTTAGTTGTGTTATGATAGATTTAGCTTCTATAAATGGTTATTGTGGAGAATTGGGGATTTTGACATCTTAATTGGATGAGTATCACTAATATCCAATCGTGCACACTATGTGTTTGAGTGAATGCCTCTAGTTGGTGTGTGTGTGTGTGTGTGTGTATGTGTGTGTATCCTATGACATTCCAATTATTATGGATATATTCACTCATTGTATTATAACTTTATAGGCATATGGTTACTTGATGTATCTATATATGGATATTAGATATATGTGTTTATGTATCATGGAGGGGAATAGTATTCATAGTGGGTTGCATGTCTCAGTTTGGTTGGTGTTGGTAGCAGGTATCAAGTGTGCAGGAAGTCAGGTTTAAGAAGGTTTGAAGCATCAGTAGGCAAGTGGCAGTAGGGGGAGAGGTGAACTGTGCTCGAGTGAACTTTGTGTGGGGGATTTTATTATTCAGGTAAGTAGGCATGTTGATACACTCAGGTATAGGGGTATGCCTGCACTGAGTATTACATACTAGTATCTGCATTAGAAAGCTAATTATTGGTGTAAATCAGTGAGATAGAGTGTCTTCATGCATTTGTGTGGTTGAGGCAGTGCTTTGATGCACTTGCACGGGGTGTATCAGATCAGAGAAGGGGGAAAGACTTATACTGGGAGCAAGTAGCATCAATGCACTACACTGATGCAGTAGCAGGAGTAGTGGTCTTCTAGTTGGGGGAAAAGCTCGAGTACTTGAGTGAGGTAGTGCAAATTGTGCACTGCAATAGGGGTCTACTATGGCAACTGAGTGAGGGGAAAGCTAATGTTTCAGAGTGTTTAAGATGTTCAGATTTGGGTTGAATGTCATGTAGGTCCAGGCTTTGATTTATATCATAAGGAGTCTTAGAAGTAGGTATAAGTTAGGCTATTCAGTTATGTGGAGTGGCGTATTAAGAGTATGTAGTGGACAAAATACCTTCAGAGGGTTAGTAGAGTATTCGTAACTTAATTGTTAGGAGTATCAGTTGTCATATATTGGTATTTGTTGTATTAGCAAGAAGTTATGAACTAGCAGTTGGGTGTTGTATGAGGTTTAGTAAGTAGTTAATTGTTAGTATTAGAATGTTATATCAGTTTAGCTTACTAGTTGATTGAGTATGTATTATCATGTAGTCTTAATTAGAAAGTTAGGAAGTTAGTATAGTATAAGTGCAGTCAGTATAAATGTTAGTATGTCAGTATATATTGAGTTATAGTTAGTATTAGTTAGATTTAGTTGGATGTCAGTTTGCATATTTAGTTGGCGTAAATTAGTGATATGAGGTATCAGTCATATCTTACTGATTGTTAGTATAGTAGTTAGTGTATTTGAAGGTCAGTTAGTATGATTAGAGTTTAAATTAGTATAAGTATTATCAGTCAATATATATATATATATATATATATATATATATATATATATATATATATATATATATATATATATCACTTAGATTGATATCAGTGGTAGTGAATGTTAGCTACTTAGTAGTATTAAGGTATTGTTAGTTCAGTTAGCTAGTTAGTGTAGTATTAATGTCAATTGGAGTATTAGATATAAGTTAGTATCAATTGAGTAGCTCATAGATTATTGATCAGTAGATGCACTAGTTAGTACAATTAGTTAGTGACTGTTAGTTAGTATATATATATATATATATATATATATATATATATATATATATATATATATATATATATATATGGAGTATTCATTGTATATTTATTAGTGTTAGTAACTATTATAGCTAGTTAATAGTTATTATAGACTTAATGACTTAGTATGGACCTAGTACGACTTAGTTAAGTTAGAATGATTTAGAAATTGACCTAGAAGTATATGAGTGCATCTTTTTACTCATTCCTCCTTTATTACACTAATAGACATAATATTTTCAAAATAGGATTGTGTGACACCTGCTTGGGCATCGAGAGACACCCTTTGCTCAGGACCAAAGGCGAGTACATCTCTTTATTAGTTTTTATTTCATGATAGTGTATATATCGCATGTTCTAGAACTGTATACTTGATTCCGACACAGTGGTTACACGGACTAGTACTATATGGATGCTGTCAGGAGATGTTATCCCTTACTGTATTCTGCGGGTACTCCTTCATATATATTTTATCGTCTGTATCTAGTATTGATTATCGTGTACTTCGTGTTCACATACTACACGTGTTCAGTGTGCCCATATTCGTGTTCGTAATGTATCATGATTGGATCCATTAGTTTTTGTTGGGGATGGGGGAGTAGGAGTTGGTTATGTGATCAAGAACAAGTATATTCGTGTACATATTGATTATATATCACATGTATAATCGAGTTACCATATTGTATTCGTGTTTAACCCAAATCGATCACATAATAAACTTGTACTCTATGGCACATTACCTAGTTTTATTTATTTTTATTACTTGCAGTTATTCATATTGCATGTTCTTCATTCCAGTATATTACATGTTCATACTAGTTCACTCTATTTCTTATGTCTAGTTATCCTGTATTCTTTTCTATTATCTGTTATATATGCTCGATTACGTATTTGGAACTGCTTTCAAAGATAAGTACTTCGTTTAAATCCTGACTGGTTATATTTTTTAGATGATTGGCTTATGGACCAGTATCCCACCTACTACGAGTCGTAGCACGATGTACCATTAGAGGATACTTCTTTAGAGTAGGAGGAACAAGTACCAGATGCTAAGGAGTCTTAGACTTATTATTTTGACTTGTATTAGACTTTTATTGAGGTTCTTGTCATGTATATATATTATTTCTGACTTATGGATGTATTGTGACTCTTTTTCTCTGTTGTTTCATATCGTACTTTATTTTTCTTAGTTTGATATTGTGATTGAGTATGGATATCATTATCATGTTATTATATTTTTCCTCCGTTTGGAGTGCGGATGACATTGACAGGTATCTTATATATATTGTATAAGATATTTAGATAGTATAGTTGACCCAGACAGCGTTATACCATCGATACAGCTGCATAGGCTAGGTGTTGCTCACTACTCGTGCCCTTATTTCTGGTGCGGGTCATGACAGAAGCAAGCAAGGCTAAGGCTTCAATTAACCATATTTTTATTACAAGTATCCACAGAAGTCATATCATATCACTACACGTACTTCACCTAGCTTTAATGTTCATGCCACATGTCATTATTGTAGATTAAGAGGAAATATATCACATTAATGTAGAGTTAGAAAGTTAGTTGATATAAATGTTTATATATGGGTTCTAAAGACTAATAATACAGGACCCTCAAGAAAATGGGTACCAAATGTGACATCTTCAACTTGTGTTATTGGTGGACCAACCCTCTCATGCTAGAAGCAAGTGAATCCTCGATAGCGATTGCTTACGACACATGACTGGTGATGCCACTCTATTTGCAACTCTATCGATGAAGAAACAAGGATATATCTCCTTCGATAATAATCTTAAAGGATATATTATAGGTAACGATGATGTTAGTCTATCTCCTTTTTCTGTTATAAAGAATGTTTGTTTAGTAACAGAGTTAAAATATAACCTACTAAGTATTAGTCATCTGGCTGACAAAGGTTATGGTATTAACTTTGTAAAAAATAATTATTCTATTTATGATAGATCTAGCGGTAAGATTATTTATGAAGGTATTAGAGAAGATAATATATACGTTTTCTATCTATTAGAAGGTACTAACAACGGAGGTGGATGTCTTTACGCCAACAAACATGAAAACTGGCTATAGCATATGTGTCTAGGATATGCAAACATGGACACAATTGCAAGACTGTCATCAAAGAAATTGGTAAGAGGTTTGCCGGATATCACTTTTAAAAATGACATAGTCTATGTCGATTGTTAAAAGAATAAATCAACCAAATCCTCTGTTAAATCTATAAACGTTGTAAGTACCTCTACACCTCTTCAACTATTACACATGAACTTATTTTGATCTAGTAGAGTTGCCAGTCTTTGTGGTAAGCTATATGCATTTATAATTATTGATAATTTTTTGATATTTACTTGGGTTTTCTTTTTTGTAAATAAAAGTGAGACATTTTCTGAGTTTGTGATATTTTATAAAAAGATAGAAAATGGAAAGGGTTTTATGATTACTCGAATTCGAAGTGATCATGGAGGGCAAATTTAAAAAAGCAGATTTTAAAAGTTTTTCGATTCAAACGAATTTTCTTATGAGTTTTCTTGTCCTAAAACTCCTTAACAAAATGGTGTTGTAGAGCGGAAGAATAGAACTCTTGGCAATATTGCTAGAGTCATGTTAAATTTGTATAATCTTCTAAAATATTTTTAGACATAAGCTGTAAGTACAACATACCATATTTTAAATAGGATTTTATTCAACCTATATCGAATAAGACTTCCTATGAAATTTGGTTTGATAGAGTTCCTATCATTATCAATTTTAAAGCCTTTGGGTGTAGATGCTTTATTTTAAACACCAAGGATAACTTGGGTAAATTTTATTCTAAAGTTGATGAAGGAATTTTTTTTGGTTATGCTACAAGAGTAAAGGTTTTTGGGTTTTCAATAACCATTCTTTGATTGTTGATGAATCTATATATGTTACTTTTGATGAGCTTAACGGTCAAGTACCAAGTGATAGTGATTATGAAGATATCGTAATAACATCTAACAAAGAATCAACCCCTGAAGATACAGCAAATGGTACAAGCTATCTGGAGAGTTTTTCCAAGAAGTTGCGATTCACAACTGATCATCCAGAAGAATTGATCATAGGTGAAGTATCCAAGGGAGTAAGTACTTGTTCTGCTAACAAAAATATTGTTACAAATATTGCTTTCATTTCATAAATAGAAGCTAAAAATATGAATGAATATTTCATTGATGAATTTTGGAGTTTTGTTATGCAAGAGGAATTAAACCAATTTGAAAGAAATCAAGTTTGAAAACTTGTTCATTGACCTAATGCTTATCCAATAATTGGTACAAAATGGGTATTTCAAAATAAACTCAGTGAGGATGGACAAGTCACACATAATAAAGCATGTCTCGTAGCTCAAGGCTATAATCAAGAAGAATGCATTGACTATGACAAGACTTATGCTCATATTACGAGACTTGAGTCCATTCGCATGAATATGCTTTTACTAGTTTTCACACTTTTAAACTTTTTTAAATGGATGTTAAAAGTGCTTTTCTAAATAGTTTTATTAAAGAAGAAGTATTTGTTGAACAACCCCTAGTTTTAAAGATTTCAAATTTCTAAATCATATTTTCAAGTTACGTAAGGCTCTATACGGACTCAAACAAGCTCCATGTGCTTGGTATGGGCGCCTCAGTTAGTTTCTGCTTGAAAATAGTTTTTCAAAAGGAAAAGTTGACATAACTTTGTTTATTAAAGCACATGATGACACTATTCTTTTAGTACAAATTTATGTTGATGATATCATATTTGGTTCTACTAACAAATCACTGTGTGGGAAGTTTCTTAAGTGTATGTAGAGTGAATTTAAAATGAGCATTATGGGAGAACTCATATTCTTCTTCGGACTGCAAATCAAGCAAAATTCACAGGAAATATTCATCAATCAAGCCAAGTACACCAGGATTTGCTGAAGAAATTTGATTTGAACAATGCAAAACCTATCGGTATACTAATGGCTACATCTACAAAGCATGATCTTGATAAAATTGGCAAATTGGTTTATGTACATAAGTATCAAGGTATGATCGGTAGTTTACTTTATTTAACTGATAGTCATCCCAATTTTGTGTATAATGTTTGCCTATGTGCTAGATATCAAGCTAACCCTAAGAAATCACATTTGTTTGGAGTTAAGCATATCTTCCGATACCTTAAAGGCATTTTGATGGTCGGCTTGTGGTGCCCCAAAACTATATCTTTTGACCTTATAGGTTGTTCGGATGTTGATTTTACGGGATGCAAAGTTGATCAAAAAAGTACCAATTGTACATGTTATTTCTTAGGCAAAGCATTAGTCTTCTGGTTTAGTAAGAAATAAAATCTGGTTGTATTACAACTACTAAAGCTGAGTATATAGCTGCAGGACGTTGTTGTGCACAAATTTTGTGGATAAAACAGACCTTATAAGACTATAATCTATTTTATAAGAACATTCTCATATATTGTGACAACACTAGCACCATAAATCTCACGAAGAACCCTATATGTCACTCATGCACTAAACACATAGAAATGTATCATTATTTTCTATGTGATCATCAATTATGTGGAGATATATGTTTATAATTTGTTGACACTGAACATCAACTAACTGGCATATTTACTAAACCCCTAGTCGAGGATCACTTCAATATTATATGTCGAGAACTTGGGTTTCTAGATTCAAATGGCGTTTAAAAAATTTAAATTCTGAAACATGGGAACCGAACTCGGTCCCTGACTGAGCTTAGGACGAACTCGGACCCCTAGGTTCCAAAATTTAAATTGATATTGGCCCCACATCTTGACTTATGGGTACTTAGTTGAATTATTTTTTCTTTTATCCAGAACCAAACATCAACCTATTCCCCCTTCATCTTCCTCCTCCAAAACCCTAGAAACTCAAAATCCTAATCGTAGGATCTCCTTCCTCAAGCATTTTCAACTCTTTAAATTGCATATATGAGCACATCTTGTTATTCTCTTCCATATTTCAGCACTCTTTTAAGGTTTTTTTTCTATGGACCCAAGATTGTATAATAGGGGAAGAAAAGAATAGCTAATGAATCCACTTCATCTAATCCTCCATAAGAGGAAGTACCACATTTCCTGTTCAGCCTACCAATGCTCGAAGATGGTAATTTTGATGGATTTCTCTTTAGAACCCTAGAAAGTTTGGATTGAACTGAAGGGCTGACTCCCTGAGTTGCTCACAGAAACTGCATTATGCTGCTAGTCGATCTCTGTCCAAGCTGCTGACCAACTGCACACAATACTGTGTGCAGAACTGCACAGTGCTATTCGAGCACCTCGCTACAGAAATGCTGCTCTTCTCTGCTGAGTAGTGACTGTTCAGTTGCTGAACTTTATACCTTAATGCACAATGCATCCTTCAGTGCACTGCTACCCGAGCAGTTGGCTGCCCCCTTGCTGAATGACTGAACTCTCATCCTTACACACACACACACACACACACACACACAAACACACACACACATAACACTGCCACTCACACAAACACATAAACATCTATCCCTTGATAAATAACACTCTATCCCTCAATATCTATATATACTAATACATCCTCTCTACTATATATATATATATATATATATATATATATATTTATATATATAAATATATAAATATAATCACATATACCATACAAATCTGTATAAAACATATACAATGCATATATACATATAAACTCTTAATACACAATATATATACAATCACATATATATATATATATATATATATATATATATATATATATATATATATATATATATATATATATATATATATATATATACATATAACTATATACACTATTATATATACACAATATACACTAATCATATACACTATTACATACATATATATATATCACATAAATATCATATAGATATATAAATATACATGCACATATAGAATTAAGAGTAAAACACCAAACACGTGGAGTGCACCGCACCCGTGTCACACTAACTCTATGATACGCTTACGATACGGCTCCAACACACAACCAAACACATCTTGGAGGACACGAGCAAGTCAAATACACTAAATATTAATAATACGTATAGTAATTAGATTAACTATGTATCTGTGTCACAATATGATATGCACAAGTTCCCGTGTCGGAGAAAAATCTCCAAAATTAACCCTTTTCATCAAATTGACGAGATACGGCCTACGCGCATCTAATTATGGACACGATACTAGTCACAAACAAGCAATCATATGTCAATTTGATCTATTAGACCATATGACAAATACCACATGTGCCAATCTCGAAATTCTTCCAAAATTGACACCAAATTGTACATAACTTCCACCGTAGATCTCCGATGAACTTAAAATCAATTTCTATGGGTAGCCTATGCATTTGGGTTAGTTTCTCATGGTTAAATCTCAGATTAAGAGTCTACTAGAAGGGAGAAAACTGAAATATACCTATTGGGAGATGGATTCCAAATAAAAAGTCCTCAAATAGAAAGTAGCTCCTCTTCTTGTAGATCTTGGCCTCCTCCTTCTTGCTCCTTGCTTCCTTCTTATAGATCCTTAATGTAGAAGCCTTTAATAAAGAATAGGGAAGGAATTTGTGATGAAATTGGTGGAGGATTGATGAGGAAATGAAGGAAATTGAAAGAGGGAAGAACTAGATCTAAAGGAATTCGGAATGAAATGAAATGAGGCACTCTCTCTCCTCCCTCTAATTTGGCCGGCCACTACCCCTTCTCCAAGAAAGTATGAAATGTCCTAATTACCCCTTGGGGCCTCTCATGAAGAATTAATTAGGAAGGGAAGGTTCTAGTCTAATGGTTTTACTAATTAATACAACCTCATAATCCATGGGCCTAATTCATGGGCTCAATCTAAACTCATCTAAAAAGTTGGTTCATACATCTAATTAAATAGCTCAGGTCCACTACACAAGTCTAAAATAAAATTATAACTAACAATCAATAAATAATACAATAAATAATTAATCATTCATGCATAATATTTAATTACAAATAATCCTAAAATAAAATATCAATGTCAATTACCAAACTACCCTTAAATGAAAATATGAGGGTGACAAACCTACCCACCTTAGAAAAATTTTGTCCTCAAAATTAAAGAAGAAACTATCTACAAAAAGTAAATAATACAATGCAAGAAAGAATCATACCTCACGGCTCGAACATATATGGATATCTCTTGCGCATCCCGGCCTCTTGCTCCCAAGTACTCTCTCTTGGCGATTGATTCCTCCATGCGACGCACACCAAAGGAATCGTCTGGTTCCTCAGTACCTTCTCTATCTGATCCAGAATCTCCACTAGCTGCTGTGGATAGCTAAGACTAGGGCCCACCTCTATTTCCGAGTGATCCAAGACATGACTGGGATCTGCCATATACCGTCTCAGCTGTGACATGTGGAACACGTTGTGTACTCCCTCCAATGCAGGTGGTAAGTCTAGTCTGTATGCAACTGCACCAACCCTCTCAAGTATACTGAAAGGTCCGATGAATCAGGGACTAAGCTTTTTGCCTCCACCAAAATGAATCATGCCACGTGTCAGAGAAATTCTCAAAAAAATTAGACCGCCAACCTAGCACGAAACATAACCTTAGCACTCTAACAAAACAATAATCAATCACAAGCAAAACAAAACGAATATCTATACCTCAAACTCCAAAGGTCTTTGGTGGCTATCGGCCCAATGCCGCTGCCTGTCCTGTGCCACTCGAAGTCTATCCCTGATAAGCTTAATCTTTTCGGCTGCATCCACTACCAACTCTGGTCCCAATAAATCTCTGTCACTAACACCATCCTAGGATAACGGAGTGCGGCATCTCCGTCCATACAACGCCACGAATAATGACATCTCAATGTTGGCTTGGTAGCTATTATTGTATAAAAACTCTACCAAGTAAAGGTGATCCTTCCAAGAACCTCCAAGATCCAAAACACAGGTGTGTAGCATGTGCTCGAGAGTCTGAATGGTCTTCTCTGACTGTCCGTCAGTCTGAGGGTGATATACGGTACTAAAATTGAGCAGAGTGCCCAAGCTAGCCTGCAAACTCCTCCAGAAGTGGAACATGAAGCGACTATCCTGATCTGAGACTATGCTCACTGGAATACCATACAATATGATAATTTGGCGCATATATATTTCTGTAAGCTTCTACGTAGATGTACCCAATTTAAATGGCAGAAAGTGGGCTGATTTGTTTAACCTGTCCACGATGACCTAAATCGCATCTTAACCTGCTGGCAAACTAAGCATTTGGACACGAAGCTAGAAACCTCCTACTTTATGCCATACCACCATACATGCTCTCTCATATCTCTATACATCTTGTTGATACCTGGATACATAGAGTATTGAGAACGATGCGCCTCCTGCAGAATCTTCTCGCGCAATGATCCTCTCGGTACACACAATTTGGTATCTTGTCGCCATGATCCATCATCTACGACGATGAAGTCCTCTACCAACCCAATCTGGACCTATGCTCTGATGCTCCTCAGAGACTCATTCTTATATTGTCCGACTTTGACCAGGTCCATCAGCTCTGACTGCACCTGAAGTCTCTACATATGTGCTGTGACTCCAGGAACTAGTACCTCAAAGCCCAAACTGTCAAGATCGGCCAATAAATGTTTGTCTCCAATCAATTATATAGCCATGGGATACCTGCTCAAGGGATCCGCGACTACGTTGGCCTTCCCTAGATGGTACTGCAGGAAAATATTGAAGTCTTTTATCAGCTCCAACCATCACCGCTATCTCATATTGATCTCTTTTTGTGTAAACACATACATCAAGCTCTTATAGTCTGTAAAGATCTCCACTCTCTCTCCATACATGTAGTATTTCCATAATTTATGAGCAAAGATAACCGCTGCCAACTCCAAGTCATATGTAGGGTAGTTCTTCTCATGCGGGCGTAATTGCTTGGAAGCATAGGCAATCTCCTTACCGTTCTGCTATAACACAAAACCCAAACCCTTTCCTGATGCATCACTGTAAATGAAAAATCCTACTGCTCCTGATGGCAATGTCAAGATTGGAGCTGTCACGCCCCAGTCCCAAAATACGTAGGATTAGGAATACGAAACACGCCCAGCCGTATGTATATGAACTTCAATATATGGAAACCATATACACACGTACGCTGTACATGAATATTCAATCCATTAGTAGTAATATATTGTCACAAATAATCTATATCTCATCCATAGCACAAATAATAAGTAGGCATAAAGAGCTAGATAATATATGAATATCAAAGATGAGTATCAAGTCTGATAGTCGGGTGGAAACAAATCCACTAAAAAATGACTATACTGAAGTAGTAACAAGGATCTCTAAACAGCAGGAATAACATCACAGATACTCCGAAGGTAGGACCTCCTCAGTCTGGTAAGTAGAGTCAGGTCCAGGTCCGTACTCCTGGGGATACTCCTGCTCATCCATAACTGGAAAGGGACCAGGTCCTCAGAGGAACGTAACAAGATACATAATAATATGCCAATAAAGTACTGAAATATAAATATCCAATGGGGTCGCCTAACCGTCTAAGTGAATGTAATTTGAGAACAACTTTCCAACATGTGGGCTATCTGGCCATAAATGGGATTGGCATAATTCTCTCGGAGAATCAGGGGCCTACAAGCATACCGTCTTTTGAACGGCAGAGGCCGCCTGCAATATAATATATAGTGGTCGTCATCACTCGTTTCTTCGACGGAGAATCCGGGCGTACAAGAAAAAAGTGCAAAGGAGCCCAAACGCCTTACTTGTTGTTCTCCTCACCCCATGCTCTACACATGCCACATCCATGACACGATAAAACCTCTAAATAACTGCCAGGTCTACTAGCATACAAAGTTTCTATCGGCAGTTATCCCTATCCGTCGCACGACCTATACGTACCAGTGGCTAGCCGAATACGCAAGTCCGTGTCCTACATGAGACTCACACTCGTGTAAGAATAGTGTCATGGCCAATGAAACATAAAATGCCTCATAATAAATGGTTGGTCTCATAAAGTAGGTCTAATGCATATACATAAATAAAAACATAATACGACGACACCGTCGTTGCACCCAAGTTTTCTTGGACGCGTAATTTATATAACAATTAAAATATATGAACTAAAATAAGCAGAAAATAAATATGCATGCATTATATGGAAGGTAAATACAGTACAATGGCAAGGTATACTTGCCGAGCAAAAATTTTGTATAGTGCAAGCGTTAAACACAGTGTTTAAGTTTTAGGTGAAGGAAGAATTATAGTTAGGGTTTGGGATAGTTGTAATATATAGAGAGAATAAGAGGCGGTGTGTCATGACCCGCACCCAGTTTAGGGGCACGAGTGCGTGGGTACGTCCAGCCTACGCCGCAGCATCGGCGGTAGAACGCTGTCTAGGTCATGTAACTATCTAATCAACTCACGTGAATACCCAACTCCATAAGTAGACGTGGATATCATAAAATAACGCTAGAAATACTCAATCACATAAACTAAAGCACGATGAGATATCAAGACAAACTGTCACGACTCGCACCCCGAAATTCGGGCACGAGTGCGTGGGTACGTCCAGCCTACGCCGCAGAATCGGCGGTAGTACGCTGTCTAGGTCAAATCCAGATTTACTAATTAGCTCATTCACAAATAATATAGGCAAGATAATAATAAGAAATGAAACTTAAGATTACAACTGAAATAAATATGACAACAGATTCAAATATTTTAGTACAGGAATCAGAATAAAATCGGGGATAAACCCGATTGCTAAGATAAAGAGCAAAACTAAGATAACTACTGCTAACTACTCAGCAGGAGTAGCTTCCTGTGCGGGAACTGGCTCTGCAACTGTATCACCTGCTGCCTCATAGGGGCCATAATAGGTGGGGGCAAGGTTCTCATCATCGCCTAAACAACAGATCCAGTCAGGAAAGGAGCAAAGTACACAGTGCACAACAAGATCAAACTAAATATTTTATGAAAATTAAATATTGGATATCATATTAAGAAACAGCATTAGCAGAACATTATTATCTCAGAGTTAGCTGTAAACAGGAATATGAGAAACAAAAATAAATGAAACAGGAAATGAAACTACAATAGCCAGCAAGAAATATAACATGACCAGAACTATCTGTGTGAACTTGTGTTTGTTTTTAGAATACATAGTTGGCATGTAGGGGTTTATAAGGCTAATCTGGCCGTCATAAACGGCTATTAAATAATATAATCGAGATCCGGCTGATGGACAGTCGTGTACCAACAGCTATTAGACAATCCAGGGGAAAGGGTAAACTACATGCCTCCTTAGTATTCTCCCACCCGACACGAAAACAAGACATGAACTCCAGTATTCAAGACATGAAAATCCAGTGTTCTAACACTACGTGTAATCATCCAATGATGCTAGTAGAGCAAGGAATTAATTATCACAATATAAAGAATAAACTTGAAGTGCAGGTACTTGCCTGTTGTTTGGATCTGATTAATATTGGCTCTCGGGGGAAAATTCCAGAGATGAGTCCAAAAGCTAAAATAGACATTACCATCACGCTCAGAAGATATCAAATAGCTAGAAATGCCTGTCCTTGGGTCCAATTTGGAGACAAGGACAAAAACGGCAGTTTCGGGTCAAAACGGGATCCGCTGGTGGGCCCGCTTTGCACCGAAAAACGTGTCCGGGTCAACGGTCTCCAATTTCACCAAACTTAGTGTCAACAGGTCAGGAACGCTGATACGAACCCAACGGAAATTCCAGATTTGGATTCCGATGAGCCGAACACAAAATCGCCTGTCGAGCAGGGCCTGTGGGGCCCACGACACGCGATTTCGTCAACGTTCTCCGAATCGAACCAAACTTGACCCACAGGACCAGCGTATCGCTACGAGTCCGATGGCGTAAGTTTCGTCTCGATCTGACGAGTGTACAAGAAGTTAGGAAAAAATGTAGAAAAGCCGGATACGGGGCGATGTCCGCGGATACGCGTTGATTTCGGTGTGCACGCACACCCGAATCAGCTTCCGCGAAAACTCACACGTCCGTATCGACGGTACGCACGTATCTGTGAAGACCGTACGCGACCAAGTCGTCCCGTTTGGCGGGGCGTACTCAGTTCCGGGGTGAAACAGAGTCTGGTTTTTCCTATTTTTGGATCGCGGTGTGCGATCACCACAGGACGCGATGTCCCGAACAGTTTGTCCGGACACCGAGAGGGTGATATAGGCTTCACAACGCAATTTGCGGAAACAAAAACGGAGCTACGAGCAAAAAGATACACGCACCTGAAGGGGATCCGAAAATCGAGTCTTCACCGTGTCCGTGTCGTGTCCGACACGGAATTTGGGAAATTAGGTTTAGGGTTTACTGCTGATGGCGGTGGCCGGCGGTCGGCACTGCGGCGGGGAGGCCGAGCACGGCTGGGGGATGGCCGGCGAGGCGACGGGCCGGTGCGCGGCGGCGCTGGAGGCGGCGCGGCGGCGCTGCCCTAGCCGCTGCTGCTGCTGTTGCTGCGGGCTTCGTCGACGGGACGGCGAGACGGAGGCGGCGCAGGGAGGCGGGGCTGGCGAAGGCGGGCTGCGAGGTGGTCGGGGTCGGGGCTGGCGAAGGCGGGCGGCGAGGTGGTCGGGGTCGGGGCTGGCGAGGGCGGTCGGGGTTTTATAAAGGGGAGCGGGCGGTGGCGTGGGCCGAGGGAGGCGGCGGCCAGCGCGGGCGAGGGCGCGTGGCGCGGCGGCCGCGGGCGGCGGCGCCGGAATCGGAGCGGGGAGCCGGTGGACGCGGGGGCCGGAGCGGGTCACGCGGGGGGGGGCTGGGTCACGGGTCGGGCGGGTCGGGCTCAGGCGTACCCGACCCGACCCGTTAGGGTTTGGGTTGGGCTACGTCCCAACGGGCCACGGTGCGGGCTGAGCTGGCTGGGCCGGTCCACTGGGCCGGGCCGGCCCAAGAGAAAAAGAGAAAAAATAAAAATAAAATAAAAATAATAATAATAAATATAAATAGTTTAATTAATTAATTAATTAATAAAAATAGTTTTGAGGTATTTAAAAATAGGTCTGAGGCCCAGAAAAATCCAGAAAAATTACCCTAAGTCCAGTTTTTCATTTTACATCCAAAAATATTATTTTTATAATATTTTAATGTTGTTTATTATCAATTAAAAATCATGTAATAATTTAAAACCCTGATTTTAATTTTAGAAAATTCCCAGAAAATTCCAGAAAATTGTGAAAAATCCTAATTTTAATATTTTTGAAAAAAACAGGGGCTTACAATCTACCCAACTTATAAAATTTCTTCCTCGAAATTTAAATTATGGCAGGGTTCTCTCTGTCCAAACTCACTTGATTGTAGTCTAACGGGTTTCTCTCAGGTGGACATTGCGGTCGCTACCCAACTTAGAATTTTACCCATATCCTCTAAGGCTGGACAACTAGTAAGGCTAGGTCCTAAACTTAGTAAATCATGGCATTGAATCTTCATCTGCAACACAAACACAGCACCTAGGGTCTTGCCTTGGTCATAAAGGGTTATCATCAATTCATCCGGTCTGAGGGGTATGTCTAGCACTTCAAATTAACTTATACCAACCACAGGTTTTTGTTTTCCCGAGACGAGGATCAATAATAAAGAGTTTAAGGGCGAGGTGGTAGAACAGAGGTATAGGGATCAAGACGTTTAAGGAATTCTAATGGGAATTGTCAAGCGGTTATGGATTGAGATTTTATTCTGGTAATGCTGATACGATATGCTCGGACGTATTTAGGGGGCAAGTATGCTAGTCAACTATATATCTCAATCCACGTAAAGTAGTTGTGCAAAGTGCGAATCAAAATGCACTAAGGTTGATCAGACCGTAGTACACTGATTTTGAGTAGACACTTGTATTAGTGGGGTTGATCAGGCCTCAATAATACAGGTGTCATGAACAAGCCCGATCAAGAGGAAGCTTGCAAAACTAGGCTATAAAATAACAGCATTAGTCGAGTTTAGCAAAATTAAGTGCGCTAGATGATGATGAAAAGAGGTACAAATTTATTGAAGTTCACAAAATAACACAAAATAAGCACAATAGCAAAATCCTCTAAAACAGTTATCAAATTTAAAAGCATACCAGGTATTTAGCAAGTTCAAAATTACTAGGTTGGGGCTGAGGTCACGAACCAATAGGCACGAAAACAATACTAGAAAAGATATCTACGAATCACTTACGCGCATTAGCTGCTTCCAGAGTTTGCGCGTTCTCCACGGTCATTACGTAAGCCTGTCCGCGTCCTTGAGCAGCGGGACAGTCCCTCACTTGATGTGCTGCTGAGCCACAAAGTAGACAAACACCTAGCCTCTTTCTGCAAACTTGCCAAGTATGGCCTGGTCTATGACAATAGTTACAAGCAGCAGCTTGTTGGTTCTGTCCCTGGGCCTGGTGTTGGGGTGCTGGAGCTCGAGGGAGAGGACGCTGAGCTTGTTGCGGGGCCCTCTGCTGTTGTTGTTGAAAAGGGCGTTTGTTGGGTCCCGCATTTCCGGTATCTCTTTCTCGCTTTAGCTTATGCCCCATGTCTCTCTCAACGCTTTATGCCACGCTCAAGATTTCCTCGTAGGTGCGAGCTCGGCTGGTGGTGATAGCAAGGCGAATATCCGGAGATAGCCCCTTCTTGAATCTACGGGCTCTGTCCTCTGGGGTTCGAACCATGTACTCCGTAAAGTGGCTTAACCTGCTAAATTCAGCAGTATACTCATCAACAGTCAGGTTACCTTGTTCCAGTCTCTCGAATTGACTTTCGAGAGCTTCCCGAGCCACTTCGGGGTAGAATTTTTCCTTGAACAGTCTCTTGAAGTCCTCCCAGGTGAGGTCAGGAGCAGATAGTTGAGGTTCGTCTCTAAACCAGGTCCGAGCTATATCGAACAGTTGCAGGCTTGCAGACTCCACTTTAAGATCATCAGGAACCAGAGCAGTCTTCAGGAGTCTCTCAACGTTCTCTATCCACTCATCGGCATAGAGAATGCCCTCAGTTCCGTAGAATTCCAAGGGTCTGAGGTTTTTGAAGTCTTTGGCACTCCCTGGCCTCTTGAGTGGCGACTCCTGGGACTTAATAGCTTCTGAGAGGCTGGTCCGCAGAAGTACAGTCTATTCTTTCTGGGATTCCACTAGTCCCTGGAACACTCCGAGTAGCTGTGCCCCATCCAGAGTAACTGCCGAAACAGATGGAGGCGGCGGGAGTGCAAGAGTTTCGGGCACATTCTGCTCAGCTGGTTCTGATGTGCCTCCTACTGTGTTCCTTGTCTGGACCATTCTGAAAGATGAAGGGATAGGGAGTTCAGAATAGATTACTTGGAAATCAAGGGCGATAAGAAAAATTGATCAGAAGTGATATTAAGAATTAAAATCAGGACCCTATACTGTGAATGAGCTTTTCTTAGAATCCTCAATCTTATTGCAGGCCTGTTCGGTCCCTAAGTTGAAACCGAACAATTTAGTCGTTTGACCTGCATGGGCCACCATAAAAATGTGTCACGACCCGCACCTGGAAATTCGGGCACGAGTGCGTGGGTACGTCCAGCCTACGCCGCAGAATCGGCGGTAGTACGCTGTCTAGGTCAAATCCAGATTTACTAACTAGCTCATTCACAAATAATATAGGCAAGATAATAATGAGAAATGAAACTTAAGATTGCAACTGAAATAAATGTGACAACAGATTCAAATATTTTAGTACAGGAATCAGAATGAAATCGGGGACAAACCCGATTGCTAAGATAAAGAGCAAAACTAAGATAACTACTGCTAACTACTCAGCAGGAGTAGCTTCCTGTGCGGGAACTGGCTCTGCAACTGTATCACCTGCTGCCTCATAGGGGCCATAATAGGTGGGGGCAAGGTTCTCATCATCGCCTAAACAACAGATCCAGTCAGGAAAGGAGCAAAGTATACAGTGCACAACAAGATCAAACTAAATATTTTATGACAATTAAATATTGGATATCATGTTGAGAAACAGCATTAGCAGAACATTATTATCTCAGAGTTAGTTGTAAACAGGAATATGAGAAACAGAAATAAATGAAACAGGAAATGAAACTACAATAGCCAGCAAGAAATATAACATGACCAGAACTATCTGTGTGAACTTGTGTTTGTTTTTAGAATATATAGTTGGCATGTAGGGGTTTATAAGGCTAATCCGGCCGTCATAAACGGCTATTAGACAATATAATCGAGATCCGGCTGATGGACAGTCGTGTACCAACAGCTATTAGACAATCCAGGGGAAAGGGTAAACTACATGCCTCCTTAGTATTCTCCCACCCGACACGAAAACAAGACATGAACTCCAGTATTCAAGACATGAAAATCCAGTGTTCTAACACTACGTGTAATCATCCAATGATGCTAGTAGAGCAAAGAATTAATTATCACAATATAAAGAATAAACTTGAAGTGCAGGTACTTGGATGTTGTTTGGATCTGATTAATATTGGCTCTCGGGGGAAAATTCCAGAGATGAGTCCAAAAGCTGAAATAGACATTACCATCACGCTCAGAAGATATCAAATAGCTAGAGATGCATGTCCTTGGGTCCAATTTGGAGACAAGGGCAAAAACGGCAGTTTCGGGTCAAAACGGGGTCCGCCGGTGGGCCCGCTTTGCACCAAAAAATGTGTCCGGGTCAACGGTCTCCAATTTTACCAAACTTAATGTCAACAGGTCAGGAACGCTGATACGAACCCAACGGAAATTCCAGATTTGGATTCCGATGAGCCGAACACAAAATCGCCCGTCGAGCGGGGCCTGTGGGGCCCACGACACGCGATTTCGTCAACGTTCTCCGAATCGAACCAAACTTGACCCACAGGACCAGCGTATCGCTACGAGTCCGATGGCACAAGTTTTGTCTCGATCTGACGAGTGTACAAGAAGTTAGGGCAAAATGCAGAAAAGCCGGATACGGGGCGATGTCTGCGGATACGCGTTGATTCCGGTGTGCACGCACACCCGAATCAGCTTTCGCGAAAACTCACACGTCCGTATCGATGGTGCGCACGTATCTGTGAAGACCGTACGCGACCAAGTCGTCCCGTTTGTCGGGGCGTACTCAGTTCCGGGGTGAAACAGGGTCTGGTTTTTCCTATTTTTGGATCGCGGTGTGCGATCACCACAGGACGCGATGTCCCGAACAGTTTATCCGGACACCGAGAGGGTCATACAGGCTTCACAACGCAATTTGCGGAAACGAAAACGGAGCTACGAGCAAAAAGATACACGCACCTGAAGGGGATCCGAAAATCGAGTTTTCACCGTGTCCGTGTCGTATCCGACACGGAATTTGGGAAATTAGGGTTAGGGTTTATTGCTGATGGCGGAGACCGGCGGTCGGCACGGGGGCGGGGAGGCCGAGCACGGCTGGGGACGGCCAGCGAGGCGACGGGCCGGTGCGCGGCGGCGCTGCCCTAGCCGCTGCTGCTGCTGTTGCTGCGGGCTTCGTCGACGGGACGGCGAGACGGAGGCGGCGCAGGGAGGCGGGGCTGGCGAAGGCGGGCGGCGAGGTGGTCGGGGTCGGGGCTGGCGAAGGCGGGCGGCGAGGTGGTCGGGGTCGGGGCTGGCGAGGGCGGTCGGAGTTATATAAAGGGGAGCGGGCGGTGGCGTGGGCCGAGGGAGGCGGCGGCCAGCGCGGGCGAGGGCGCGTGGCGCGACGGCCACGGGCGGCGGCGCCGAAAGCGGAGCGGGGAGCCGGTGGACGCGGGGGCCGGAGCGGGTCACGCGGGGGGGGCTGGGTCACGGGTCGGGCGGGTCGGGTTCAGGCGGACCCGACCCGACCCGTTAGGGTTTGGGTTGGGCTGCGTCCCAACGGGCCAGGGTGCGGGCTGAGCTGGCTGGGCCGGTCCACTGGGCCGGGCCGGCCCAAGAGAAAAAGAGAAAAAAATAAAAATAAAATAAAAATAATAATAATAAATATAAATAGTTTAATTAATTAATTAATTAATAAAAATAGTTTTGAGGTATTTAAAAATAGGTCTGAGGCCCAGAAAAATCCAGAAAAATTACCCTAAGTCCAATTTTTTATTTTACACCCAAAAATATTATTTTCATAATATTTTAATGTTGTTTATTATCAATTAAAATCATGTAATAATTCAAAACCCTGATCTTAATTTCAGAAAATTCCCAGAAAATTCCAGAAAATTGTGAAAAATCCTAATTTTAATATTTTTGAAAAAAAACAGGGGCTTACACAAACAAGGAATACAAGACGAGTCTAACGACAAAATAGTCATACCTGCAATCATTAACTTCCAATCCCCAAGTGTGTCAGAAACCAGTCTACTAAGGTCACAATCTGGAAAAATATTTTCCAGTCAGGAAGGAGCAAAGTACATCTCTAAATAGCAGTTCTATATTAATGATATAAACTATGTAGCAGTTCTAGATGGAAATATACGAGAAGCATGTATAGGTACGAGAAATAAAAAAAATACTGGAAATACTGTAAGTAAGTGCAGGAGAAGAAACAATATGTCCATGAGCAAGAACCTATGACTAAGTGTATGAGTACTAGCTTTAACATGTGATCGGCTTAGGAACTTGATCAGGCTGGTTACATGTGATTAGCTATGATTCATGTAAGGTCAGACTAACCGTTGGTTAGCTATGATGCATGTAGAGGTCAGGCTAATCACACGTAACAGCTATGAAGCATATAAATGGTCAGGCCGCACCCGACGTGAGATGTGGGGTGAGCTATGATGCATGTAAAGTTGGGTATGATCACATATCTATACTAAAATACTTCCCTCCCCCGACTGGTATAGTAGATCCAATCATGGTACGCTATGGCACGGAATTCCCTAGGGAGGTAGCAAGTCTCCCCGGGAATCAGTGTCTGTACATGCACAAGATAACAAGGAAACAAGTCTTGTACAAGCTACACCATGAATAAGGAATAACATCTCATGACGAGATCCGTGTATACCAATCCGTGTAACCAACGTGTCAAGAGCATGTATATCTACACTAGATACAGTGAACATAGGAGATATCATAAATTAGAAACTAATCAGAGAATGTACTCGCCTTGGGTCCTTAGCTGTCAATACCAATGTCCTGTCCCAGAGTATCGTCTGGAGAATCCGACAGTCCTATAAACATATAATAATATCACTTGTATCAGATGCTACACTAACATACAATAGAAATACACTGGCCTCAGGGCTATGCCAGGCATGGCTCTAGTCAACTAGGGTCATCTAGTAGGGATACGTATATAGTACACATTTACACTCGGAGTATATACCAATAAAAACATTTATAATATATATAAGTGTCTATTAGTAATTGTATAAAATACGTATATGCGTATATACACTAATAGATGTATATAAATATATATATTTTTATATCAAAATACATATTTGTATATATATATATCGATCAAATATTATATATATATATATAACTAATCAAAGAATGTATATAATGCCACACTTCTCAAGGTGATCCTAAATGAAATAGCAGTTAGTTCCAATGGGTCCGGAGCAGTCCAAATAGCTAGAAACTATATAAAGAAGTCCAAGATCGGAGTTCGGCACGAAAATTGAGATAAGGATACCAGGCTAATAGGGGGAAGGGTCGTTTATTTATAATTAAGGTAACACCTTAATTTAATGAAAATTATTTCAAATTTATTTTGACTATTAATACAAATAAAAGTTTATTTATAAAATCTTGAATTTATGTAAAAGCCATCATATATTTTTACATCTATAGTAAAAATTGGTTACCAGCCCAATTAAACAAATTTGATCTTATTTTTATTATTGAAACTATATTTTTAATTAATAACATAAACCCCCAAAAATTATTATATATATTTTTTTTTCACATAATCAAAATCCTTGTATATAATACATAACTAAATTCATACATTAAAAACAATAAAACTAATTATATTTTATTTACTAACCAATTACATGAATTTACTAAACTAATTATATATTACTAAACTAAATATATATAATGAATAACTAATTATATATAATTAATAAACTAATTACATATAATTAATAAAATAATTATATAATTAATAAACTAATTATATAATTAATAAACTACTTATATAATTACCTAATTCCCTTTGCTCACTCCCCACCCTGAGAAATCGAGAGGGACAGAGAAGGGAGGCTCACCTTGGGGTTACCGGCGTCGACGGTCGGGGAAGTCCGCCGGTCACGCGGTGGTCGGAGGTCGGAGGTCGAACTCGGCGGCGGATCTGTGGCGTCGGCGGTCGAACTCGGCGGCGGCAGCGGAGCTCGACAACGGCTGGATCTAAGCCAGATCGGCGGCGACGACTTCGGCTCCGGTGAGGAAAGCGGCGGCAAAGCTCGGCTCGACGGAGGCGGCCACGGCTCGACGGATCTGAGGCGGCGGTGCTCGATTCGAGGAGGCGGCCACGGCTCGACGGATCTGAGGTGGCGGTGCTCGGTTCGAGGAGGCGGCCACGGCTCGACGGAGGAGGAGGTCCCAGTCGCCGGCGGCAGCGGGATCTAGGTTAGGGTTTGGGGTGGACGTGTCCGGGTGTTGGACACAGAAATGATGTACTGTGGTAGGGATGTGTCCAGATGGTGGACACGAGGATGATGTTTGCTGTGGTGGAGGTAGATGTGTCCGGGTGTGTCGGACACGAAAAATCTGATTGTAATGTTGTAAATCTGGACACAGGAAATGAATGGATACGGTGGGACACCCGGGGTTGGACCCGAGGCCAACACGGCTGACACGGTAATGCTGGACACACGGACACAAGCACACAAAATGGTGATGGTTGATGGCTTGTGGGAATTTGTGAGGGCTAGCTAGGGTTTCTTGGGAATGGTGATGAGAGACTTAAATAGGGAGAGAGGGTGTAGGATAAAGGGTGAGGATTGGCCCAAATAATGAATGGCCCAGATTATATATAAATGGGTTCTTCATGTGGGAGTGAGGGTGGCTAGTTAATGGGAAATGGCAAACTTGTAAAATTTTAAAAGAAAAGATTATAATTTCAGAAAATATTTTAGGAAAGCTAACTGATTCCCAATTAGCTACTAATTAAACCATATTGCAAAATTTTAGAAAGTATGAAATTTATTTATTTACTATCCCAATAAATATAAAATTTATTATATTTTATCAACTAGTCCTTCAAATAAATTTTTATTTAAAACAATAATTTTATGATTCAAGCCAATAAATATTCGAAGCTATAGTATTATATTTACATCATTATTTATCTATTTATTTTATAATAAATCGACATTTAGGAAAAATGATTTTTATAAAAGATTTTAAATTACCTTCTAAAATCAAACATTGTTCAAAATCAAATACAAGAATTCAAGGAAAAAAATATTTTATAAACTTGGTATTTAAAATAAATTAAAAATCTAATTATTTCGAAAATTTGGAAATCGGAGGTTACAAGTCTATCCACCTTAGAAAAATTTCGTACTCAAAATTTAAGGTTCTCAGTAATTGCCTTTACACATTGTATTGTTTCTATCAAAATTTAAATTTCAAATCAAATAATCATGAAGTAATTCCATATTGCTATTTCACAACCTTTCAAAAAATTTATAACATCATATTCCTGAAAATCTTCAAGTTTAAAATCAAATTCAAATTTTTATCATAATCTCCTCCAAATTAAGTTCGTATCTAAATACTCAAGGATTTTAATATCCAATCCTCCAATTGAATTCCAATCAATGTATATTTATAACATTTAAAAAATCTGTATCCCAAAATTTAAATTTTAAACACTAATCCACCAATCATCTTACTCCTCTAACTCAAATTCAATTGATGCTTATTCAAATCTAAATTCTCCTCCCGAGAATTGAATTCGACACCATTCCATTAACGATTTTATTTCCCGATTTTCTTTTTCCTCAAATACTCAACGATGCGATACTTTCAGAATCTTCAATGCAACATTCATAATATAAATTTCAAATTTCTATCTTGCAATCAAATAGATAAAATAATAATTTCCCAAATTTTCTTAAATTTTAATAATCAATCATATCAAGACCTTCCTAAAATTAATAAATCCTTAATTTTGCCCTGTGAATTTCTTAACTCTCTATTTAAGTTAATATTTATCCTTGAATTTCAATCATACCTTAATTTTCGCAAAATCAATGATCCATCATCTCTGTTATAACAACCCCTAAATTCTTTATTTAAATTAATGCTCATCCACAATTTACTCCTCTTGTCTCTTTTGTCGGTCATAACCTTGTCATAGATCTTTGCTATGGTCAAAATCCTAATGATCATGGTTTAAGAAAATTTTACCTACAGCCATGCAATTTAAGAAAATATATAGGTCATGTATCTTTTTGTCATGGTATTGCAGTCTCTGTCAGGGTGTACTACTAGTTATATTCTAACAAGAAATCATGCATACGAACTACAGTATTAGGAAAATCAATCAATCGAAGGACGGAAGAATGAATTATTAGGAGGGAAAGAAAGAACCTGCTAACGTATTACTTGCGGTATCTGCTATCTCTAACAAACACTTAACTCTAGCACATTCACTAACTAATTTTCTATTCCTGTACACTGGTACCCATCTCAACTAATCATTAATCCACACGATCCATGAATATATCTGTATTGCACACACCTGTCTATTAATGCCAAAATCTGATGCCAAGAATCTCTAATATAACCATAATTCAATAATGTATCTAAGTTGATACCTCTGTCTCTTTAGTATCATACCCGCTGTCGGTTCTCGTTCCTATAATTGTCCATACTAGTCGTTCTTATCACTCAAATATACGTCAAGTGCAACACCATACTAAATACTGCTCTTTCCAATACAATTTTAGATGGACACCCAAGTCAGTCTGCGATGCCATCTCAATCATGCTCAAGTCACCAGATCCTTACACATGTATATCATCTACTCGTATATTAATATTTGTATCTCTCATCTACCCTAAAATTAATCCTTAAAATAATCATCAAGGTTTAACTTCTCGATCAACTTAAAATAAATTACATATACCTCCTCAAAGTCAGATACTCAACATCGAAATAAAAATTTTAATCATTTCTAAAATCTTTGTAGCCTTGACCATTTTTATTGAATTCATATTTGAAATCCTCAAAAATTTAATGACGTAATCTCAACTCCTCAATTATTCTAAAAATAAAATTTTATTTCCACCTTTTTAATTTATAACTCCACAAATGTACATATCAGTGCTCACGGTCTCTGATACTCAAGGTGCACTCAATGCATCTAGTGTCTATAACTGTGTACTAAAATTGTACTGCCTGAATCACTTGCACCATTACCTCCAATGATCAAAGTTATCATCACCTATAATTTCTTTCATGATTTTCAATTTATGTCAACTGGTATATCATCTAATTATCATCATACAGGGTGCTTACTGTTATTAACGTCATTCTTGACAAATCCTTGATATAGAATCATTAGCACTCTTGGTATTTTATCACTAGCTTCATTAATGGATCATTCATCAAGCTCATTATAACTCATGATTACATGTATCTACTATAACACTCATGTTTTTTTACTCTCATGGGCATATATATGGTTCTTCATCTCGATGGTTGTATAGATATTTCCCTTTAACCTTTCATAGCCTGTTATACTAATCTGTGATACGCTTCACCATCTTTATTACCGATTCCGATATTTCTCTACTCATGACACCTCATTATAACTCCTCATGCATATAAATTTCTTTACCTTTAACACGCCGATATCAATCATCCGATTGAACGTTATGCTCCATTAATTCTTAACACAATTCCTTGATACCTAATTGTTTACATAGATCACTTAATTACATAATCATGATTATCCAGGGCGGGTATGTTAGCTCTGATACTAACTCTGAGAATTATCACTGATACTCTATACTCTCCTTCTAATCTCAGTCTCTAATGACACTTATCCCAGAACCATTGTTACAGGGTACTATGCTAAGGGCTAACTCTAGATTAAAGCCTACTGCTCACATGTCCAACTAAGAAACACTTACAAACTCATAAGTCACACTCAGTCAAACTAATACAAGACATAACCAAAATTGCAAGTCACTAATTATCACACTAGCAAGGATCCTTAAAGAATAAGGCTCAAAAGAACTGGGTTAAGGACTGAAGGTATCTTTACTGCTAGTAAAGAAAAGAAGCGATGGAACAAAGTCCTGAAATAACATAAATAGATAAGTCTTGAGATGATACTTTAAGAACCAATTTAAGATACAACCTGATAATCATACACGTCTGTCTGAAATCATGACACTCAGAATCCTTGCCACGCCAGTAAGCATAGCTGCGATAAACGATAGGTTTCGTAACTAAGGTATGCAACTCTATAATCATGTCATCTAGAATCTTTGCCATGCCAACCGGTATGGCTGCGAGAGACTCTAAGTTTCATAACTATAGTATGTACATCCAAGTCAGGTTCCTACGTTCTCGTCACCACAGCTAATATGGCTGCGATATACTCTAGGGTCCATAACTAAAGTAGACGTTTTACCTTTCTCACTTTCCTCATCAACATATGTCATCAGATGATACCGTAAATTTTAGCCCGTAAAATTCATCTCGATATGAAATAAAAATCAAACTCAACAACGACACTAAGAGTTAAATTTAACAACTGGTCAACAAGAATCAAACTCAACAATGATACCAAGATTTTAATTTTTATAATTGATCAACAATAATCAAATTCAATATCAACGAGTGAGGACGGACGGAAACAAGGTGAAGGATTTAAAATTAGAAATTATAATAAGATTCTCAAGGGGTCGTCCCAGGAATCTCTCAAGAATTTATGATTGAGTATCCTCTCTCGTCCTAGTATCCTATGTCCTATATTCTATAGCAGGTACGTAGTAGTACAACTATGACGTCGCACTACTACGACATCGCACAACTAGCGAAGTCAGACCTGCATGGGCCACCACTAAAATGTGTCACGACCCGCACCCGGTTTAGGGGCACGAGTGCGTGGGTACGTCCAGCCTACGCCGCAGCATCGGCGGTAGAACGCTGTCTAGGTCATGTAACTATCTAATCAACTCAAGTGAATACCCAACTCCATAAGGAGACGTGGATATCATAAAATAATACTAGAAATACTCAATCACATAAACTAAAGCACGATGAGATATCAAGGCAAACAAGGAATACAAGACGAGTCTAACGACAAAATAGTCATACCTGCAATCATTAACTTCCAATCCCCAAGTGTGTCAGAAACCAGTCTACTAAGGTCACAGTCTGGAAAAATATTTTCCAGTCAGGAAGGAGCAAAGTACATCTCTAAATAGCAGTTCTATATTAATGATATAAACTATGTAGCAGTTCTAGATGGAAATATACGAGAAGCATGTATAGGTACGAGAAATAAAAGAAATACTGAAAATACTATAAGTAAGTGCAGGAGAAGAAACAATATGTCCATGAGCAAGAACCTATGACTAAGTGTATGAGTACTAGCTTTAACATGTGATCGGCTTGGGAACTTGATCAGGCTGGTTACATGTGATTAGCTATGATTCATGTAAGGTCAGGCTAACCGTTGGTTAGCTATGATGCATGTAGAGGTCAGGCTAATCACACGTAACAGCTATGAAGCATGTAAATGGTCAGGCCGCACCCGACGTGAGATGTGGGGTGAGCTATGATGCATGTAAAGTTGGGTATGATCACATATCTATACTAAAATACTCCCCTCCCCCGACTGGTATAGTAGATACAATCATGGTACGCTATGGCACGGATTCTCTAGGGAGGTAGCAAGTCTCCCCGGGAATCAGTGTCTGTACATGCACAAGATAACAAGAAAACAAGTCTTGTACAAGCTACACCATGAATAAGGAATAATATCTCATGACGAGATCCGTGTATACCAATCCGTGTAACCAACGTGTCAAAAGCATGTATATCTACACTAGATACAGTGAACATAGGAGATATCATAAATTAGAAACTAATCAGAGAATGTACTCGCCTTGGGTCCTTAGCTGTCAATACCAATATCATGTCCCAGAGTATCGTCTGGAGAGTCCGACAGTCCTATAAACATATAATAATATCACTTGTATCAGATGCTACACTAACACACAATAGAAATACACTGGCCTCAGGGCTATGCCAGGCATGGCTCTAGTCAACTAGGGTCATCTAGTAGGGATACGTATATAGTACACATTTACACTCGGAGTATATACCAATAAAAACATTTATAATATATATATAAGTGTCTATTAGTAATTGTACAAAATACGTATATGCGTATATACACTAATAGATGTATATAAATATATATATTTTTATATCAAAATACATATTTGTATATATATATCGATCAAATATTATATATATATATATATAACTAATCAAAGAATGTATATAATGACACACTTCTCAAGGTGATCCCAAATGAAATAGCAGTTAGTTCCAATGGGTCCGGAGCAGTCCAAATAGCTAGAAACTATATAAAGAAGTCCAAGATTGGAGTTTGGCACGAAAATCGAGATAAGGATACCAGGCTAATAGGGGGAAGGGTCGTTTGTTTATAATTAAGGTAACACCTTAATTTAATGAAAATCATTTCGAATTTATTTTGAACAATAATTACAAATAAAAGTTTATTTATAAAATCTAGAATTTATGTAAAAGCCATCATATATTTTTACATCTAGAGTAAAAATTGGTTACCAGCCCAATTAAACAAATTTGATCTTATTTTTATTATTGAAACTATATTTTTAATTAATAACATAAACCCCCAAAAATTATTATATATATTTTTTTTCACATAATCAAAATCCTTGTATATAGTACATAACTAAATTCATACATTAAAAACAATAAAACTAATTATATTTTATTTACTAACTAATTACATGAATTTACTAAACTAATTATATATTACTAAACTAAATATATATAATGAATAACTAATTATATATAATTAATAAACTAATTACATATAATTAATAAACTAATTACATATAATTAATAAACTAATTATATAATTAATAAACTACTTATATAATTACCTAATTCCCTTTGCTCACTCCCCACCCTGAGAAATCAAGAGGGACAGAGAAGGGAGGCTCACCTTGGGGTTACCGGCGTCGACGGTCGGGGAAGTCCGCCGGTCACGCGGTGGTCGGAGGTCGAACTCGGCGGCGGATCTGTGGCGTCGGCGGTCGAACTCGGTGGCGGCAGCGGAGCTCGACAACGGCTGGATCTAAGCCAGATCGGCGGCGACGACGTCGGCTCTGGTGAGAAAAGCGGCGGCGAAGCTTGGCTCGACGGAGGCGGCCCCGGCTCGACGGATCTGAGGCGGCGGTGCTCGATTCGAGGAGGCGGCCACGGCTCGACGGATCTGAGGCGGCGGTGCTCGGTTTGAGGAGGCGGCCACTGCTCGACGGAGGAGGAGGTCCCAGTCGCCGGCGGCAGCGGGATCTAGGTTAGGGTTTGGGGTGGACGTGTCCGGGTGTTGGACACAGAAATGATGTACTGTGGTAGGGATGTGTCCAGATGGTGGACACGAGGATGATGTTTGCTGTGGTGGAGGTGGATGTGTCCGGGTGTGTCGGACACGAAAAATCTGATTATAATGTTATAAATCTGGACACAGGAAATGAATGGATACGGTAGGACACCCGGGGTCGGACCCGAGGCCAACACGGCTGACACGATAATGCTGGACACACGGACACGAGCACAAAAAATGGTGATGGTTGATGGCTTGTGGGAATTTGTGAGGGCTAGCTAGGGTTTCTTGGGAATGGTGATGAGAGACTTAAATAGGGAGAGAGGGTGTGGGATAAAGGGTGAGGATTGGCCCAAATAATGAATGGCCCAGATTATATATAAATGGGTTCTTCATGTGGGAATGAGGGTGGCTAGTTAATGGGAAATGGCAAACTTGTAAAATTTTAAAAGAAAATATTATAATTTCAGAAAATATTTTAGGAAAGCTAACTGATTCCCAATTAGCTACTAATTAAACCATATTGCAAAATTTTAGAAAGTATAAAATTTATTTATTTACTATCCCAATAAATATAAATTTATTATATTTTATCAACTAGTCCTTCAAATAAATTTTTATTTAAAACAATAATTTTATGATTTAAGCCAATAAATATTCAAAGCTATATTATTATATTTACATCATTATTTATCTATTTATTTTATAATAAATCGACATTTAGGAAAAATGATTTTTATAAAAGATTTTAAATTACCTTCTAAAATCAAACATTGTTCAAAATCAAATACAAGAATTCAAGGAAAAAAATATTTTATAAACTTGGTATTTAAAATAAATTAAAAATCTAATTATTTCGGAAATTTGTAAATCGGAGGTTACACGGTGGGTGCTGTTGCCTTTTCTTTCTTTCATTGGTTTTGGTTTCGGTTGGGAATAGTTTAGTAATAATAGATTAAGAGGCAGTGGAATGAAGCGGTGGTGCTGCTGTTGATATTTTCTTCATGCGCGCGGAGAAGGGAAAAGCAAAGTTTCGGTTTTGCTACTGCTACTGATATTTGTTCCACGCGGGTTCGGGTGCAAGAGGGTAGTGGGTTTAGGAGTTGCGGTTTGGGTTTCGGGTTGAGATCCAATAAGAATTTCTTTTCTAATTAATTATATATGTATATATATAAATAGAAAATTCTAAAAATTATATTGGTGTATACGGTTAAACTAGCTACTGTCCAAAAGGTCTCCTACATGGAATAAATTAGGAAAATTTTATAATGGCTCCATAAATCCTCTATTTGCACAAACATCTTATATAAAAATTTACAAAAAATTATTTGCTCTATTTAGCTCATAATTACTATAAATAAATGAAATAATTAATAATAATAATAAAATTAATATGATTTTCAAAATTAGGACTTTTATATTCTACCAAACTTATAAAAATTTTGTCCTCGAAATTAAAACTAAGCCACTAGAAACCCAAGGATGGTATAAGATATAAATTAATAAAGTAATGTAATTTCATACCTTGGTCTACAAATAGGTTCGAAAAACGTTTGTGCATGTCATCCTCCCGTTCCCAAGTAGATTCCCCGGGTGCACCATGCTTCCACGCCACGTAGACCAAGGAAATAGACTGGTTTCTCAATACTTTCTCTCGACGATCAAGGATTCCCACGGGTTGCTCTTGATATGACAAGCTCGGCCTAATGGTGATCTCCGAATGGTCGAGAACATGACTGCTGTCTGCCACATATCGCCTCAGTTGTGACACATGGAATACGTCATGTACTCCCTCAAGTGAAGGTGGTAGTGCAAGTCGATATGCCACTTCTCTCACTTTCTCTAGCACGTCAAATGGTCCAATATACCTTGGACTCAACTTGCCATGCCCTCCAAATCGAATGGTGCCTCTGGTAGGTGATATCCTCAAGAAGACATGATCGTCCTCTTTAAATTCTAAGGGACGACGATGAAGGTCTCCCCACTATTTCTGCCCGTCTTGCGCTGCTCGCAAGTGCCCTTGTATCTTCTTAACTGTCTCAATGGTATTGACCACTAACTCGGGTCCCAGAATCTGACGTTCTCCCACGTCACTCCAACACACAGGAGACCTATATTTCCTTCAATACAATGCTTCAAACGGAGCCATCTGGATGCTTGCCAGATAGCTATTGTTGTAAGAAAACTCCATAAGGTGTAGGTGGTCCTCCCATGATCCTCCAAAGTCTAATATACAAGCCCTCAATATATCCTCCAATGTCTGAATAGTACGCTCTGACCGCCCATCTGTCTGCGGGTGATAAGATGTACTGAACTTCAGACGAGTTCCAAGACTCTCTTGCATGCTTTTCCAAAAGTGTGATGTAAGGCGCAAATCCCTGTCTGATACAATGCTGACTGGTATGCCGTGCAATCTCACGATCTGCCTCATATATAAGTTAGCCAAAGCTTCTGTGGATTGGCCAACTCTAAAAGGCAAGAAATGGGCTAACTTGGTGAGTCTATCTACTATTACCCATACTGCATCTCTTTCCCTCGAACTCTTGGGAAAACCCGTGATAAAGTCCATAGTGATGTGCTCCCACTTCCACTCTGGAATTAGAAGTGGTTGTAATAACCCTGTTGTTCTCTGGTGTTCCGCCTTTACTTGCTGATATAGCAAACATTTAGCTACAAAGCGAGCTATCTCTCTTTTTATTCTATGCCACCAAAAGTGCTATCGTAAATCACGATACATCTTGGTGCCTCCAGGATGAATAGAATATATCGAATTATGAGCTTCTGTCATCAGCTTCCGTCGAATCTCTCCATTTGGAACATAAAGACGATTACCAAATCATAATGTCCTATCATCATGGATGCGTAATCCTGTCTGCTCTCCGGCCTCTGTCCTTTCCTTTAATCTTCTGAATCTGGCGTCTGTAGGCAATGTTGCCTTAATTTTTTCTACTAGTGATGATTGTACTTACAAGTTGGCTAGTATCCCATCTACTCCGAGTAATATCACTTCAATGCCAAGACCTTGCAAGTCCTCCAATAATTCCTTTTGTGTGGTCAAGAAGTAAGCTGCTGGTTTCCGGCTTAACGCGTCTGCTACAACATTAGCCTTGCTTGGGTGATAATGTAGCTCTATCTCAAAATCTTTCATCAATTTGAGCCATCGATGTTGCCTCATGTTTAACTCCTTCTGCGTGAAGACATACTTAAGGCTTTTGTGGTCTGTATAGATTTCCCCTCGTTCCCCATATAAGTAATGTCTCTATAGCTTCAGAGCAAATACAACGGCTGCAAGTTTCAAGTCATAAGTTGGATAATTCTTCTCATGTACTCGTAACTGCCTAGATGCATATGCAATCACCTTGCCATGCTGCATCAATACGCATCCTAAGCCTTTCCCTGATGCATCAATATAGATCACATAGCCTCATGATCCTGATGGAATTGTCAATACTGGTACTGTTGTCAGTCGCTTCTTCAACTCCTTGAAAGCGGCTTGACACTCGTTGGTCTATATGAACTCTTGATCTTTGTAAGTCAACCGAGTCATAGGTGTTGCTATCCTTGAGAAGTTCTTCACGAACCGTCGGTAATATCCCGCAAGTCCAAGGAAACTTCTCACCTCTGCTGCGGATTTAGGAACATGCCATATCTCGACTGTCGAGATCTTTCTGGATCAATAGAAATACCATCTCACGTAACAACATGTCCAAGAAATGAGACTCTGTCCAAGAAGAACTCACATTTATTGGGCTTTGCATATAGCTGCTTTCTCCTTAATGTCTCTAAAATAATCCGCAGGTGCTTCTCGTGCTCCTCATGGCTCTTTGAATAGACAAGTATATCATCTATGAAGACGACAACGAACTGGTACAAATACCGGTGGAAGAGTCGATGCATTAAGTCCATAAAGATAGCTGGAGCATTGGTCAATCCAAATGGCATGACCAGAAACTCGTAGTGCCCATATCTTGTCCGGAATGTGGTCTTCATAATTCCTCCTTCCGTACCTTCACCTGGTGATATCTCGATCTCAAATCTATCTTTGAGAACACCTTGGCTCCACTAAGTTGATCAAATAGGTCATCAATGCGTGGCAGTGGATATTTATTCTTCATTGTCACTGCATTTAAGGCTCTATAGTCAATGCACATTCGTACTGTCCCATCCTTCTTTGGTACAAACAATACTGGTGTTCTCCAGGGTGATGCACTTGGTCGGATAAAATCTTTCTCTTCTAGTTCTTTCAACTGTGTCTTCAGCTCATCCATCTCCTTCTTTGCCAGTTTATAAATATGAGATGCTATGGGTGCTGCTCCCTGTGTCAATTCAATTGAGAATTCTATGTCTCTATCTGGGGGTAGTCCTGGCAATTCCTCTGGAAAAATGTCTTGGAATTCTGAAATAATGGGGTAATAGACAACATCGTCCATTGCGAGTTGCATACCATCAAGGATTTCTGTGGATCCTCGTGCAAACTCAAGTTCAGGCTGGCCTGGTACCTTAAAAAGAATGCTTCCTCCAAAGCAATCGAAGAAAGCGTGGTACTTGCTCAGCCAGTCCATTCCAAGCACAATATTAAAAGTTGGCATAGGAAGGACTAAGAGTCGGGCGTTCATCTCTCTGCCACGTATACTATGGGACACGATCTATAAATTCTACTAACAGGTACAACTCCTCCTCCGGTAAGAATTCTAACACAACTAGATAAAGGTGTAGAGGCAATATTGTGTTTGGTAATAAATCTAGATGATATGAATGAGTGGGTGGCTCCCGTATCAAACAATGTCACAGCAGGAAAAGTAAAAGCAAGAGTGATACCTGCTATGACATCAATCTCCTGATCCATGTCATCCACTTCCATTACAAAGACTTACCGGTTCCTCTGTGGTTGTCCCTGTCTAGCCCTCGCGAACTGTTTCTCCTGTGTAGGTAGCGGTTGTCCTTGCTGAAACCCTCCTGTTGCTGGAGGTCGAGGTGCTCCTGGTCTAGTTATTTGCTGTGCTGGCTTCGGTGCTGGAAGCGCTAGTCTCTGTACTGGCGGTGGAAGTGTCCGCTGTATTGGACAATTTCTCGCCAGGTGCTATCCGGAACCACATCTCATACACTGTCCCAAACGGATCCGACAGTCTCTTGAGATGTGCCCGCATCTCCTACAATAATTATATTGGGGCTTCTCTAGAATCTGGTACGGTCCTGCTCTGTGTTGGTACTGTTATTGCTGAGCTAAAGGACGTCTGATAGGTTCTCCTTGTTGTATCCTTGTCGGTCCTTGTTGTGTCCTCAACTGACCTCCCTTTTCTCTGCTGATGGTTTCTTGCAATCTGGCTTCCGTCAGTAATTCGGCATAAGAGATTCGGGACTGTGAGCTAGTGTAATATTGGAGTTCCTGAGTCAATCCACGATAAAATCTCTTAGCCTTGGCCAAGTCATCTGGTATCAAGGAAGCGCCATATTTACCGAGGCGACTAAACTCGGCATCATACTCGTCCATTGTTCTGTTCCCCTACTGCAAGTGAAGAAACTGATCGTATAATGCATCATTGACGGTGTCCGAAAAGTACTTCCTGTCAAAGCACTCCAAGAACTGCTCCCAAGTCTGGTTTATGCCCAACTAGTGTTCCATGGATTCCCACCAGTGATGAGCATTACCATATAGAAGTGTCCTTACACCCGTAATCTACAGCTCTATAGGTAGCTGCGATGCCTCTAATAACTTTTGAGTGTGAGTGATCCAGTTGGTAGTTTCTTTTGGGCTCTCAATGCCTTTATATGGCCTCGAACCCATTTGTACAAAGTCCTTTACTGATCCAACTCTAGCTCGAGGTTCTGGAGCTAGTGCTTGAGCTGGTACAGTAGTCTTTGCAGCCATCATTTTAAGTGCTGCTAGAAACTCTTGTCTCTGTTCTGCTGCTTGCTGTCTTTGCTCTGCAGCTAGTGTGGCGGCCTGTTGTCGCTGTTCCTGTATTATCATCTAGAAGAATTGGAACAGTTGTGCCTGACCATCCTGCGGTGTCGATAAGATTAGAAGGTTCCCATTAGATGGAACAGGAAGATCAGATGGAACTGGATTGTGAATCTGTCCATCTGGTCCTAGAAGTCTAGGAATTGTTGAGGTTTCTCCTTGAGTCTGACCATTGACTCCAGGATTTGTGTCACCATCGGTGACAGTACATCCCTTCTGCATATCCATTTCTCTGCAGGTGTAGTACACAACGATTAGATGAAGTACAGGAATTAAACAGAATACAAGCATTAAATATGATGTAGAAGCATGAAATATGCTGGGGAATTATCCGCATATTTTATAGTCAAAATCCCCAACATACATGAAGTCCCTCCCTGCGTAAAACAGGGCTTCAAGGTAGTTGGCGTAAAAACAGGTTGCTAAGCTGTCCGCGTAAAATTGAGAGTCAAGGAAGTTTGCCGTAAAGTAGAGCTTTAAAGAAGTTTGGCGTAAAGTAAGACTTCAGAGCTGTCCGCGTAAAGTAGAGATAAAGAATGTCGACATAAAACATGGCTTTAGAACTGTCCGCGTAAAACAAAGAAGCATAAAGTAGGGCTTCAGAGTTGTTTGGGTAAAAGTCTGCGTAAAAGTCTGCCGGCGTAAAGTTTGCATAGAAACTCTGTGAGTAAAATATCTACGCGTAAAATATCTGCGCGTAAAATATATGCTGCGTAAAGTCTGCGCGTAAAAATTCTGCACGTAAAAGTCTAGCATACGTTACAGCATAAAGTTTGTGTAAAATGGTGCTGCGTAAAGTCATACGAGGAACTTTTTGTATTTCCTCTGATGAATTTGTCAGATAATTCAAGGAACCTGACATCTGACAAAAGTATTGCACAAAGATCAAGAGGACGGCTGTGATGATGATATTGCACAGATATCCAGGTTGTCGTTTAGTGACATATTTGATACAAGTCGTTTTTACGCATCCAAAAGGAAGAAAATGGATTCTTCTAAATATGCTGCCTACAGAAATAAGTTTTTACGCTCAAGATAAGAAAAAATCAGACGCCACGTCAAAAAGTTATTTCTGCACAGGGCTCGAGGCATATCTCTGCATTTAATGCACGAGATATGCTCAAATGGGTCATGACTGGGAAAGCTAAGAAAATGCGCTCACATCACCATCCTTACATTTTATGCCTAATCAGGCTACTCTACGTTAGTTATCTATTATTCAGGAATCATCAAGTTTACACATGGCAGTTACCTACGTGGCTTGCATGACGTGTTATACACAGGATTAGGAAGACTAAGGGAACGTGGGTAACAGTTGTCATAACTGTAGCGTAAAGGAGGTAATCTTCTGCATAGTTTTGGCCCTTTACACCAACAAGACAATTATTTGGCTTTTTACGCCAACTAGGCAGTCGTTTGGCTTTTACGCCAACAACAGTTATTTGGCTTTTACGCCAACAAGGGTAAAGGGTCTGGTCACAGGGTAAAGGGTTTTTGGGGTAAACTTTGTTTATCCAATCCTCGAATAGTTGAAAGGAAGAATGAGGTTTCAGTCAAGCATGGATGAGATCCTTATACTCTATTCCTTTACACGGGCTTGTTTGGTACATTTACGTAACCAAGATAATATATTCTGACCTGCATGGGCCACCACCAAAAATATGTCATGTCCCAGTCCCAAAATACGTAGGACTAGGAATACGTAACACGCCCAACCGTATATATATAAACTCCAATATATGGAAACCATATACACACGTACGATGTACATGAATATTCAATCCATCAGTGGTAATATACTGTCACAACAAGTCACACACAATCTATATCTCATCAACGGCACAAATAATAAGTAGGCATAAAGAGCTAGATAATATATGAATATCAAAGATGAGTATCAAGTCTGATAGTCGGGTGGAAACAAATCTACTATAAAACGACTATACTGTAGTAGTAACAAGGATCTCTAAACAGCAGGAATAACATCACAAATACTCCGAAGGTAGGACCTCCTCAATCTGGTAAGTAGAGTCTGGTCCAGGTCCGTACTCCTACGGTTACTCCTGCTCATCCATATCTGGAAAGAGACCAGGTCCTCAAAGGGACGTAACAAGATCCATAATAACATGCCAATAAAGTACTGAAATATAAATATCCAATGGGGTCGCCTAACCGTCTAAGTGAATGCAGTTTGAGAAAAATTTTCTAATACGTGGGCTATCTGGCCATAAATGGGATTGGCATGATTCTCTCGGAGAATCAGGGGCCTACAAGCATACCATCTTTTGAACGGCAGAGGCCGCCTGCAATATAATATATAGTGGTCGTCATCACCCGTTTCTCCGGCGGAGAATCCGGACGTACAAGAAAAAAGTGCAAAGGAGCCCAAACGCCTTACTTGTTGTTTTTCCCACCCCATGCTCTACGCATGCCACATCCATGACAAGATAAAACCTCTAAATAACTGCCAGGTCTACTAGCATACAAAGTTTGCACAAACATCTTATATAAAAATTTATGTATTGCCAGTTCTACTAGCATACAAGATATATATATACATAGAAAATTCTAAAAATTATATTGGTGTATACAGTTAAGCTAGCTACTGTCCAAAGGGTCTCCTACATGGAATAAATTAAGAAAAATCTATAATGGCTCCATAAATCCTCTATTTGCACAAACATCTTATATAAAAATTTACAAAAATCTATTTCCTCTATTTAGCTCATAATTACTATAAATAAATTAAATAATTAATAATAATAATAAAATTAATATGGTTTTCAAAATTAGGGGTTTTACAGGAGCTGTGGTCAACCTCCTCTTCAGCTCCTTAAATGCAGACTGACAATCCTCAGTCAAGACGAACTCCACGTCCTTCCTGGTCAGTCTAGTCATCGGCTCTGTAAGTCTGGAAAAGTCCTAAACAAACCTTCGATAGTAGCCCCCTAATCCAAGAAAACTCCTGATCTCTGCTAATGAACTCAGGATAGACCATGATTCAACTGCTAAAATCTTCTTCGAGTCCACCGATATTCTATCTCATATAATAACATGCCCAAGGAATTCAATATTATCAAGGAAGAACTCACACTTTGATAACTTGCCATACAACTTCTCCTTCCTGAGGGTCTCCAAAACTATCCTCAAGTGCTGCTCATGCTCCTCTGGGGTCTTCGAATATATCATAATATCATCAATGAGGACTATAACAAATTGGTCCATGTACTGATAAAATACCTTGTTCATCAGGTTCATAAATACTGTCGAAGCATTGGTCAACCCAAACAGCATTACCAAGAACTCAAACTGCCCATAACAAGTCCTGTAAGCTGTCTTCGAGATATCTTTTCTTTTTACTTTTACCTGGTGTTACCCTGACCTCAAGTTTGTCTTTGAGAATACCTTCGCTCCGCTCAACTGGTCAAACAAGTCATTAATCCGCGACAACGGGTATTTGTTCTTGATACTAAGGTTGTTAAGTGCCCTGTAGTCAATACACATACGTACCGACCCATCCTTCTTTGGTACAAAAAGTACTGAAGCACCCCATGGTGATGAACTGGAACTGATAAATCCCTTATCTTGTAACTCATCCACCTACTTCTTCAAATCCGCCAGTTCGTTGTTGTTTACTATATAGACGTGCTGAGATATTGGCTATGTGCCTGGCACCAAATATATAAAAAACTCTATATCTGTCCGGTGGCAACCCTGACAACTCCTCTGGAAAGACATCAATGAACTCTGCAATCAACAAATGCAGCGGCTCCTGCTCTTCTATAAAAGCTCCACAAAAATGACCTTCGCTCTACTCTGCTCCTCGGAAGAATTCAAACTTTGGCTCTTCTGGCGTCTAAAATAAAACTCTGTCTCCACGACAATCGATACTAGCGTGATGTCTACTTAACCAATCTTTTCTGAGTACTATATCATAACTCGAAAGTGGCATTACGAGTAAACATACGCTCAATACTCGGCCTCCCAAATAAACTCTCTGGTTCTTACAAACATCACTGACCAGGATAATGCCACCCCCGGTCGTGATCTTGCAAGTCCTCGCCAACGGTTCAGACTCAAGATGATGCCTCAAAGAAAAGATACAAATACAAAGCTATGAGAAGCACCAGAATCGAAAAAAAATATGAGCTGGAAAGGAATTGAGATAAACTGAATCTGAGATGACATCGCCAACCGGCTCCTTCTTCTTGACAAGGAGGATCTTCGCCAACCGTAGCAACAGTAGCTTGCCCCTGTCACTGTGCTCCTCTTTGCTGCTGATGCTGGGCAAACTACTGTTGCTACGGTGGAAGAGGTCCTCTTTGCTGCTGTCCAGCTAGTGGTCTAGCGGGTGCTCTCTGTGCCTATCCTCCACCCTGAGCTGGACGAGTTGGGACTTTAGGACAAGCCCTCAACTGATAATCTCCCGATCCACAGAATAAGCATTGGCTAGCCTCATCCTGCATGCATCCCATCAGTGTCCTTGTTTCTTACAGAAAGTGCAAGAAACTGCTGCCCTCTGGATCTGATGCATCTGTTGTGCCGGCACTCTAGCTGGACCGTGATACTGCTGCCTCTGGTGCTGGAAAGCCTTTGATGCTGCTGCTGGAAATGAGACCTCTTCGCTGGACCCATGTTGGTGCTGGATCCTCCTGTGTCCCTCAGCCTCTTAGAGCCAAGCTCTAAGTCATTCTTCTCTCTGTGTCTGTCTGAGAATCTCCTCGAAGGTGGCGGTAGGATCTCCGTTTGTGTGGGATTTGACCTCCCAGTTCAGGCCCTTTCTGAACTTCCTGGCTCTACCTCTAGGGCTCTGCCCCTCCACGAAGTGACCTAGTCGACAATACTCTGCCACATACTCGTCCACTGATTTACCTCCCTGGACGAGGTACTGGAACTAACTCTCCAAAGATGTAAAAGCCATGCATGGGAAGAACTTCTCCTTGAAAAGCTCTTTAAAAGCCTCCCAAGTGAGCCCTGGTTCTGCAATCTTGGGGTCTGTCCGAAACCATGTCAAAGCAATGTCGAACATTATACACCCCGCTGCCTCTATCTGTAGCATCTCTGGAATCTACGCAAACCATAGGTTCCGCTCGATGTCCTCGATCCAATCATCCGTATAAAGGATCCCCTCCGGGCTTCTTAAGTCCTTCGGGCCCATCCTCTTGAAGTCTATGATGGTACCCGACCTCGGCTGCTGAGGAATAAATTGAGGTGGTGCCGTTTGTGGCTGGACTGTAGTAGCTCTCTCAACTGCTGCAAGTGCGATCTGGTGAGCATTCTCCACGCTTTATCACAGGACCTCTGACTGTCGCTGATGCGCCTCTATCATCTGTTGGAAGAGCGCAAACATCTACGTCTGATCGACTACAGGTGGTGGGGATCGAAGATCCCCGGAAGGTGTCTGTCCTGTCCTCGGTACAGGAGGTGGAGCACATATTCAAAGTAAAGCAAATATTCAATAGATAAGGATTTAGAAAACAGATTTTGGGAATTTTTCTAGGTGTGATTGAGTAAACTCACAGCCTAAATCATATTTTCTAAAGCAGGCTCTTAGCAATACTCTAGACGAGTACAACTATGAAATTGTACTACATATGAATCTAGACCTACATAGGCCACCACTAAAAATGTGTCACAAACTACACCCGGATAATCGGGCACGAGTACGTGGTTACGCCCAGCCTACGTCACAGAATCGGCGGTAGAACGCTGTTTCGATCATTTCTAACTATCTAACATCTCAATAATATAATATGGTACCTGTCAAGCATCTCAACTCCAGACGGAGGAACAATATGGTATCTCACAAGTATGACTAATCTCAATTATAAAACAAACTAAGGAAGATAATGCACGAATGGAAAAGCGAAGGAAAAAATAAGATACAATCCACAAACTGAAATAATATACAAACTATGAATCACCACAAATATAATAGTCTAATAAAATCCAACACCAATAAACTAGACCTGCTCGAGCTCTGCATCTAAGTCCTCCTGGTCTATAGGAGTATCCTCTAAAGGTACGCCGTCTTGCGGCCCATAGAATGTGGGATACTGCTCTATAAGCCAGTCATCTGGAAAAATATATCCAGTCAGGATTGGAGCGAAGTACATACCTCTGAAAGCAGTTCCAATAACATAATGGAGCATATAAAACAGATAATAGAAATAAAATACAAGATCACTAACATATGAAATGAATGAACAATAGATATACAGGTAATGTACGAGAATATAGATCAACAATATAATTATCTGCAATATGATAAAATAATTACAATCTAACTAATGTGCCTCCGAATATAAGTTCATTATGTGATCAGTTTGGGTGAACATGATCAGGTAAGACGATTACAAGTGAGGTATGTAATCAGAATGTACACGATATAACAATGGGGCTTTGATCATATAATCAACTCCTAGTCTCCCATCCCCAACTAATACCAATGGATCCAATCATGACATGCTACAAACACAAAATATAACTATTGAACACGAGCAGTGGATGTACATGAATATCATAACCACTGAACACGAGCACTGGGTGCACACGAATAAGCACACTGGACACGAGCAGTGTGTGAATACAAAATATAAATCAATACCCAATATACATGATGAAATACATGTACACGAGTACTCGCTGAACACGGTAGAGAATAATATTTCCTGACGGGATCTATATAGCACAAGTCCGTGAAATTACTGTGTCAGAATCAAGTATACAAATCTAGAACATGCATATATACAATATTATAAATTAAAACCTATCAGAGAAATATACTCGCCCGAAGTCCTAAGCAATGTGTGTCTCTCGATGCCCAAGCTGGTGTCACACAGACCTATATATGGTATGTTGCATCAATACAATGTTCGAAAATGAAAATAAGTTTAGTTGATACAATTCTAGGTCAATCAGCCATTTTTAGGTCAAACCAATTAAATCTAAGTTGTAAGAGTCTAATACTAAGCTAAGTCAATGCACTATGAAACTAACTATACTAACTAAACTAGGATACTAAAAGATACTCAAAAAGCCATATCCTAAGATACGCAAGTTTAATTATATGAAAATAGTATTTTAGATATATATACAAGTCAATAATTATAATACTATAACAAAATAATGCAAATATGATACTTTGGTCTTGTACCAATGCGTATCACACCTATCTCGATACCCAAACTCAATACCTTGGGTATCGACCCAATACCTTGATATTACCTTGATATCCCAAGGTAATCCAAAACTCTAACATATAGGTAATAAACAAATATAAAACCCCAACTAAAATACTAACTATAATGTATCTAAACTACTAATATACCCACACCAATATATATATATATATATATATATATATATATATATATATATATATATATATATATATATATATATATATATATATATCTACTACAACCAACAACTCATAACTACAAGTATACATACATACTCATATAGCTAACTATATATTTATCAAGTATCACACTAACTATCTAATATATAATAGGTAATTTTATATATATATATATATATATATATATATATATATATATAACTCACTAACTATATATCCATAACTTAATATTAAACTAACTAACACTAATAAACAACACTTAACTCATTGCTACCCAAAACATTACCTGAACTGAAACCTAACTAGCCATAACTCAAAAATGGATACACTGACATTGAAAAGATACTCAAATTAATCTACCAACCGAAACTGACTACCCATAACATAACTAAACCAAATACCCAAACTCAAACTGAACCAAAACTCACTGATACCTACCTGAAACTATACTCAATGCACAGTGAACTGAAAAACCCGATACTTGCTGATACGCAGTACTCCCCTAGCTGCTGTGCAGCTCTAAAAATCTGCTTCACTCTCTCTTCAGTCGCTGCCCGATGCAGCTGCACAGTGCTTCACCCTTTGCTGCCATTGTTGTGCTCCCCGAGCTGCTGGATTGAACTGAAGGGTTGACTCCCTAAGCTGCTCACAGAAACTACACTGTGTTGCTAGTAAGTCTCTGTCCAAGCTGCTCACCAACTGCATACAATGCTGTGTGCAGAACTGTACAGTGCTGCTCGAGCACCTAGCTACAAAAATGCTGCTATTCTCTGCTGAGCAGTGACTGTTCAGTTGCTGAACTTGATACCTTGATGCAAAATGCATCCTTCAGTGCATTGCTACCCGAGCAGTTGGCTGCCCCCTTGCTGAATGACTAAACTCTCATCCTCACACACACACACAAGCAATACAGCCACTCACACAAACACATAAATATCTATCCCTCTATGAATAACACCCTACACATGCACACACACACACACACACACACACACACACACACACACACACATATATATATATATATACAATCACATATACCATACATATATGTATAAAACATACACAATGCATATATACATATAAACTCTTAATACACAACATATATACAATCATATATATATATACATATAGATATACATATAACTATATACACTATTATATACACACAATATACACTAATCATATACACTTTTATATACATATATAAATATATATATATCACATAAATATTATATAGATATATAAATACACAAGCACATATAAAATTAAGAGCAAAACACCAAACACGTGGAGTGCACCGCACCCGTATCACACAAACAATATGATACACTTGTGATACAGCTCCAACACATAACCCTACGTATCCCAGAGGACACGAGCAAGTCTAATGCACTAAATATGAATAATATGTATAGTAATTAGATTAACTACGTGTCTGTGTCATAATGTGATATGCACAAGTCCTCGTGTCGGAGAAAAACCCCCAAAATTAATCCGTTTCGTCAAATTAATGAGATACGGCCTACACGTATCCAATTATGGATATGAAACTAGTTACAAACAAGCAATCGTACGTCAATTTGATCATTAGACCATATGACAAATATTACATGTGCCAATCTCGGAATTCTTCCAAAATTGACACCAAATTGCACATAACTTCCACCGTAGGTCTCCGATGAACTTAAAACCAATTCCTATGGGTAGCCTATAGATGTGGGTTAGTTTTTCATAGTTAAATCTCAGATTTAGAGTCTATTAGAAGGGAAAAACTAAAATATACCTATTGGGAGATGGATTCCCAATAAAAAGTTCCTAAATGAAAATTAGCTCCTCTTCTTGTAGATCTTGGCCTCCTCCTTCTTGCTCCTTGCTTCCTTCTTATAGATCCTTAATGTAGAAGCCTCTAATGAAGAATAGAAAAGGAATTTATAAAAACATTGGTGGAGGATTGATGAGGGAATGAAGGAAATTGAAAGAGGGAAGAACTAGATCTAAAGAAATTGGGAATAAAATGAAATGAGGCACTCTCTCTCCTCCCTCTAATGGGGTCGGCCACTACCACTTCTCCAAGAAAGTATGAAATGTCCTAATTACCCCTTGGGGCCTCTTATAAAGAATTAATTAGGGAGGGAAGGTTCTAGTCTAATGGTTTCACTAATTAATACAACCTCCTAATCTATGGGCCTAATTTATGGGCTCAATCTAAACTCATCTAAAAAGTTGGTTCATGCATCTGATTAAATATGTTAGGTCCACTATACAAGTCTAAAATAAAACTACAACTAACAATAAAAAAATAATACAATAATTAATTAATCATGCATAAATAATATTTAACTATAAATAATCCTAAAGTAAAATATCCATATCAATTACCAAACTACCCTTAAATGGAAATATGAGGGTGACAAAGGATCCTCCCCAGGACACCTTTATGCCAAAGTTATCATCAATTGCTGCTGCAACAAAGTGGCAGCACCGATAAGCAGGTAGTCTGCATTCCAACGACTGCACCCGAAGGCACCTACCTGGCAACAACCCGGAGATCAGGTGCAAACAACAGAGGAGGACGAGCTACCATTCACCTCATATTATTTTGCTCGGAAAGATCCTTCCATCGTGGGAGAAAAGAAGTCCAGCACCTCCAGCCCGTCACTCTTAACTAGCGTATTGAGAAGGCAACTACCAAGAGGACCCGCAGCGGGACCTGCGGAAGGAGTTTTCCAAGGAACCCAATCAAAAAAAAGCTATCAGTCTTTGTGGGTAGTTCTTCCTTAGGACCCCTGTGGTTTACCCGACCTAGGGGTAGTAATCCCCCGGACCTGTACGATAATCCGACATTCCGAGAAGGCGATGATTCCCAAGGACGAACTCCGATATCCCTGGGGGTGGTCACCCTCGTCAAAATGACACAGCCTCCTATAGTGGGGTAGTACTCTCTCCGAATTCGAGAAGGAGGCAACGCTACCTGATAATTATTCTCGATAAGAATCAGATATCTCCCCATTTGAGGGCTGTATACTTGGCAGGGGACAATCACGAAGGCCCCAGTGACCGAAAATGCCCAGAGACTCTTGAGGCAATAATGCAGACGGTGAGTTCATCGTTATAAGCCGTGACTCAGGTGATATTAGAAATTAAAGCAAGCATGGCTTTCCAACCAGCAAGGGCTTCTGGACAAGCAAGCTTGGACCCTGGGACCAATGCGGATTTCGATGCAACCGTTTCATCGATAGGAAGAAATCACCCTCTAGCCAGCTCATCTGTCCTTTTTGTAGGAGACTAAGCCAAAGAAGCAATGAGGAAAGTCGGAGAACTCTGGGCTCGCATATATTTCATGGGCAACAGTGATTCACTACGCGAGCTTGGGATACGACAACCATACCCCCGCGAGTGGAGGGATGTTCCATACCCGCTAAACTACAAGCCCTTTAAGTTGAATCCATTCGATGGGAGGACATCCCCTCGCAAATATATAAGTTATTTTAAGACTGCAACAGGGCACCTACCTCGTAGTGATCCACTCCTCACCAAGCTCTTCATGGGGGCATTTTTTGGGGTAGCATTCTGCTGGTTTTGTAGCCTACAAGATAACTGTATCTAGTCGTTTGACGACTTCAAGAGTCTTTTTTTCAAAAGATTCTATGATGGAGGAAGCGACATGACGATGTCCTCCCTAATGGATGTGACCCAAGGGAAAAGGAAACTCGCACAAAATTATATTGGTCATTTCCAAAAAATAGCACTGAGGTTGCATCTAGACAATTATGAGTCGACATTGATGGACATGTGCCACAGAAACATAATTTCGGTAGTCAGACTCTGGATGGGCAATGATCAGTTCAAAGATTGGACATCGTTCATCATGAGCGTTATCGGCGCTAAGAAGAAGGTCAAAGATGTCCCGCTCTTGGGAATACAGATTTTTGTCACTGACAATAGGGGAAAATGTTCCAACAACAGCAACAACAGCGGCAATAGCAGCCACGATAGAAAAGGAAAACCGGCCCTAGTGGCCAACTTAACCAAGAAGTCCGTGCAGAAGCCGACTAAGGTTTCGAAGCCCCAAGAGACCTACTCCTTCGAAGATGACGATGTCATAGCCATCATCCACATACTGATGAAAGGTGGTAAGCTCCAGCTCCCTGACATCAAATGCCAGATTGAGGAAGCCAAGATAAATAATTCGAAGTACTGCCACTACCATCGCTACGTCCACCATGCGACGAAGGACTACTACACCCTCAAGTGGTACATCCAGCGTCTGCTCGACACCAAGGCCCTCACCTTGGATATCGATGACAAGACAATTGCCTCAAATATAGTGTCTCTCTATTTCTGCAACTTTTTGGCGACAAAGGCCCAAGAAGGAGTAATCTCGATCCCCCGGGCAACGATGGAAGTCGTCAACCTTCCGCCCAATCGGCCAGGCTGATACCTCTCATCACGCTACATAGGAAGGTCATGTAGGTTTATCCCGATCTTGCTCCAAAATTGATGCAGCGGACAACATCATCTGCCACCAAGACTAAGGGCAAGAAATCCTAACCCTGCTAAATGATTTTCCTCCCATCGGAGAAAACTATAGTAGGAACAATAAGGTCAGGCCTAGCGTAACAACGAGGGTACAAAATTCCTCCTGACGATGGTGCACTTCCAACAGTTTCTCTCGCAACATCAGATCAGGGTCCATCCTAGCCTCCAACAGCAAACAAGTCTAAACAAAAATACACTCGCTTTGACAAACTACTGCACAAAGATTCATCTCAGGGGCTAGAAAATACCTACAACTTCGACATCTTGGCCCAGCTCGCTAACACTCCAGCAAAGTAGTCTCTATTCGAGCTTCTCCGACTCTCCAAAGATATTCAGGCCTCTCTTAGCAAGGTATTGTAAAAGATCAATACCTACCTGGTGCAGGTCAAGCCGCCAGCTAAAAATCTAGCTGCTTGCCCCCATTCCAATAATATCATGGAGGTAATACCAAATATCACATTCTCGTAACAGGACATGTTGCTAAAGAATAATCGATATTATCGTCGCCTGTATTACACAGGGTACATTGGGGCCATTAAGGTGGACTGGATGCACATCGACCCCGTTTCATCAATCAGCATCATCTCACAAAGTCTGCTTCAGACCCTAGGCATTCTGATGCATCGCCTGACAGCCACCAATACTGCCATCACTGGCTTCAACACAAGAATTAGCTACCCTCTGGACAAGATTTGCCTAAAAATCTAGATCGGCGACATAAAAACAGAGGTCACTTGCTACATCATTGATCGTGTCGTCGACTCTGTACTAGTACCTGAAGTACGTCGACGAACATGGCACGGTCAAAACAGAGTTTACTGATGTCAATCCGCTCAAAAGGATCAAAGCCTATTACTCCGACTCGATCCTTTATAAATAGGTCTACCAAGATGAAGGTAGCAATGACGTTGATGATGAGACAAAGGCTGGGATAATACCAGAAGATCCCTTAAGAGTTCGTCTAAAGGCACGCGCTTCTGACACAACCCCTCATCTTGTCGTAAAACTACGTAGGTTAGCCCCCGAAGCTCTGATCGTACGCCTTCGTAGGATGGATCGACCACCGAAGGGATATCCGACACCATCTACCCCGTTCTAACCTTCAGTCGTTCGCCTTCGCAGGCTGACTCAACCTCCAAAGGATGCTCCACTGCCTCCTACAACGTCCAAGCCTCTGGTAGTAAAATTGCCTAGAGAACGTCCAAAGTCATCACTCACACTGGGGTAGATTTCGGGAATGACGAGTTGGAGGAATACCTAGCTGCCCATGTTAACGTTCCTTCTCTCAACGATATAATTCCGGATGACGAGATACCTCATTTCATCAATAAAGGGCTATCTTTGAACTACTCCAAAGTTGAATACTGTCACCCTCACTTTTTCAACTAGGGGTAGTTTGGTAATTTGATATGGGTAAATAATTTTAGGAATACATTTATTAATATTAGTGTGTTATAGTAATTATTTGATGATTGTATTAATTATTTAATTATTAGTGAGTTATAGATTAATTGTGACTTATTGTAATTATTTTTGTTAGGAGGCTATTCCAATAGTTAGACTTGTCACTTGTAAGCCAATTGTACTTGTCATGACAACTAGTGAGTATAACTTGGATCCAAGTCCATTAGACCATTCTCACTAATTAATTAAGAAGAATTAGCTTAATTAGAATTAGTTAGAAACTACCCAAATAGCCCTCCCTAATTATTTCTCCATAATATATCATGGAGGGGTACATGGGACATTTATAAGTGACTTAGGAAAGGGGGAAGGGGGCCGACCACTACTAGAGGGGGCACGCCTCTCATTTGTAATTATTTTAGATCTAGAAATTAGATCCCCAATTTTCTATCATTCCCTCCATTGAATTCTCACTCAATTCATCTCTAATTTTCCTCTAATTTCCTTTAGCAAGGAGCATTAGAGCTTGGATTGGCAATGAGCACTAGGAAGAGAAGTTTGTGGCTAGAAGATCGTGTCCGGATTGGGTACACTTTGGTTTTTATTGGAAACCATCTCCCAATTGGTAATTTTTAAATTTTCTTTTCATTCTAGCTCCCAAATCATGCATTTGACCACTAGAAATGACCCCATGGCATAAGGCTACCTATAGTAACATATTCCAGATCAATTAGTTTTGTATTATGAATTATATGTATTGATTTATGGTATTTTGGGAGAATTATGAGATTAAGACATCAAGTATTTATCATGAGACCAATTTAGCCTAATTGGACTTAGATCGAGGTTATGGAACTAGGTACGTGTCCATAAATTAATATATGTAGGCCGTATCACGGTATTTTGCGATATTGTGTGATACGAGGCTCAATTTTAAGCGTTTAGTGAAATTACTTTCTAATTCTCATTTTAGCGAGTTAGTTTAGTTGTATTATAGTGTATTATTCATATATAAATGGTTATAATAGAGAAATTTTGGTTTTGATACATAATTTGGAGATGTATCATAATTTTCCTAAGTATGCTCTACATGTATTTGATTAAATGCCAATAGAATATCATATGGAGTTAAGTATAAGCTAGCAAGAGATTATATGTGTATATATATATAGATATATCTATACTTATGTTTGAACTAGTGTGTGTACTATGCATAAGTGGGTGTGTGTCCCTTAACTAATAGAGTTCCTATGAGTATCTCTAATCCATTGATGAATATAAGGGGAGAGGGGTGTTACCTGAGTTCAATGGTGTGTGTTTTGGGTTGATTTTGTTGTGTACAGGTTGTAAGGATGTTGGGTCAAGGTTAAGTGTGATCAGTTAGACACAACAGTAGCAGCAATTAGGAAATCAGGATGCAGGCAACTAGTATGAAGGGTATCAGGTTGGATGGTTAAGTTGTGTGATATAGCAACAACAGGTAGTTAACTTTAGGTGACTGCCAAGCTTGAGCTAGATTAGGTAGGAAGGCTCTGTCTGTACAGGTAATAGTCAATGATAGAAGTGGTATGGTAAGGGGGATTGCCAGGTCTAGCAGCTATAGACATTGGTGTCGGGCATATAGGAATAACAATATTTAGGCATGTTGCTGTGTTAGACACACAATAGTAGCCAGTGAGTGTATCTTCAACTGGGAGCTCGGGTAATAGGCTAGAGGAATACCAGATGAGTAGTGTTGTGGTATGTGTTGATGAAGGTTTGAGGAATTATGGAAGGAGGTAGCAGGCCTAACCACTGCACCATGTATCAAGATCTGATACAGTATGGTCTGATACTCAAGGTGCAGTTGAGGGTTTATCTGCAACAATTAGGATATTCACAGGTATCATGAGGTGTAACAGAGGTAGTTTGATAATACAGTTCAATTGCACTAGCACTTATCAAGTGATCGAGTATAACACAGTATTCCCCTAAAGAGTTAATGTGGGACTATAAACCAAGGTATCACCTATTAGACTAAGATATACTCACGATATGTAGCACCAATACCTGGTTAGCTATTAATTTCAAAGTAATAACTTAGAAACCTACCCAAGACCTAGTCGAACCTAGAAATAGCTTAGAAGCATGCATCTTTACTCATTTACCTCTTATTACAACCAAATTAACTTTAAATTCCTCCATAGGGTTGTGCGATACTTGCTCGGACACCGAGTTACTATTTTGCTCTGGACGAGAGGCGAGTACATCACTCAGATAGTTTTTATTTTATGATATTTTATATATCGCATGTTCTAGAACTGTATACTTGATTCCAACACGGTGGTTACACAGACTGGTACTATATGGATCCTGTCAAGAGATGTTATCCTTTACCATGTTCAGTGGGTACTCCTTTATATATATTCTATCGTATGTATCGGGTATTGATTATCGTGTACTTTATATTCATATACTGCCCGTGTTTAGTATGCCCATGTCATAATTGGATCCATTAGTATTAGTTGGGGATGGGGGAGTTGGAGTTGGTTATGTGATCAAGTCCTAGTGTATTCGTGTACATGTCAATTACATATCACACGTGTAATCGAGTTACCATATTATATTCGTGTTCAACCCAAACCGATCATATAATGAACTTGTACTCTATGGCACATTAGCTAATTTTATATATTTTTGTTTAAATTATAGTTATCCATATTGGCTGTGCTTTATTTCAGTACATTACCTGTTATCTCTAGTTCATTCCATTCTTATGGTTAGTTATCTTGTATTCTTTTCTATTATCTATTATATATGCTCGATTATGTATTTGGAACTGCTTTAAGATGTATGTACTTCGCTCTAATCTTGACTGAATATATTTTTCAGATGATTGGCTTGTGGACTAGTGTCCCACCTACTACGAGCCACATGACGACGTACCATTAGAGGATACTCCTTTAGAGTAGGAGGACCTAGTACTAGATGCTGAGGAGGCTTAGACTTATTGTTTAGACTTATATTAGACTTTTATTGAGGTTTTTGGCATGTATATATTATCTCGGATTTGTGGATGTATTGTCTCTTTTCATATTCCTTTCCACATCGTGCTTTATCTTTTTTAGTTTGATATTGTGATTGAGTATGGATATCATTATCATGTTAATATATTTATTCCTCTATTTTGAGTAGAGATGACATTGACAGGTACCTTATATATATTGTGTGAGATATTTAGATATTATGGTTGACCCAGACTGCTTTCTACCGCTGATGCTGCGGCATAGGCAGGACGTTGCTCACTACTCGTGCCCATATTTCGGGTGCAGATAGTGACACATTTTTAGCAGTAGTACATGTAGGTCCAGAGTCGCAATTAGAGCGATATCGTAGTAGTGCTCATCTAGAGCACTGCTACGAGCCTATTTTAGGATATAGAATGTAGGCTGAAAGTATACTCAATCACAACAAGGGAACATTTTCAAATATTTGTTTTGCTATCCTTATCTATTTGAATGCTGGCTTTACTTTGAATAATTATGTCCTTCTTTGGTGATATCGTATCTTACTCAATATTGATTCCTTGCTTCAATCTATCTTCAGGATGCCGCCGAAGATGCGTTCCCAGCGCTCAGGCGTAGTATCAGCGAGGTCGGTCAGTTCATTGCCTCTGAGGGTAGCACCAGCAGACACTATTCCAGCAGCTTGAGTTCAGAGGTTTGCTTCACTGATCCAGGTGGACATTTTCGTAGCAGCTTTGGTGGGTGCTCCACCTCTGGTACAAAGGGCAGCACCGACAGTCTCAGATGATCTTCCACCTCCACCACACGCAGTCAATCAGACACAGATGTTTATGCTCTTTTAGTAGATGATGGAGGCACAACAGCACCAATAAGAGGTTGTAAGCCTCCTCATTTTGGAATAGGGATAATTTGATAATTTGTAATTATTTTTACTATTTTTTTAATTAGATAGATTGAAAGAATTAATTTCTAAAATTATTTTTAATATGTATGACACTTTGCCATGGCTTTGATATTTTGAGCAATACACGACCTTTTTCCTTCCAACAAAATTTATAATATTAATCTTGATTGAGTCTAATATATTTGGAGCATGGATGTTGCATTTATTTGATCTCTCTTATGCTCCAAAAATATTGACAAACATCTATAACTATTGATATTGTAAAAATACCCTTATTGGCCTAGTTGAACCCAACCGAGCCTAAATACCCTACTCGGGCTCTCAAACCAATTCTCATGAGACATGTACACTACCCCACACTCATCCTCCATTATATATATATATATATATATATATATATATATATATATATATATACTTAAACCCTCTCACATGCACAACAACCCAATAACGCAAAAAACGACCTAATTGAAGTACCGTTAGTGAACCTTCTTGTGCACTTGCACTCAAACTAAAACAATTCCCACACAACTAGACCCAAGTGCACCCAAAACCTTAATAAGGGCTAAAAAAAATCTCTTAGGTCTTGTCACGCCCCAGTCCCAAAATACGTAGGACCAGGAATACGTGACACGCCAGCTACGTATTCGACCAGACTCTGGTCTGACTCGAATACGTATAAGCTATAATATAAAGGGCACTATCTAGAATTTTCAATAAATGTAAACCTCTATGTCTCAATCCACAATGTACAACAGTATACAAGAAAGAGTTAAATATGATAAGGTCGGCCGCCCAATAACACACTAACTCGAATAGACTCGAGAAAAAGTATGAGTCTACAAAACTAGGCTACAACAGCAGGTGAATAATCAATGTAAATAACCATAATGCCGGTAGATATAATATGAGTACCTGGTACCATGCTCGCAAGATATGCCACTCCTTCAGTATCTCCAAGCGCTCCGTAATCGCCTATGCTGCAAAACTGGCAGGGAACCAAGTCCTCAGAGGGATGTAACAAGGTACAGAAATATAACATGCCAAGTAAACAGAAAGTACAAGTGCACGACAGGGTACTCTATCATAACCAACTAGTGTGACACAGTTTAAAGACAACGTTCGACGCGTGGGCTTTCTAATATAAAACCGTAGCTCCGGACACGGAAACACACGGCATGAACCGCAGCTCCGGGCAAAGAGTCACACGGGTGAAACAGTTACACTAAATACAGGTATCACTAGAAAATACTACATATATATAAGCGCGTGCAGAGTAGCCCAAGCGTCTAGTAACTGTCTTCCCCTCCCCAAGCGGTCAACGATTGTGCGTTGAACCTGAACCTCTAACTACAGTCTCGACACAAGGAATAACTCAACAGACGCGACCCTAAGGTCGTCCCAGTCTCTGGTTATGATGTCAATATCAGGATACAGGAATCTGGCACGATCACAGTGTATGAGTGTGTCCTGGGGTGTCAATGTACTCAGGTACGTATATCGAGATACTCCGAATCATCCAACAATCTTCCTAGAATGCTAAGACGTGCGTCTTTACCCGGTTGTGAACCGGACGCGAAGTACCGAACGTCAACATAACTATGTGCACAATGTACATATGAAACAATAAATATCTGTAAACTGAAATACAGGGTGGCAAGGTACACTTGCCTGCGTGCGACTGCTGATGTGGGGGATCTGGTACCGCGTCCAAGTCCTCAGGTCCCGCAGTACCTAGAGATAAGATACAAACCAGAATCAATAATCTATTCTACAACAAACAGGGATGCGACACGCATCCACAACTAAACTCAAGCTCAGCTACGACTCTCAGGGACAAGTCACTAGAGGGGGGTTTGACCACAGTTGACTATCGGTACGATAGTCAAAACATCTAGTCTTCAGCACTACAACATCAAGCTATCCTCAAAACATAGTTCATGATTTTTTTGATCTCTTCGTTTTATTTCATTGTTACCCAATCACAAGGTACCACTCTAATTTATCCCTTCATTAATTTCCAGTCCCTGAATTACCGATCAATGGTTTTATACAACTCACTAGTTCACAATCAAATACGTGCTCCCCAGTGTTCACCAATGTTCAATTATCAGATTTTTATCACTCAATAAATTAAATCTGTTCCCACAATAATCAATTTGCATTTAATTAGGACAACTGAAAATCTTATTTGGTGATTTGAATTCCCATTCATTATTTATGCCTCAAATCCGTCCATCATGCATATATATTCCATGTCCTTATTCGACCCATTTTAAAACCTCCATTAATTGATTTAACAATCTTTTAACCATGCGTAATCTCCAGAACATTTAGTTATAAACAAATTACTAAACTCCCTTGCAAACCTTGATCATAAACCCAAATCTACATTAGACCCTAATCTAATGTCATTATAATCCACGTTCACCTTAATTTTCATTAACCTTACTCAACATTATCCTTAATCATCATTAGCCTTAAACAATATTAACCTTAATTATTATTAGCCTTAACATCATTAGCCTTGATCAGCATTATCCTTAACCATCATTAGTCTTAACATCATTAATCCTTAATCAACAATATAATCCCTAAAACTAACAGTACACAGCAAAATATATATAAGTGTATAGAGAGGGAGAGGGAATGGTATACCTCGACGAGGCGGGGTGGCGGATCGCTGGCCGGAGCGAGGTGGCACAGGGGATGGCCGGAGTGCGGGCTGCCGGATGGGGGTGCACAGCCCGTGGTGGTGGTGAAGTCTGTAGTGGTGGTGATAGGGAGGAGGTCGGATGATTCGTGGCGGAGGTGGTGGAGATGGAAGAATAAAGGTGGTGGTGATAGATTATTGGTGACGGGGGAGAACGGAAACTCGCCGGAGGGGCGAGCTGCACACTGCCGGCGGGAGATGCCGATGAGCAGCGGTTCATCGGAGTGGCGGGTCGACGTCGGAGAGTAGATACACAGTCGTCGAAGAGTAGCTGCACAGTGCCGGCGGCGGGGTTCACTGCACTGTCGGGCGACGGAGTGGTCACTGCACAGTCGGGCGGCGGACTGAGCGGGACGGCCGGAGTCGATGACCAGCGGAGTCGGGTGGGGGAGTGACCGCGCCGGCCGGAGTTGGTTCAGTCGGTCGGGGAGAACCGCAGTAGCCGCCGGAGAAGATGAAGAATGCGGTCTCGTGGAGGACGGCTCGCCGGTGCATCCGTCGGTTGGCCGTGAGGGTGCTCGACAGGTGGGTGGCTGTGGCATAGTTGGAGAGAGGCGGATGGATGCGGCGGACAGCAGGCCGCGGGCGGAGGCAGTGGGGAATCTCGGCCGGGGTTGGAGCAGTGCTCGGCTGCCGAAGATGTAGCCGGAGCTGTCGGTCCGTCGGCTGGAGCAGTGGTCAGTTGAAGGAGTGTAGTGTAAAGAAGAAAGAAGGAAGAAGAAGAATAAGAATGTAAGAATAGAAAATATAAATATGGAGGTGGCTTGGTTTCCCATGTAGAGGAGAGAGAGAGAGAGGGTTGGTTTTTCATGACATAGGGATTAGGGCCGGCCTTGGGGTTTGTGAGGGTGAGAGTGAGTTGATGGGATGCTTTATAGGAAGGGTTGTGTGGGATGGAGGGTGGAGATGCTCTCATTTGAAATGAGTGGTGGAGATTCATCATGAAGGAAAAAATTAGTTTCTTCATGAAGGAATGAGAGAATTGATATTGGGACCCTATTTTGGGATCCTCTAAATAAATCATGACCAATAGGATGTTGCCAACAATTTAATATTTGCAAATAAGCTCCCGTAAATTCAAGAATTTGCATGGACACATGAAATGACGCAAAAATTACGGAGAAAAATATATTTAAAAATGTCGTGGTGAGGGGGTGTTGCGCGTTAGGCGCGGGTCTAATTTGAAGGGCATTGGGATTATTTTAGTATTAAAATAGAATTTACAAAGTTGGTAAATCTTGATTTAATTAGAGATAACGCGTTCCGCGAATTTAATTTAATTGGGGCCCGCGGAGTCAAAATCCGGAAACGGCGCAAAGGCCAAAAATGGTGGAGGCTTGGAGTCGGTCTTAGACCCTTTAGTTGGTCCGGCTCAACGGGTTAAGTTGGTACCCCAAAATCGAGGGTAACGATACAGGTGTTCGACACGAAATTAAATACGGGTTACGATTTTGGAATGTTGCGCAATTAATTAAGAGCACACAAAAGTTGATTTTTAACAGTCAGAAAAGTCCAGTGCCTAATTTGGCGAGTTGAGTCGAGTTTACAATATTTGTACGGAATTTATGGGCTGATAATGGGCTCCGAGTAATTAGACAAAGAAAGGGTGTGCCAATGTTTTAATTAGTTGGATTAAAATTCCAAGTAAACATCCTCTTTTCTAAACCTCAATATCTTCTATCAAAATTTTTCCTGGCCCACTCTAACTATCTACAGAATAAATTGAGGGGGTTTACATTCTTCCCAACTTAGAAAAATTTCGTCCCCGAAATTAAAAGTAAAGCACGATAATATCTAACAGAATTTAAAATAACTAGTAATTAAAATTGCCGTACGTAGATTCGTACCATGCTCCTCAAATAAGTACGGGAAGCGCTGCCGAATAGAATTCTCGCACTCCCAAGTAGACTCGCTTGGTGAATGGTGCTTCCATGCCACTCTGACCAGTCGAATCGTCTGTCCTCTCAAAGTCTTCTCGCTGCGATCGAGAATCTCAACTGGCTGCTCTACGTAAGACAGGCTGGGCCCGACTGTAATCTCCGAATGATCAAGCACTTGGCTAGGGTCTGCGATATATCTCCTCAGTTGCGATACATGAAATACGTCATGTACTCCCTCTAATGATGGAGGTAATGCAAGACGGTAAGCCACTTCGCCAACTCGTTCCAAAATGTCAAACGGTCCGATATACCTCGGCTCAGCTTGCCTCTGCCTCCGAATCTGATGGTACCACGTGTGGGCGATATCCTCAGAAATACGTGGTCACCCTCATTGAACTCCAATGGTCTGCGGTGCGCATCTGCCCAGTGTTTTTGTCTGTCCTGTGCTGCGCGCAGGTGGCTATGAATCTGCTTGACCTTCTCTACTGTCTGTGTCACCAATTCTGGACCAAGTATCTGACGCTCTCCCATGTCACTCCAACAAACTGGCGACCTGCATTTCCTGCCGTACAGTGCCTCATAAGGTGCCATCTGTATGATGGCCTGGTAACTGTTATTGTAGGAGAATTCCACCAAGTATAGGTGGTCCTCCCAAGATCCTCCAAAATCAATCATGCACGCTCGCAATATATCTTCCAATATCTGTATCGTGCGCTCTGACTGTCCGTCAGTCTGTGGGTGATACGCAGTGCTGAACTTGAGACGAGTTCCTAAGCTCTCCTGCATACTCTGCCAAAATGTGACGTGAATCTTGAATCACGATCCGATACGATGTTGACAGGCACTCCAAGTAATCATACTATCTGTCTCATATACATGTCAGCTAGTATCTCTGTGGATTGTCCAACTCTGAAGGACAAGAAATGTGCAGACTTGGTGAGTCTGTCTACGACAACCCATACTGCATCCTTCCCGCTAGGGCTTCGCGGGAATCCTGTGTCGAAGTCCATGGTAATGTGTTCCTACTTTCACTCGGGAAAGGGGAAGTGGCTGCAATAATCCTGCAGTTCTCAGGTATTTTGCCTTGACTTGCTGACAAACTAAACACTTCGCCACAAATCTTGCAATTTTCCTCTTTATCCTATGCTACCAGTAATGCTGCCTCAAATCTCAGTACATCTTCGTACCCCCGGGATGAATAGAATAAATTGAGTTATGAGCCTCGGTCATCAACTCTTGGCGTAGCTTGCCACTCGGAACGCATAGGCGATCTCCACATCTCAATGTTCCGTCTTCATGAATCTTGAATCTCGTTTGCATGTCGGCCTCTGTCCTTTCTCGCAGTCTTCTAAATCTCGTGTCCGTAGGCAATGCTGCCTTGATCCTCTCAATCAAAGTAGACTGAACCTCAAGATTGGCCATCTGTCCATCCATGCCTGGCAATACAATCTCAATCCTGAGTTCCTAAAAATCCTCTAACAACTGGCGATGAGTCATAAACTACATTCGTCTTGCCAGAGTGGTTCCGAGTCTGTCATAAATTTTAGCCAATGCCTTTGTCTCATGTTGAGTTCCTTCTGCGTGTAGGCATTCTTCAGACTTTCAGTGTTTTGTATAAATCTCAACTTCTGCTCTACATAAAGGTAGTGTCGCCATCGCTTTAGTGCAAATATCACTGCAGCTAGCCCTAGATCGTGTGTCTGATAGTTCTTCTCAAGAACTGTCAGCTGTCCTGAGGTGTAGACTATCTATTCTATCTGAACATAACTCATATTTGCTGAGCTTGGCTTACAGCCTCTCATTTCTCAGCATTTCCAACACAATCTTAAGATGTCTCTCGTGCTTCTCCTGGTTCTCGAAATATATCAAGACGTCGATGAACACCACCACGAACTTATCCAAGTACTGGTGGAAAACCTTGTTCCTCAAGCTCATAAATACTGCTGGCACGTTGGTCAAACGAAACGGTCATGACTAGAAACTCATAGAGTACATACTTCGTCCGAAGTGCCATCTTCGGAATGTCTTCTCTCCGTACCTTGATCTGATGATAGCCTGATCTGAGATCGATCTTCGAGAATACATATGCGCCACTTAGCTGATTCAACTGTACTGTCCCGTCTTTCTTCGGCACAATTAAGATAGGTTTTCCCCCATGGAGAAACACTAGCCCGACTGAAACTCTTGACCAAGTGATCCTCTACTATGGACCTTCAACTCAACCAACACTTTCGGTGCTAGTCTGAAGACGGGAAAATAATTGGCTCCGCTCTTGGAGTCAACTCTGTAGCAAATTCTATCTCTCTGTCAGGTGGTAGGCCGGATAGATGATCTAGAATCACACCCTCAAACTCTGACATAACATGGTGGTACACTGGTTCATCTCCTGCATTATATACCCCTAAGGTAGATGGGCACCATACTCCTGGGCTTTCTGAACTCAACTCAGGGTAACCTGGTAGCCTAAAAATATAAATGCAACTACGTAGACAATCTAGTATCGCGTGGTATCGGCTCAACCAATCCATGTCTAGGATAAGGTCGTAGTCTAGACTAAACCTCAAAATAATTTCTCCCGTTCTGTTTCCAACATCAATCCTCAAAAGAAAAACTCTCCTCGCCTAATGTATAATTATCTTCTCCTCAAAGTTTTTCCTAAGATTCTATTCCTCAAATTCCTTCTTTTCGTTATTTATCTGTCCAAGTCACATAGTGCATTTATAATAATGATGTCACCCAAGCACATACTAAAATTTCTGGTATTAGATCATCATCTTCCAAGTAAGAGCTTGAAATTTTATCTCCTCTAGTCCATAATATCATTCCTGGTATTGCTACCATATCCAACCACTGGTTTCCATCATCAGGCTATGCATTCCCATAAATCATTCTAGGTCATGATCAACATTCCTTCTAGCTCTCAGTACTTCCAAGATCACTGCTACCTCAAGCACTGGTAGGGTACTACTGGGTCCAACTCTCTTGCCAACCTTCCACACTAGTTCTAGAATCCAAGGAACCCATCAATCTATCCTGATAAGATAACAATCTTTTCTGAGAAAGGTATACGAATTCTGTCTTCTACCGTCTAGTCTTCGATCTTCTTCTGGAGGGAAGTCATCAGTCACAACCATTCGTCTCCCCGAATAATAGGGGACGAGAAACAAGGATAGCGATATTGACGAAGATTGAACGAATGCAAATTGGAAGTCCAAGGGCGATAATCACATACAAAGAGATTTTAAAATCGATTATGGATTGAGATCATATACAACAATCATAATATCTTTTCCTAATTTGCAGGCTCGCTTGGCATAGTCAGGTGACCAAGACGATTTAAATTGGACCTGCATGGGCCACCACAAAAACATGTCACACCCCAGTCCCAAAATACGTAGGACCAGGAATACGTGACACGCCAGCTACGCATTCGACCAGACTCTGGTCTGACTCGAATACGTATAAGCTATAATATAAAGGGCACTATCTAGAATTTTCGATAAATGTAAACCTCTATGTCTCAATCCACAATGTACAACAGTATACAAGAAAGAGTTAAATGTGATAAGGTCGGCCGCCCAATAACACACTAACTCGAATAGACTCGAGAAAAAGTATGAGTCTATAAAACTAGGCTACAACAGCAGGTGAATAATCAATATAAATAACCATAATGCCGGTAGATATAATGTGAGTACCTGGTACCATGCTCGCAAGATATGCCACTCCTTCAGTATCTCCAAGCGCTCCGTAATCGCCTATGCTGCAAAACTGGCAGGGAACCAGGTCCTCAGAGGGACGTAACAAGGTACAGAAATATAACATGCCAAGTAAACAGAAAGTACAAGTGCACGACAGGGTACTCTATCATAACCAACTAGTGTGACACAGTTTAAAGACAACGTTCGACGCGTGAGCTTTCTAATATAAAACCGTAGCTCCGGACACGGAAACACACGGCACGTACCGCAGCTCCGGGCAAAGAGTCACACGGGTGAAACAGTTACACTTAATACAGGTATCACTAGAAAATACTACATATATATAAGCGCGTGCAGAGTAGCCCAAGCGTCTAGTAACTGTCTTCCCCTCCCCAAGCGGTCAACGATTGTGCGTTGAACCTGAACCTCTAACTACAGTCTCGACACAAGGAATAACTCAACAGACGCGACCCTAAGGTCGTCCCAGTCTCTGGTCATGATGTCAATATCAGGATACAGGAATCTGGCACGATCACAGTGTATGAGTGTGTCCTGGGGTGTCAATGTACTCAGGTACGTATATCGAGATACTCCGAATCATCCAACAATCTTCCTAGAATGCTAAGACGTGCGTCTTCACCCGGTTGTGAACCGGACGCGAAGTACCGAACGTCAACATAACTATGTGCACAATGTACATATGAAATAATAAATATCTGTAAACTGAAATACAGGGTGGCAAGGTACACTTGCCTGCGTGCGGCTGCTGATGTGGGGGATCTGGTACCGCGTCCAAGTCCTCAGGTCCCGCAGTACCTAGAGATGAGATACAAACCAGAATCAATAATCTATTCTACAACAAACAGGGATGCGACACTCATCCACAACTAAACTCAAGCTCAGCTATGACTCTTAGGGACAAGTCACTAGAGGGGGGTTTGACCACAGTTGACTATCGGTACGATAGTCAAAACATCTAGTCTTCAGCACTACAACATCAAGCTATCCTCAAAACATAGTTTATGATTTTTTTGATCTCTTCGTTTTATTTCATTGTTACCCAATCACAAGGTACCACTCTAATTTATCCCTTTATTAATTTCCAGTCCCTGAATTACTGATCAATGGTTTTATACAACTCACTAGTTCACAATCAAATACGTGCTCCCCAGTGTTCACCAATGTTCAATTATCAGATTTTTATCACTCAATAAATTAAATCTGTTCCCACAATAATCAATTTGCATTTAATTAGGACAACTAAAAATCTTATTTGGTGATTTGAATTCCCATTCATTATTTATGCCTCAAATCCGTCCATCATGCATATATATTCCATGTCCTTATTCGACCCATTTTAAAACCTCCATTAATTGATTTAACAATCTTTTAACCATGCGTAATCTCCAGAACATTTAGTTATAAACAAATTACTAAACTCCCTTGCAAACCTTGATCATAAACCCAAATCTACATTAGACCCTAATCTAATGTCATTATAATCCACGTTCACCTTAATTTTCATTAACCTTACTCAACATTATCCTTAATCATCATTAGCCTTAAACAATATTAACCTTAATTATTATTAGCCTTAACATCATTAGCCTTGATCAGCATTATCCTTAACCATCATTAGTCTTAACATCATTAATCCTTAATCAACAATATAATCCCTAAAACTAACAGTACACAGCAAAATATATATAAGTGTATAGAGAGGGAGAGGGAATGGTATACCTCGACGAGGCGGGGTGGCGGATCGCTGGCCGGAGCGAGGTGGCACAGGGGATGGCCGGAGTGCGGGCTGCCGGATGGGGGTGCACAGCCCGTGGTGGTGGTGAAGTCTGTAGTGGTGGTGATAGGGAGGAGGTCGGATGATTCGTGGCGGAGGTGGTGGAGATGGAAGAATAAAGGTGGTGGTGATAGATTATTGGTGACGGGGGAGAACGGAAACTCGCCGGAGGGGCGAGCTGCACACTGCCGGCGGGAGATGCCGATGAGCAGCGGTTCATCGGAGTGGCGGGTCGACGTCGGAGAGTAGCTGCACAGTCGTCGAAGAGTAGCTGCATAGTGCCGGCGGCGGGGTTCACTGTACTGTCGGGCGACGGAGTGGTCACTGCACAGTCGGGCGGCGGACTGAGCGGGACGGCCGTAGTTGATGACCAGCGGAGTCGGGTGGGGGAGTGACCGCACCGGCCGGAGTTGGTTCACTCGGTCGGGGAGAACCGCAGTAGCCGCCGGAGAAGATGAAGAATGCGGTCTCGTGGAGGACGGCTCGCCGGTGCATCCGTCGGTTGGCCGTGAGGGTGCTCGACAGGTGGGTGGCTGTGGCATAGTTGGAGAGAGGCGGATGGATGCGGCGGACAGCAGGCCGCGGGCGGAGGCAGTGGGGAATCTCGGTCGGGGTTGGAGCAGTGCTCGGCTGCCGAAGATGTAGCCGGAGCTGTCGGTCCGTCGGCTGGAGCAGTGGTCAGTTGAAGGAGTGTAGTGTAAAGAAGAAAGAAGGAAGAAGAAGAATAAGAATGTAAGAATAGAAAATATAAATATGGAGGTGGCTTGGTTTCCCATGTAGAGGAGAGAGAGAGAGAGAGGGTGGGTTTTTCATGACATGGGGATTAGGGCCGGCCTTGGGGTTTGTGAGGGTGAGGGTGAGTTGATGGGATGCTTTATAGGAAGGGTTGTGTGGGATGGAGGGTGGAGATGCTCTCATTTGAAATGAGTGGTGGAGATTCATCATGAAGGAAAAAATTAGTTTCTTCATGAAGGAATGAGGGAATTGATATTGGGACCCTATTTTGGGACCCTCTAAATAAATCATGACCAATAGGATGTTGCCAACAATTTAATATTTGCAAATAAGCCCCCGTAAATTCAAGAATTTGCATGGACACATGAAATGACGCAAAAATTACGGAGAAAAATATATTTAAAAATGTCGTGGTGAGGGGGTGTTGCGCGTTAGGCGCGGGTCTAATTTGAAGGGCATTGGGATTATTTTAGTATTAAAATAGAATTTACAAAGTTGGTAAATCTTGATTTAATTAGAGATAACGCGTTCCGCGAATTTAATTTAATTGGGGCCCGCGGAGTCAAAATTCGGAAACGGCGCAAAGGCCAAAAATGGTGGAGGCTTGGACTCGGTCTTAGACCCTTTAGTTGGTCCGGCTCAACGGGTTAAGTTGGTACCCCAAAATTGAGGGTAACGACACAGGTGTCCGACACGAAATTAAATACGGGTTACGATTTCGGAATGTTGTGCAATTAATTAAGAGCACACAAAAGTTGATTTTTAACAGTCAGAAAAGTCCAGTACCTAATTTGGCGAGTTGAGTCGAGTTTACAATATTTGTACGGAATTTATGGGCTGATAATGGGCTCCGAGTAATTAGACAAAGAAAGGGTGTGCCAATGTTTTAATTAATTGGATTAAAATTCCAAGTAAACATCCTCTTTTCTAAACCTCAATATCTTCTATCAAAATTTTTCCTGGCCCACTCTAACTATCTACAGAATAAATTGAGGGGGTTTACAGGTCTGAACCAATGGTTAAAGCCCATCAAAACCCCATCATGGGCCCAACAAATATCAATAAAAGGCATCCTCCTCACAAACCTTAACCCTAACATCTACATCCCTCTTTGTAGCCGCTGCTATATCCTCCATCCTCTCTTTCATGACCACTTCAGCCACTCTCACTCCTTCTCTACTTTTTTTTCAATCCTTCCCAACTGTAGCGCCCCGCTCCGCGTCGGCGCTATGTACAAGTGATATCATCTTGCTTGCTCGAACGGAAGTCTTCTCTGAGAGTTCCCGAACGATTAATCAAAGTGAGTGGGTAGAACTGCATTCTCTGATTCTCGCATGCCTTAATAATGAATCTGAGTTTTTGAATGCTTGTTTGCTTAAGAAGAAAGTTTTCATAAGAAGAATGATAGAACCGACTCAGCATACTAATAAGAGAACTCACATAGCTTGTCATTGAAATGAACATGTTGCCTAACTAAGAGAAAGAATGCTTGTCAGAAATAGAATATAACCATTGCTATGCTAAGAGAAAGATAGAAATGTTGCATGATTAGAAACACCGACACAACTCAAACAAACCCGTGCCATGCTAAGAGGATAAGTAAATAAATCGTTTGAATATGTCCATTTGTAATATGCTATAAGAAGAGATAGTTTTGTATGTTAGAGATGAAATCAATCGTGCTTGCCATTATATATTTTGCTTGTCTGTTTTGCTAACGAACTGCTATAAGTTATAAGTGTGAAAGAGAATCTAATAGTCTGCCCTGACATCCGGTCCTACGGGATCTTGGGGGGTGTGCTATTAGATTATTGAAAAGATGTGTTTGCTTGATTAAGAGAAAGAAGTGAAAGTCTAATAGTCTTCCCTGATGTCCGGTCCTAAGGGATCTTGGAGGGTGTGCTATTAGATTGTTATATGCTTATGAATGTGAATATGAATGCGAATGTTGCTTGTTATGCATTGGCCTCAGACAACTTGTGCACAAGGTGATAGTCTCTCGATCGGTTTCTGGGGCACTAGAAATCGGTCGGTCCGGAAGAGATTGTGAGAGCACCCTGACGTCCGGTCCTACGGGATCTTGGGGGGTGTTGTTGTCAAATAATGGGGAAACTCATGGACCGTCATATAGATAGGGCGCATGCTAGGTTTACCTTCTTTCATACCTATCATTGTTGACACCAGAAGATTGATTCATAAGTTTGTTCATAATGTGTATATTGTGGCTAACTTGTGTGTTTACTGCAGGGATAACCGTTCGGCTATGGGGTAAGAAATATGAGTTTATGCATAAGCATGCATGTTCATTTTGTCTGCATCATAGAGATACCTGTTAGTACTTCATACATTTGCATTGGTCGGACAATGGCTATTGGTGAAGTGCTGAACCTTGGTTACGGCTGCTATAATGGTAGTGATGTGCAACCCTGGTCACAGATGCTAATAGCATCAGATATAGGAGTCATTGGTTAGCTGGATTACCTCTACTAATCCTGAGTTTCTCGGGGACCGACCTCTGATTGATAGTTCAACTTGTGTGCTTGATTGAATGATAGTTCCTATATGCTACTTTGCCCCAAAAGAGTTGGATTTGATGCACAATACATGCTGTGCACTGCTCGATGAGAACACTGTCCCTTATAAGTTGCTTGAATGCTTGAGTATCGAATATGCAAAACTGTTTCAAAGTTATGTTTTTCAATAGATGTAATCTGACTATAGTCCTGAGCTGCATGAAATAAACTTAAGTAAAACTAGAAAGATCACTAGTAATGCAATATTTTGCCACATGATTACTTAGTGTGGGTTTCAGGGGATATAGCTTCTGTTCAGTTGTTTTATCTCACCAATACTTGTATAAAGTACTGACCCACCAACAGTTTGCTTGTTCTCAGGTGCTCGTTCGTCCGAGGAAGCGATAGCCGTGCCTCATCCCAAGGAACCGGAAATCTGGAGTCGATGCCTTGAGCCGCATCGAGTTTGTGCCTGCTTTGAGCTGCTTGTATATAGAGGGACATAATGTATGGAACAGTGTTATTGTAATCGAGTGAAGAGTGCTTGAGCGATTTGTAACCTAGGCCTTGCGCCATTTGAAACACTTGTGAATATCAATTAAAGAGCTTATTTTTCATATGCCATTGTGTTCTTCACTTTTCTGCAATGTTATGTGCCGCTGCTTCAGTATTGAATAGCTTACTTGCCCTTGTTCAAAGCTTTGGCCTTGTACAAGCGCACCTTAGGCTTGTACGGCATCACGCCCGTGCGAGGATGATCGGTTTCATAGGGACCAAAGCGAGGACGAACGGCCCTGCGGGACCGGGGCATGACATAATGGTATCAGAGCGACTCGATTCTTTGCCCATTCCGTTGCCTTCAACTCTGAGATGTGCCTGATGTGAGATGCAATGAACGTTCCATACAATGAGTCCGTAAATATTCTCAAAGTTGTCGGCAAAAGTTTTCTGGATTTGTTTTCATTGCTTAAGATATGATTTGTGATTTTGTTGGCTAGTGTTTTATTGAGAAGATTGTTAGAGTTTTGATTTGGGATGGTGAGGGATGAGGACTATCGCTTCTCTGTGTTTTCGTGAGTTTCGAGGACGAAACTCTTTGTTGGTGGGTAAGTATGTAGCGCCCCGCTCCGCGTCGGTGCTATGTACAAGTGATATCGCCTTGCTTGCTCGAACGAAAGTCTTCTCGGAGGGTTCCCGAACGATTAATCAAACTGAGTGGGCAGAACTGCATTCTCTGATTCTCGCATGCCTTAATAATGAATCTGAGTTTTTGAATGCTTGTTTGCTTAAGAAGAAAGTTTTCATAAGAAGAATGATAGAACCGACTCAGCATGCTAATAAGAGAACTCACATAGCTTGTCATTGAAACGAACATGTTGCCTAACTAAGAGAAAGAATGCTTGTCAGAAATGGAATAGAACCATTGCTATGCTAAGAGAAAGATAAAAATATTGTATGCTTAGAAACACCGACACAACTCAAACGAACCCGTGCCATGCTAAGAGGATAAGTAAATAAATCGTTTGAATATGTCCCTTTATAATATGCTATAAGAAGAGATAGTTTTGCATGTTAGAGATGAAATCAATCGTGCTTGCCATTATATGTTTCGCTTGTTTGTTTTGCTAACGAACTGCTATAAGTTATAAGTGTGAAAGAGAATCTAATAGTCTGCCCTAACGTCCGGTCCTACGGGATCTTGGGGGGTGTGCTATTAGATTGTTGAAAAGATGTGTTTGCTTGATTAAGAGAAAGACGTGAAAGTCTAATAGTCTACCCTGACGTCCGGTCCTACGGGATCTTGGAGGGTGTGCTATTAGATTGTTATATGCTTGTGATTGTGAATATGAATGCGAATGTTGCTTGTTATGCATTGGTCTCGGACAACTTGTGCACAAGGTGATAGTCTCTCGATCGGTTTCTGGGACACTGGAAATCGGTCGGTCCGGAAGAGATTGTGAGGGCACCCTAACGTCCGGTCCCTAGTCGACGCACAACATGACTTTGTAAAACGATTCTTGGAGGGTTTGATCTTAATTCCTAAAACTGAATTTATATGTGTTTTAATTCTGAAAATAAATTATTTTAAATTTATATTTATGGTGTTTTCATGTCAAATATGAACTATATAATTAAGGGCCACTAGCCTAGGTTTTTGGGTGATTTTGAGGCATTATTTTGCTAGTAAATAGAGGATAATTTGGGTGTAATAAAGTGGTAAATATTTTTTTGAGATTAAATTAAAATATAATATGATATAAAATAATTTTTCATAAATATAAACCAAACCAATGGACTAGCAATGTCTCGAACATATTTCGGACAAAACTAGTCAAGTTAAAGTAGCCATAATCTTGAAATATGTTTATTTTGTCAAATCTGGAAATTAATTATTAAAATAAATGTAAATTATATTTAAATCAAGATTATATGATTTATTATGATTTATGTTCATGTTATTTAATTGGAGACTTAAACTTAAATTTTGGAAGTCAAAAACCAAGAAACTAGGTTCTAATACCCTGTAAAAGTAAGCTAAGTTATTAGAAATAATAACGGGCTTGGTTTTGCATGGCATTGAGTAAATTATAATTAATTCATAATTACAAGAATTCGTGATTGGACCCTTAAGCGTATTAATTGATTGATAGGTAAATTGAATCCCGAAGGAGTGGACGCGGGATAATCTTTACCACCACTGACTGCAGAACCATGCAAGTGTACCTTGCCAAGAAATTTATAGTTCTAAATTATTTATTTGATATTATTTATGCATTAGACATTATATTTGTGTGGCTTGGTTGATGTACTTATTGAGCCTAGGCCGTCATACGATACTTTATTTTCGAACAAGATTTGGGTACCGATATCCCCTTTAGAGTTGAGTATCGTTGTTAGAGAGTCATTCTTTCGAACCCATGATTTGTGCATATATAATTTGCACATCCGACTATAGGACACTTGACACGATATTTATGTGATAGAGTCTTTCTCAACCGTTTCGTTACTTGGACTCTGGATAGGACTACAGGTTGCATGCTATAGTGATATTTATAGTTATACATATTAACTATGACTTGTGCTTATAGTTAGAGTTTATGAGCTTTGTATTTCTTGATTGAGACGTGAGATTACATTGGGTGGGGAGAGTCTTCGTCGTGCTCTAGGCATATTATACTTATTACTATTTATTGTGTATTAGGCTTTAGGTTTTCTATGCAGAATCAAAGGTATTATATATATATGTACAACTCCCTCCTGGTTTCCCCACACAGAGCCTTGAGTGTACTATTAGATTATGGAAGTGTCCCTTGAGATCTTCCATGAGTACTAGGCCGGGGTACGATACCATACTCTTATTTGCATATCACATAGTTGGTTACAGTAGTTTACCCTGGATTATGGTTTTATTACACTGTTTACTTATGGCTTGTTATTTTCTTGTACCTTATTATGTCCCTCTAAGGAACCGGTCCCCTTTTAGTTTTTGTAGCATATACGATTATGGATCCTTTGGAGTTGCTGATGTGTTTTGCTTGTCATGCGGGAATTGGTGCCAGGTACTTATATTATTTTTACCGGAGTTATGGTTATTTATTCATATTGTTTATTCATATACTGATGTAGCCTAGTTTTTTTTATAGACTAATATATTTTTCTTGAGTCTATTCGAGCTTATGTGTTACTGAACGGCCGACTTTAGCTCATGTAGTTTATTCTTGATATTTTGTCCTTTATGTGGATTGTGACATAGATATTTTCAGTATTCTTAGATAGTTATCCTTATTATACAGCTTATACGTATTTCAGTTGGACCAGAGTCTAGTCGAATGTGTAGCTTGTATATTACGTATTCTTAGTCCTACGTATTTTGGGACTGGGGTCACATATTTTTGTGGTGGCCCTTGCAGGTTAGAGCATATCATTTCGGTTATGTTATTGTGCCTTGCGAGCCTACAGTTAGGATAAGGTTGTTAGGATCTTAATCCAAAATTGCTATTGGAACTTTCTTTGATTTCTAATATCGACCTTGAACCTCGAAATTGTAATCATCCATACTTTCTCTGAACTCTTATTCTTTGATTCTCGTTTTTCTCTAACTCGGAGAGACGAACACTCGTACGTAGTGATCTCCCCAGGAGAAGATTTTTGTCAAGGCGAAGAAGACATATTTGATAGATTATTTGTAAGTAGATGGTTACCTGAGTAGTGAAGATTATGCTAGATAATTTTTAGATATTAGAGTGAGAATAGATTAAGTCATTACCAGTAGGAACCTAAAACAAGATGGACTATATCAATTGTCTAGATTATAAGTGATGAGTTACTATTAGATAAACCTTTTAGATATATGTGAGTGATTTTATTTTAGGATATAATATTGTATTTTGATAAGATGGTTTGATCTAAGGTGGTTAGGCATCTCGGCTAGCGAGTTGGTTTGGAGGTTAATCAATTGATGAAGATAAGAATTATCAAATTTTGGTGCTTTGAGGCTTAAACTTCTAAGTGATTTGAAAAAACGGGGTGTTTTGTTTTAAATTAAGAAAAAAAATGAGGAGATAAGGAGCTAAAGATTTATTTAATTTAAAATTTTAAGGCAATTATGATGTAATGGATTTAAAATTTAAATATTTGGGATGAATTTAAATATTGTCGAGTTTAAATTTTAAGGATAAATATTAATTTAAATAAAGAGTTGGGAATTTGATATGACAACATTAAGATTTTGTTAAACCATAAGTTTTCGAAGATTATGATATAATTGGATTTGTGTTTAAATTTAGAAGAGATTATGTGATGAATTTAAATTTAGATTTTAAGAATCTTGAAACATTTAAATTTTGTGGGGTTTAAATTTGAAGATTTTGATAAGATTTGACTTGGAATCTAAATTTGAGAATTTTAGGATATGAAGAGGCAGCGCATTGGTGAATCTCAATTTCTAGGTTTCGTAATTATTTTATTGTTTGAGTATTGTGTGAAAAATAATAATATAAAGGAAAAGATCGAGAGAATAGTTTCAAATTTAAATTTTGTGGATGAGAATTTGAAATAAAATGTATTCAGGAAAATATACAATGGTTGGATTTAAATTAGAGTATTGTATTTAAACTTGAATTATTGAGATTGAGTTATTAAATAAAGTTTTGAGGAACTGGATTTAAATTAAAATTTTAAATGATAGAATTTAAAATTTTAAAACTTTGACAATAGTTTTATAAAATAGATTAATATTTTCTTGAGAAAATTTTAGAGGTTAAATAATATTTGATGAATTTGAGTAAGTTTTGCGATAATTGTTGAATTGAAAGTAAGTAAAAATTATGGTGCAAAAATTGTGGTTGATTATATGAAGAAAAAAAATATAGAGGAGTAAAATTTGATGGAACAATTTTTGGAATTCAAAATTTTACATGAGATTATTTTATAGATGGAATTAAATTAAATTTTGAGATTTGATGAGATAAAGATATATTGTATTAAAGATTATAAATTTTGGAGATTTGATTTGATCTTAGAAGGTTGGCTAGAATTAGATATGCCATATATGAATTATTTTGTTGGGTAGCTTTATGATTGCTAGGTTTAATGATGTTATAGACGGTAAAATTGATTAAGTTACCGGTATTATCATTTCGAGAAAATAAAATTTATTTAAAATTTTGATAAATTATGGAGAAGAATATTTGAGAATTAAATTTTAAAATGTTGAAATGAGACAAACTTTGAAGATAAAATTTAAAGGTATTATATGGTAAGATTGAATTTTAAATTCTGGAAATGCCAAGATATACTGAATTTGATTTCTCTTTAAATTTAAAGGGCTTAAATCTAGCAGAGTTTAAATTTTGTAATTTAAATTTGGAGAATAAAATTTTGGAGATTGGATTTAAAATTTTGAGTATTAGGATATTAAATTTAAATTTTAAGGAAATTAAGAAGATTAACATCATAGATAGTGGACTACAAGATTTGGATTCAAATTATATTTTTGAAAATTTAAATTAAATTCAAGTTTAAGAATTTAAGGACTTGGAATCTTATGAATTTAATTTTGAGAATTTTAAAGAAATTTGAATGAGTAGAATAATAATAAATTTTAAAGGTGAGAATTGAGTTTAATTTAAATTTGAGGAGTTTAAATCTTGAAGTGGTTAAATTTTGAAGATTTAATTTTAAAATTTAATTAGAAGTTTGAGATAAAATTCAAGAAATTCAAGGATAATGTTAAAAATTTTGAGTGTTAGGAGTTCAATATAATATTAAGAATTGATTTATGGGTTGGAATAAACTATAGGAATAACAATATAAAGATTGACTTTATCACTTATGGAATTGACTTTTAAGGACTTAATTTGAAGTCAAAATTTGAAGTTTTTTTTTTTTGAGAGATATGATTGATTGAGAAGATTTTGAATTCAAATTTTGATGATGAGACTTGAATTTTTAAATTTATTCATGAGATATGCATTAGTAGGATTTAAATGGAGGATTGTTTTTAACGTTTAAATTTTTAGGATTGACTCATTAATTGATGTTTGAGGATGACCATTAATTTAAATATCGAAAATTTATATATACGTAATGGCAGGACAAGACAAATTATGGCTATTAGGACAAATTGAATTATTAGATATTTTGAGAAATGACTATAATATGAGATACAATTTTTCAATGATGGATTAATTAAAAAAAAATTTAAATATAAATTTTTTAAGATTTGATTTGATTTGATTTTTTAAGTTTGGATATGGAATTAAATTTGAAGGATTAAATTATTAAACTTTTGAAAACTGTTATAAATAAGATTTAAATTTTGAAGAAATAATGTTAGATTGTATTTAAGAGTTATGACTTGAGAATATGATCTAAAGAAAAAATTATTATTGGATTTTAAAATTTTGAAGATAAATTCGAATTTCAAAGATTTACTATAAAATTTTAAGCTATGAGGATGAAATAAATTTTTATGACTTTGTTAAATAACAAAAGTTATTTGACTACATGATTATATTGCTTGAATTTTGATGGAGAAAAAAAAATATTATTGAAGATCTTAAATTTTGAGGACGAAATTCTTTTAAGATTGGTAGATTGTAAGCCCCCTCATTTTGGAATAGGGATAATTTGATAATTTGCAATTATTTTTATTATTTTTTAATTAGATAAATTTAAAGAATTAATTTCTAAATTAATTTTAATTTGTATGACACTTTGCCATGACTTTGATATTTTGAGCAATGCACGATCTTTTTTCTTCCAACAAAATTTATAGTATTAATCTTGATTGAGTCTAATATAGTTGAAAAATGGATGTTATATTTATTTGATCTCCTCCATGCTCCAAAAATATTGACAAACATCTACAACCATTGACATTGTAAAACTACCCTTATTCGGCTAGTTGAACCCAACCGAGCCCAAATAACCTACTCGGGCTCTCAAATCAATTCTCATGAGATATGTATAGTACCCCACAATCATCCTCTATTATATATATATATATATATATATATATATATATATATATTACACTTAATCCCTCGCACATGCACAACAACCCAATAACGCAACAAACGACTTAATTGAAGTACCGTTAGTGAACCTTCTTGTTCACTTGCACTCAAACTAAACCAATACCTACAAAACTAGACCCAAGTGCACCCAAAACCTTAATAAGGGCTAAACCAAATCCCTTAGGTCTTAACCAAAGGTTAAAGCCCATCAAAACCCCACCATAGGCCCAACAAACATCTATATAAGGCAACCTCCTCATAAACCCTAACCCTAAAATCTACTACCCTCTTTGGGGCCGCCCCTATATCCTCTCTTCTCTCTTCCACGACCACTTCAGTCTCTCCCTCTCCTTCTCCACTTTCTTTTCACTCCTTCCTAACCTCCATTTTATCCCCCATAAGCTGACAAGCGCTAGAGCAAGATATTAGCCACCCCTAGTGGCCGACTACTTGCTGCTGGTTGCAGCTACTGTTCACTCTCTCATAGCCCTAAAAACCAACTCCAAACTGATTATTTACCTCTTATGTGAAGCCCCCAAGCATCCTCTCAAGTTTCGTGGAGGTTGGAGTCCGTTTGGTGCTCCAAAGGGTCCGTGTCGCGAGAAAGGACCACGTCATAATCACATACGGGTAAGTCTTCCAACTTTGAATTTTTTTTAATTCTCCATGAACCAAAGATTGTATAAACTCATGATAATATTAGATGATAAGTAGGAATAACTCCATGCAGGAGAAACCTATATTTCTACGTAGAAACTATTCCAAAAAATTAAACAATCATGACACGGACACGACGCACCAATGGTAGACAATGTTCAATGAGTATTGCCATGATAAATATATATAAAATAATTCCCAAAAAATATATGTTATTAATTTAGAATATAAATATTATAATTTTATAATTAATTATGTTTTATGCTGACTGAAAGATTAGATGCAAAGACTACTTGGCCAAGTTGCAAGGATAGCTAGATAGCGTAGTTGAGATGGTTGCATGAATAATGTGATATAATTATTTTTAAATTCTATAATATTAAATAATATAATTTTATATTAAATATACTTTATTACTTAAGTTGGTAATGTTGCATGTACAAACTAGCTTCAAGTTGCCAGAATACCTGGTCGACGCATAACATGACTTTGTGATACGATTCTTGGAGGGTTTGATCTTAATTCTTAAAAATAAATTTATATGTGTTTTAGTTCTAGAAATAAATTATTTCAAATTTATATTTATTGTGTTTACATGTCAAATTTGTACCCTATAATTAAGGGTCACTAGCCTAGGTTTTGGGTGATTTTGAGGCATTGTTTTGTTAGTAAATAGAGGATGATTTAGGTGGAATAAATAGGTAAATATTTTATGAGATTAAATTAGGATATAATATGATATAAAACAATTTTTTATAAATATAAACCAAACTAATGGACTGGTAATGTCTCGAACAAGTTTCAGACAAACTAGTCAACCTAAAGTAGCCATAATCTTGAAATATATTTATTTTTTCAAATCTAGAAATTAATTGTTAAAATAAATATAAATTAAATTTAAATCAAGATTATATGATTTATGTTTATGTTATTTAATTGGGGACTTAAACTTAAATTTTGGAAGTCAAAAACTAAGAACTTGGTTCTAATATCCTGTAAAAGTAAGCAAAGTTGTTAGAAATAATAACGGGCTTGCTTTTACATGTCATCGAGTAAATTATAATTAAGTCATAATTGGACCCTTAAGCATATTAATTAATTGATAGGTCAATTGAATCCCGAAGGAGTGGACGCGGGATCATCTTTACCACCACTGACTACAGAACCAGGCAAGTGTACCTTGCCAAGATTTTTACAGTTCTAAATTATTTATTTGATATTATTTATGCATTAGACATTATATTTCTGTGGCTTGGTTGATGTACTTGTTGAGTCTAGGTCCGTCATATGATACTTTGTGTTCGAACAAGATTCGGGTACCGACATCCCCTGCGGAGTCGAGTATCGTAGTTAGAGAGTTATTCTTTCGAACCCATAATTTATGCATATGTTATTTACACATCCGACCGTAGGACACTTGACACGATATTCATGTGATAGATTTTCTCGACTGGTTCGTGTTACTTGGACTCTGGATTGGACTACAAGTTGCATGCTATAGTGATATTTATAGTTATACATATTGACTATGACTTCTTCTGATAGTTAGAGGTCATGAGCTTGTGTTTCTTGATTGAGACGTGAGATTAAATTGGGTGGAGAGAGTCTTCATCGGGCTCTGGGCATATTTTACTTATTACTATTTATTGTATATTAGGCTTTAGGTTCTTTATGCAAAATCTAAGGTATTATATATATATGTACAGCTTCCTCCTGGTCCCCCCATACGGAGCCTTGAGTGTACTATTAGATTACGGAAGTGTCCCTTGAGATCTTTCGTGAGTACCAGTTCGGGGTACGATACCATACTCTCATTTGTATATCACATAGTTGGTTATAGTAGTTTACCCTAGATTATGGTTTTATAACACTGTTTACTTCTGGCTTGTGGTTTTCTTGTACCTTGTTACGTCCCTCTGAGGACATGGTCCCCTGCCAATTTTTGTAGCATAGACAATTATAGATCCTTTGGAGTTGTTGATATGTGTTGCTTGTCATGCGGGCATTGGTGCCAGGTACTTATATCATTTCTATCAGAGTTATGGTTATTTATTCATATTGTTTATTCATCTCTTGATGTAGCCTAGTTATTTTATAGACTAATATTTTTCTCTCGAGTCTATTCGAGCTTATGTGTTACTGGGTGGTCGACTTTAGCACATACAGTTTATTCTTGATATTTTGTTCTTTATGTGGATTGTGACATAGATATTTTTAGTATTATTAGATAGTTACCCTTATTATACAACTTATACATATTCGGGTCGGACCAAAGTCTAGTTGAATGAGTAGCTGGCATGTTACGTATTCCTAGTCCTACATATTTTGGGACTAGGGCATAACAGAGGTTATGAGGAAGGGCATTAAGAATGCTCACCAAATTGCGCTCATCGCAGTCGAGAGAGTTGCCTTTGTCCAGCTACAGACGGCACCACTTCAGTTCACCCCGCAGCAGCCGAGGTCGGGGACTATCATAGATTTCAAGAGGATGGGGCCGAAGGATTTTAAAGGCACCAAGGGAATTCTTTATGCTAATTATTGGATAGAAGACATTGTGAGAAACCTGCGACTGGCGCAGATTCCAGAGAGGTTGCAGGTAGAGGCCGCAGGAAGCATGATGTTTGACATCGCATTGACTTGGTTCAAGACGACCGCCAGGATCTTAGCACCAGGACTTACTTGGGAAGATTTTAAGGAGATCTTCAAGGAAACATTCTTTCCAGATATGGCTCTGACATCTCTAGAGAGCTAGTTTCAGTACCTCGTTCAAGGAGGTATGTCAGTGGATGAGTATACGACGGAGTATTGCAGATTAGGCCACTTTGTGGAGGGACAGAACTCCAGAGGGAAGGCTAGAAAGTTCAGGAAGGGCCTGAACAAGGAGATCAAATCATATACGAATGGAGACTGTAAACCCCCTCACCCAAAATTAGGCCTACTTGGCTTAAATAGAGAGATTAGGGTTAATTAGAATCCAATTAGAAATACAACATGGCATTTTATTTAATTATATAATATTTATATTTCATAGTGTACCTTACCGTTGCTTCGATAATTGGAGCACCTCACTAGCCATTGCTTTCATACAAATTTCACACCCTTGTCCTAGACATGCCCGCCTTCTATTCTGACCATTGTGTATATTATAATTATGCTCTCTTGTGCTACATTTTAGTCGCACAATATTCGTCGCGGACGTTCATAATTAATTCTAAATAAATATGACTTTGTATCCTTGTGCGTTCCAATCGAAATTGGAGACACAATCTTGACCCGTTTCGTACAACCCAAATTATGATAAAATTCTACTTTGAGCCCTCTATGTCCATGACACTTGTGTCCCACCTAATTTTAATCCCATGTACTTCTAATTAATTCAAGAGCACCATGTGCATTAATTTTAATTAATTTAATCTAATTTTTATCTTTGTACAATTTTCTAATTGTTGGGTGCTTTATGCAAAAATACAATAAGGTGTCCACACCATTGGACAATACATGAAGAAACTCATTTTTTCCTTCACATGAATTTTCTCCATGAATTTTGGAATGTGCAACATCGCCCCTCATTTTAACCATATCCTTGCATTTTGAACAAATGTAATTTATAGCCCGCCAAACACCCCTATGTAAGGCTAAGCCCATACCAAGAGATGTTGACCAAGCCCAATCTCTTAGGTCAACCCCCAACCCTAATCCTCATGCATATAAATACAAACTTTTCTTTTTCATTCACAAAACCCTAAACCCAATACCAATACTTAACCCAGCCGACCCCCTTTACTATTTATCTCCTCCTTCCTTCCCTTTGAAGACCTGACTGCCCCCTCCGCCGGCCAGTCTTTCACCGTCGAGCCGACCAACCTCGCCGGAGCACCTCGCCTGACCCTCCGCCGGATCCTCTTTCCTGTTCTCTCCATCACCACCTCCATCTTCTTTCTTCTTCTTCCTCCCCTTCCCCGTTGCTCACCACAGCCACCCTCTTCCTCCCGAGCAGTCCCGCCTAACGGTTCACCGAGCCATCGTCGTTCTCCTCCATCAACACCACCATAGCCATACCATCACCTCCTTACCCTTGTCGATCTCCAACTCAACCCACAGCAGCCTCGCTTGAGCCGCCGGAAGCCGACCCCGCTGAACCAGCAGCCCACAGCCGAGCTTCCTCCCTGTTCTCCGGCCATCTCCCCGCTGCCATTAACGCCGACTGCACCATCTCCTCCCTGACCTCCTCCTCTTCCTGACTCCACCATCAGTCTCCTCCATTGTTTGTGGTATTAAACGAAAGAATGAAGATGTGTTCAAGATAGGGTTTACACGAAACTCGCCTTCTTTGGTTTACAAACAAACTTGTACAATTTGATTCTATACGAGGATGTAGGAGTATAATTTATTTAATTTGGATAAATATTGCTATAGGTGTCTGATCTGCAGTCGATCACTTTAGCCCTTGGACCACACGATGATGAAGAAGAAGACAGGAAGTAGCTTCGAAGGTTGCGAAAGAGGGTGGATGCACGATGCCAAAGTCGTCGATCCCTACTCTTTGTCTGAGCTCCGGATTCTCTCTCTCTCTCTCTCTCTCTCTCTTGACCTCTGGTTCGATCTTTCTTGGAAGTTCGACCTTGCGATTTGTCGACCTTTTTCCTCATTGATAGAGGTATCTATTTATAGAGTTTTAGTGACAGTGACCACTCCGTCGTTGTAGAAACCGAGGAGTGGAAAGTACAGTACCCTTTTACACAACGGTTAAAATAACCAATGCCTACGTATAGATGATCCTTTGAATGAGCGTGTGACGTGGGTCCAACTAAGGGATAATCGCTACGAAGATCACGGCGTAAAAGCCACGTAGGTAGGTATCCCTTGTGTAGAAGAGGTGGGCGTAGAAGCTAATGTCTGTCACCATGGCGTAGAAGCCAGGTAGGCATAGAAGCCAAAATAGGCATAGAAGCCCAGTGGTCATAAAGGCTGAGTGAGCGTAGAAGCCGAGTGGTCGTAGAGGCCGAGTGAGCACAGGAGCTGAATGGGCGTAGAAGCCGCTGCTTACCGTGCCAGAGTGTTGATGTGGACGTCTTAGCCGGAATTATGGCTTTTGAAGATATAATCAAATCTCTTGCATTAAATGCTGAGATTTGCCACCATCCTGTGCATTAAATATGGAGGCGTATTTTTGAAGGTCTGCAGCCCTTCTGTGCATCAGTCGTAGAGACGTACTTCGAGAAACTGTCACCGCTCTGTGCATTAGACGTAGAGACGTGCCTCGAGCAACTGTCATCGCTCTGTACATTGGACGTAGAGACGTGCCTCGAGCCCCGTACGGAGTGCAGCTTTTGATGTGGCAGGCGGTTTATCTACTGCAGGACGTAAACAGCTCATGTCTGCCTGTATAAAATAAGGCAGCGTATCCCTTCGTGCACGTAAAAATAGTTTACACAAAGGAGATGGCTGTAAATGACAGCCTGGGTTGCAGTGTTGTGCCATCATTATAGCCGTCGTCTGGGTAGTCAAGTAGTATCCCTTTGTCAGAAGTCCAGACGTCAGGTTCATTGCAGGATCTGACAGGTTCATTGCAGGATCTGACAGGTTCACTTCGGAGAATACGAAGCATCTCTCGTACACTTCAATGCTATATTGAAAGCGGATGGATTTTACGCCCAGGAGGCGACGAAGAACCCTATTTTACGCTGAAGCATCCTGGACATACTGCACTTACGCGGATGGTCCTTTGAGCTTTTAATATTTCACACTGTGTTTAGCAGAAAAAGTTCTGTTGCACGCTTGATGGCTCCGAAGGCCTCTGTTTATGCTGCTCTGCATCAATATGCTGCGTAGAGCTTCCTAGCGTATTTTTATGCTTCTACAAGACCCTCTTCAAAGCTTTTAAATTCCTCGGAATTTGGAACGCTTTGAATGAAGCATGAACCGCTCCTCGAAACTCGAAACATTTCTGAATGGAGCGTTAAAACGGTCGATGCTGACTTTATGGCAGATTTATTGAGGATCGGTGTGATCTCTTTCGCCTATAAAAAGGCTGGGGGGGTTAACCCGTTCTCCCCACATTTCTATCACCACACAGAGATGATCGCCGGAGTTCGTCGGGCCGATCTGAAGAAGAAGGAGATCATGTTCTTCCAGCGTGTAAGGAGCCGAAGAAGACGGCGTCTTCGAGCAAGTGTCCACTGCAACGATGGATCATGGAAGGATATCTTAGCCTCCCTTGCTCGGGATAATCAGCAACTTTGTATGGCGGTTCTTCAAGAAGAAAGGAAGGGTCGCATTGGACCATACAGCTTGCAGGCTGTATATTTCCTCCTGAGACCTCCGCGGACAAGAGCAGACAAACTGTAACTGCTATCCTCGATCGAGTTGGGTCTTAAAGAAGCCTCAACTGGATCGGTCATGGCGTACGGAGCATGGGATCTGCATCATTCATGCATGCCCAGTTCTGTATCCTCCCGCCATCGATCTTCTTGTTCATGACTGTGGTGGTCGATGAACTGCCATGGAAGAAGAGGAAGACCTGCACCGATACGAGAACCCGGTAGAACAGATTCTGGGGCAGCCTTCTAATGAAGACGAGAAAATCCTTTGTAGATGGGATTTTCCCCATATGTAACCATAAAAAATGAAGAAAAACCCCTTGTAGACAGGATTTCTCTCATATGTAATCATGATTTTGATTTTAATAAAATTGTCTTTCTTCTCTGCATATGATCGTTTTGCCATACGTTGCTGTGAAATCTGAATATGTGTAGCTTCGACATGTCTGATTTTTTACGTCGACTCTGTATAAAAAGAGTGCTAGGTCCAGTCTTTTACGCATAGCGAATAGTCCATAAAATGTTGTTTTGAGCATTTTGAACATTTAGAACTGTCCCGCTGCTAGGACCGAGGAACCGCGTAGGTCTCTGAACTGTTGTTTTTACTTCTGTTGAACAGAATTTTTGTTCAGACTTTGTCTTCAAGAATGATTTCTCGAAAATCCCTTGGAACAAGGTTGAGAAATGGCCGTCAAACTAAGTTGCCATCTTGATAGACGAGATATTCAGACTGGAGTCTGGATGAACTTCGAATCGACCCATGAAGAAGAGTAATTTTTTAATGTAGAACTCTGTATGCTTCGGGTACTTGGGATATCTTGAGGTCAAGAAGGAGTATCTTCTGTGTGAACTCCTGTAGTCGACCGCCTTGAGAACTGTTCGGATATGCAGAAAGTCAGAGATCCGTAGTGTAGATGAGCTGAAAATCCTGAGTTCTTAGCCTATTGAGCGTAGAAAGCCACCGAGCGTGAAATTGTAGATTTATAGCTTCTGAGTGTGAAGTCATAGGTTTGTAGCCTCTCGAGCATAAAAGCTACCGAGCACAAAGGCATCCGGGTGTAAAACCATAGACTGATAGCTTGCGAGCATAAAACCGTAAATCTGTAGCTGTCGAGCGTAGAAAGCTTCTTAGCGTAGAACTGTAGATTTGTGGCCTCTGAAAAGAAAATTTCTCCGAGCGCGAAGTTGCGGATCTGTTGCTTCTGAGTGTAAACTAAACGCCACCGAGCGTGAGATCATCTATTTGGTATCTGCTGAGCGTAAAGTCGTAGGTTTGTAGCCTCTCGAGCATAAAAGCTACCGAGCACAAAGGTATCCGGGCGTAAAACCATAGACTTATAGCTTATGAGCGTAAAACCGTAGATCTGCTGCTGTCGAGCGTAGAAAGCTTCTTAGCGTAGAAATCGCTGACCAGCTTTGCGCGAAAAACTTTTCGAATTCGCTGACTGTCCGCCTTCTCTGAATAATAGGCTGACGTAGGACCCAATCATAACCGAATATTAATTAAGAGATTTGGTTCGGGTTTCGAGGAGTCCGTCCGAGAATTCGAGGAGTCGACCCAAACTCTATATATATCCCAAGCTTTTGAGAGAAAACTTTTCATCCGTCTTCTGCGAAAGAGAGCCTTCGACTGTTTGAGTTTTTCCTCTCGTTCTTTCTTTGAGCACTCCGAGTTTTCAGAAATGGCGCCGAAACAAATCCCCTCCACTAAGGGAAAGAGTATAGGTTCTTTTTCTCGTTCTTCTGCCCCAGCACGAGAGTCTTCGGTCGGGCGAGGTAAACTTTCTTCTGAGCGAAGCATCCCGCCGACGAGTAGCGCACCCGGCCTTAGAGGTAGAGCCTTAGGGATGACAAAGAATGACGAAAAATCCTTCGCACACGTTGAACGTGACCTCGCTAGGTCGTCTTCTGTGCTGATAGCCTCTTTGAGAAAGATGACGCACAGAGATATTTTCATCTTTTACGCCCATATTTCTAATGTGCCAGCGTAAAAACTCCATATTTTCACAGTTTTGAGCGTAAAAGCTCTGACTGCTGAAAACTTGGTGTATACTATAAAATTTTAGTTTTACGCTTGTGGATGGGACCTCCGACGTAATAACTAGAATTTTGGCAGTCTGGCGTAAAGCACGGACTGTATACCACCAATTACGCTTCTGGATGTGACTTCCGGCGTAAAATGACCAAATTTTGTACAGTCTTGACGTAAAGCACAGACTGTCGTTTCTTGGTCTTTATGTTGCAAGATTTGTAATGACGTGTTTTTCTTGCACTTTTTGCAGTTAACTTGCATGAGTCTCCACTGGCTGAGGTGATGGGTTCCGCTGCCGGGATGGTGCACTCAAACTATCTGGAGGATCTATCCCACGTGACATTTCCTATCTCTGGACCCCAGTATCCTGAAGGAAGGGAGATCTTGATATCGGCTCAGGGCGAGAGGACGTTGCTGAACATGATTAACGGGGAGCCCCTTACGTACATAGACAGGGACCAGTACATAAAGCCGACTTTTCTCTTTGGAGACATGATTGACAAATAGTCCCAGACGAAGCCCAAGAGAGAACACTAGGTTTTCCCCGTCGAGAGTGTGGTCTTGTATCTGCCAACGATGCCGATAGATTATCCCATCTCGGCTTTCTCCCATGCGACACATTCCAGAAGGATGTCGTGGACGCTGACTCCCGATCTTCACGGCAAGCCGGGGAAGATCTTTCATCTGAAAGGAGCTGACCAGGGGTCATTTGTCAGCCGCCCTTCTGGCGTTGTGATGGTGTTCAGGGGACTGTGCCCGGGCAGCGTCCCGAGTGAAGATAGTTCAGTGATCCAGCCGATCTAATTGCCGACTTTCTGCAATGACTTCATGGGGCGAGGGGGGGTATACCCCAAGGAGAATCCTCGGTGCAATGGGTGGATCACCCCAATAAACCTCCGATGGGCTTGCCTAGTTGACTGGGCCTTGAAGCATTTTCGGAGAAAGCTGGAGGGCATTAGACTGTATGCTGCTGTGAGTGCGATGAGTGTTGGGTTGCCTCCCAACCCTAACCTGTTTCTGGCACTGATGGAGCGATACATTCCGCTCACCGGGACCTTCGCCACTCCACTGGGGGAGTTAGGGTTGGCCCTCCATGAGATGGCAGTAATCTCGAGACTGCCGATGGGGGATACCCCATATGAAGAGTATGTTCCCACCAACCGGGAGTTGGAGGACTCGGACCCTCGGGTTGTGGAGGTGTATCAGGAGCTGATATGCCACTACTTCGCGTGCACCACTTTTTATGATGAGCCTTCTGATTTGGCTCACACCACTAAGTGGACGTCCTACCTCTTCTTCCACTAGGCCAGGGCCGCCAAGTCGGAGAAAGTTTCGGGAGGCAAGAATGAGCCCGTGAACTGATTGGGAGTGCTCAGTGCCCAGGTCGTCGAGGATCTTATGGAGGATGCTAAAGCTCCAGATCAGATTCTCAATGACGGGGTAGGAAAGTATCCTGAAGGCACTAAGGCCTACAGTTACTTGAGGCACTACCGCAGGCCTCTGTCTAAGGAAGCCCGGCTGGCTGGCTTTCTCTCCATATGGCTGCGTCGAGTCGTGGTGCCCGGCATCGTGTCCGTGGACCGCATTTACCGGAACATCCTGTGGCCTGTCGTGCATCTGGTGTTCGGGGCAAGACTGGGCTTGCTCCCTGCCATGGTGTGCAGTATCCAGGCTGGCTTGAGAGCCATGACTGATGGGCTGCTCCTCGATGAAGCTCGACGTGATAGCTTTCCCAGGGTAGAATTACCATACCTGTACTTGATGGGATGGTTAATTCTTCACAACCCCCGGGTGATGTCTCCCGGCCCTGGCAGTAGTTCGGGGGGTAGTTTTTTGCTGAACTACAAGGACTCTCCCTGGAACGTGAACACAGTTTTAGACTATCGGCTGGTGCTGAACCTCAGTCATTGCTGGAAGCTCCTCTACATTGTCCCCTCTGTACATCGCAACCAATCGGGGATTAGGCTTGAGGATTTAGGTGGAGAGAAGACCAATCTTTCTCCGGAAGCTTTTAATTGGTTGGTCTATATTAGACCCTCCCATTTGCTGTACAGGAGCGAAGATCATTACTTCTTCGAGCCCTACTTGCCTAGTCGGTTTGCCAGGCAGTTTGGGTACGATCAGTTGCACATGGGCAATGCCGTCACCAGCTTCAGGTCCAGGGGCAGACTCATTGATGGAGCCAGAGGATGATGGTATTTTATCATGGGTTGCACGAGAGCAATCTTTATCTTGTCGGTCGTCACACTCTCCACGGAGCTGTGCATCCTCCATTCGTATGCCCAGTTCTACGTGGCGATCAACACCTTCCATCACAATTTTGACATGCGTGGAAGCTTTAGGGTGCCTTCTCCCAAGCCTGGGGGAAGAGTCGAAGTCCCCTCGGTTTCTTCTGACGAGGGCGAGGAGTCTGTCACTCCGGATGAGCCTCTGGTGTCGGTGCCGAGGTATGAAGTGCCTCCACCTGCGGGGGCTTTGGTAGTCTCTGGGAAGCGAAGGGCTCTTGCTTCCAAGGAGGCTTCTTTTCGTAAGAGGAGGAAGGAGACGGTTGCTCGTCCTCTCCGCGTTCTTGGTATTGAGGCTCCTAGAGAGGATCCTGCTGTCTCCCCTGTTGGGGATGTCTCTTTGATTGGAGGTTCCTCGCCTTTCGGAGAGGGACCCTCAGTTTTGGCTGGCGGTGCCGGAGAACCCCTGCTTGAGTCTGTCGTTGCTGTCATCGCCTCCGGTAATGGAACGACATCGCCTGTGTGGCCGAGGCAAATGAGAGAATCTTTTCCTAGACCAGCAACGGATGAAACTCCTGCCATGTCCGTGAGCATGCCTAGCGAGATTCCAGCTGACGAACCTCGACTGCGTCTTGGTGAGGGCTTAGTAGAGCACCTGGCGATGTCGGTGGGCCCACCCCCTTCTCCAGGTATGACAGTTCGCATTGCGTCATTAAGGCGCGATTTAGCTACATCGGCTGCAGATGCGACATATATACCGTTGGCTACGGGTAAATATCATCTTTATGTCTCCTATTAGAAAGATTACCATCATATTGATATCAACTTTCTTGTCCTCTTCTCAGGGGACGGCGTCCACGGGGAGTATAGCGTTGAAGCGCCTTCTGGCTCTGCTCGGGCTCCTGGCGATGATACGGAGGCGCCCGACTTCGAGGAGGAAATATCTTCAGGGGCCAGCTCGCCCGGAGTGGTTTCGTCATCTCAAGAGGAGGACGAACCCGTTATCGTGACCTCGCCTCTCGCGAGTATGCCGATGACTTCGACCGTCGTTGTGGCACCTCCTTCGGTCGTACCACCCGTCGAGGCGGTGGCTGTGGCCACCTCGTCTGCAATCATTCCTGAGGGGGACTCGCCAATATTGCGACTACTCCTGGCGTCCAATCGGATCTAGCTGCGCTGACCGAGCAATATACCAGCCTCTTTTACACCAGTTTGAAAATGCTGATATCAATGGTGTTGGCGAAGAATCTAGACTTCGAGCGTCTGAAGAAGGCTTCTCAGTTTTCGATCGGGGCGGTCAGGGAGTTCGGCAATTCTGGGGTAGCTGACGCCCTGGAGGCGATGGTTAATGGTTTGGAAAAACCTATTAACGAATACTTGCAGCTGACTCGGGGCAGCCTTGAAGCTGAGGTCCAGGCCAGATACGACCTCATGACTGCGCGGCTTACTAAACAGCTGGAAAGCCTAGATAACTCCATCAAAGCACATAAGTTGGAGATGGATGAAAGAGAAGCTGTCGTGGCGAAGGCTCTTGCTCTTCAGACGAAGTGCCAATCCGAGCATGAAGGGAACGTAGCGAGGGCCCGTAAGTTGAAGGAAAAACTCGCTCTGGTAGAGGAGTGGGCTTCTCAGTCGTTGGCAGGTTTAGATGTAGCGACTGGTCGACTGAGCATAGCACGCCGGGATCTGGAGCGTGCAGAAGCTGCCCGTGCTAGCTCTCTTCGGGCAAGGGCCGAGCTGTCCTTTATGAGCAATCCCGAGGTACGGCTGGAGCGGGCCCGCGCTGATGCCTTTGTTTCCAGGAATGAGAGGATAGCTGCACTGGTACAGCTGATTCGCGATCTGACCGCTCCCCCACAATGATGTACCCTTTCTTCTTTTTGCTTCCCAAATGTAATTATGCTCTCTTTTTTCTTTGGGAATAAATAAAAGCGACTCTTTTCTGACTTTGTGGACCCATCATTTCGAAATATAAATGACAGATTTTGGCGAGAGTGATATCAGAGATAGTATGGACGTGATAGACTCTCGATAAACTTTTAGCAGGACATATCTATTCAGAGGTCATACGGACATGATAGAATACGCTTTGGTAGGATATATCTATTCATAGGTCATACGGACATGATAGAATATGCTTTGACTAAAGTTGGTAGACAAGACGCTATCAGAGGTAATATGGACGTGATAGGTATTACATTTTCCAAATTAGTCGAACATATCTATTCAGAGGTTATATGGACATGATAGAATATGACCCAACTATTTTTGTTTTGGAAGTAGTTTTGTCAGAATTGAGATTCTCGCTATATTCTAGTTGAGCAGAGGAGGTTAAGCATAGTACATTTTCACGAATTTACCATTGATATGAGCTATTAACAGGTCTCCATTAGGCTGGGCTAACCTGTAAGCGCCGTTCGAGAACGTTGTCTCGATCACATAAGGGCCTTCCCACTTGGGCTGGAATTTGCCTTTACTCCTGTGAGTAAGAATCATCGGCCTTCTTACGGCTAAAACTAGCTCGCCGACTTTGAACACTCTTTCCTTTACTTTTTGATTAAAAGCTCTGGAAATACGTGCTTGGTAGAGCGTGATGCGCTGTTGAGCTTGGAGGCATTTCTCGTCTAATCCTTCTAGCTCTTGAAGCCTTAATCGGTCATTCTTTTCTTGAGTCAGCTCATTAGTCACGGCTATCCTGAGTGACGGGATCTAGATTTTAATGGGGAGAACTGCTTCGCTCCCGTAGACCAGTGAAAATGGGGTACAACCTGTCAGTGTTCGTACCGTTGTGCGGTATGCCCAGAGACATTCGCCTAGCTTCTCATTCCAATCTCTTTTGTTTGAAGAGACAAACTTCTTTAAGAGTTTGATAATGGTTTTGTTGAAAGCTTTCGCCAAACCATTAGCAGTTGGATAATATGCCGTAGAGGCAATATTATGTATTCGATTTTTATCGCAAAATCGGTAAAATGCTTGGCTGATAAACTGAGGCCCATTGTCGTGAATTATCCTCCGGGGTACCCCGAAGCGATAAATGACGTGATGCTTGATGAAGCTGATTATATTAGACGCCTTTACCTCAGCAAGAGAGATCGCCTCTGTCCATTTGGAGAAGTAATCCGTGATGGCCAGTATGAACCGGTGACCTCTGGAAGAAGACGGGTGAATAGGACCAATAATATCCATACCCCATGCTTCGAAAGGCCATAATGCAACCGTAGGATGTAGATATTCAGACGGTTGATGTATGAAGTCTATATGAACCTGACAGGCTCTGTATTATCTTGCATAGTTGATCGCGTCTGCGATCATAGTGGGCCAGTAATAGCCTATTCTTCTGATACGATCCTGTAGCTTAGGACCGGACTGATGTGCTCCGCATACGCCGTCGTGAGCTTCCCGGATAATCTGCTTTGCTTCGTTGTTAGAGAGACATCTCAATAGCAGTCCGTCGTAGGTCCGGCGATATAGGCCTTGTGAAGATCTATGAAGGAACTTCTCCAGTCTTTTCTAGGGGGATTTGTGTTCACAGCGTAGCAGCGTTCTATGTGAAGGTTGTTCTTCACACAGAATAAATCTCTGTTAAGAAGGATTACCGAATTCTACCTTCTTATAGGAGTGGCTAAATCCGCAGCTAGACTGGCTAGGGCATCAGCTTTCAGATTCTGAGATCGAGGTACATGCTCTAGGAAGAACCCTTTGAATGTCATGGCTATCTCGACCGTTGCTTGGTGATAGGGGATGAGGTCTGGATTCCGGACTTCATATATTCTCCTGACTTGATTGACGATAAGCAGAGAATCACCGAAAGCTTCCAGGGACTCGACCCCCAGCTCTTTGGCGACTTGGAGCCCGATTAGCAGAGCGTTGTACTCTGCCATATTGTTGGAGCATGGCTCACTAAGAGAATATGCTCGGTAGATGACGAGTTTATCAGGAGTGACCAGGACGATTCCTACCCCTGAAACCACGTTTCCCATGGGACCAGTTCTGGAGGCGCCGTCGAAGAACAGTTGCCATGCGTCACTTTTTATTGCAGAATTACATTCTGCAACTTCGTCGGGAATGTCCTTGTATAATTTGGAGGCCTCCTTGTATAATTTGGAGGCCTCCATCGCGACTTGGGCGATGTTGCTAACACCATATAAGCAACTTCGTCGGGAATGTCCTTGTATAACTTGGCCTTTGATGGACTTCTGCGGGACATATACCATGTCATATGGTATTAACAGCATCGCCCAAGTCGCGAGTCGGGAATTAAAAGCACTTGGCTTGCTCATCAGTACTCGAAGAGGGTTGATCCTGGAGATGATATGAATAGTCTGGCCGGTGACATAGTGTCATATCTTCTGGATAGCGAACATCAGAGCCAAGCATTCTTTCTCCACTGGGTTGTACCGGTGTTTGGCTCCGACCATCTTCCTGCTGAGGTAGTAGATAGCCTGTTCATGACCCATATCATTCTTCTGTGCGAGAAGAGCTCCTAGCGAATGATCCATCGCTCAAACGTACAGCAAGAATGGTCTTCCCATGACGAGAGGCACCAGAACTGGCGGACTGGTGAGATAGCGCTTGATATCTCCGAACGCTTGCTGACAGGTTTTGTCCCAAACGAAGGATACACCTTTTTCATGAGATGCAAAAAGGGCTGACATCTCCCAGAGAGATTAGATATGAATCTCCGAATATAAGCCAGACGGCCTTGAAATCCCCGGAGTTCCCTCAGATTATGGGGCGGTCGTATTTCTACGATGGCCTGGACTTTGTCAGGGTCCACTTGGATGCCTTTGGCGGTAATGACAAATCACAGGAATTTGCCACTAGATACACCCAGAAAGGACTTCGTAGGGTTCATCTTGAGTTGATGTTGGCGTATTAACTCGAATACCGTCCTCAAGTCTTGAATGTGATCATCTTTGAGGCGGCTCTTGACGGCTATATCGTCCATGTAACATTCTACTGTTTTGCGTAAATGCTCATGGAATATGTTACTCATAGCCCGTTGGTATGTAGCCCCGGCATTCTTCAATCCGAAGGGCATGACCGTATAGCAATATACCCCCAACGGGGTCCAGAAGGCAGTGTGCTTCTCGTCTCCAGGATGCATCTTGATCTGATTGTATCCTGAGAATCCGTCCATGAAAGACATGCGTTCAAAACCGCAGGTGTTGTCGATCATGATGTCCGTGATGGGAAGAAGGAACTCATCCTTGGGGCAGGCTACATTCAGATCTCGGTAATCGATGCAGATACATATTTTCTTATTTTTCTTTATGACTGGGACAACGTTGGCGACCCAGTCGGGATATTGTACTTCCCGGATGAAACTGCAGGCTATCAACTTCTTGACTTCAGCTTCGATGGCGTCCATCATATCCGGGTGGAACCGACGTTGGTGCTGCTTCACAGGCTTTGAGTCGGTCAATATATTGAGTTTATGAGTAGCCACCTTCGGGTCAAGGCCTGGCATGTCCTTGTAATCCCATGCAAAGACGTCGATATATTCTTTTATCAGCTGGATAACTTCTTTCCTTTCAGCTGGGGAAAGATTGTTACTGATAAATATCGGCTTTGGTGGGAGGTTTCCTTTGCTCGAAGCAGAATTTCCACTGCGTATCCATTTGTTGGGCCCAAGAGTCATTCTCAAACGGCTCAGAATCCTGTTCATCTGCTTTAAAGGGATCTGTCACTACCATATTCATTGATAATGTTTGTTCGAGAGCATCAGGTGAGTCAGAGGGCGACGAGCCATCCTGAGAAGAGGAAAAGATATCCTCGTCTGACTTAGAGGAGGTGGCATACCCCAACCCGAAATGAGTTCGTTGATAGTAGGGGTCGCCGCGCAGCGGCGTTCGTCTGCCTCTTCCGTAGTTGAGGCCTGGCTTCCGCTTCAAGTCGTAGCCCATGTTTTGCATGATCCTTAACGCTTACGGGCTGTATCGGTAAACTTATATTTTTCCAGCATCGTCATTGAAAGAATCTTCCTGGATAGCCGGTTAATTGTGCATGCGGCCGAAGACTATTGAACGCTGGCTGCTGCAGGTAGGCGGGACAATGAAGATAGAATCCTCATGTGGTCCATACGTCGTAACGACGTTGGATGATGACGCTACTTTCCAGACATACGGACGGTAGGAGTTCATAACTTCCAAGAATTTTTGTGCTATGGGTTCTACCTTGTCACGGGGAGTGGATTCCTGATTTGGAATTTGAACGTCAATATACTGGAAAAGAGGATATTTATTATCATCTGGAACTCCGTTCCTGGTTGCATTTATATCGGTCGACTGCCTACTGCGCCGAAGGTTGATGACCAAGGGTGGAGGCTTCTTGTTCAAAGTGATCACTAGAGGATCACTCCCTTTTCCTGACCTGGTCTTGTTCAGGTGAATAGCCATAGGCTCCATGGCTTTTGGACGAGTGGTTCGTCCTTTCACTCTGATTGACAGCGGTAGTGTGGCAGAGGGTTCTTCTGGCTCCCGGTAGGATTCTTTCTCTGCCTCGCCCGACACTTCTCTCGTGTGGTCTTGAGAGTACAACACAACATCAGAATAGTAGGATTCTACTCCTTTAAATGGGTTTAGGTCAGCAACCTCCGTTTGTACTGTTCCTTGGGGGTCTACATATTTAAGACATTGATGTAGAGTTGAAGGTACGATGTTGTGGTCGTGGATCCACGGTCTTCCCAGCAAAATATTGTAGGACACCTCTGAATTGATGACGTAACATATAGCCACCGATCTGAGGTTGCCAATCTGGATCCTCAGGCGAATTTTCCCCAACGGCTTACTTCTTCCGACGTTGAAACCCACGATTGTAGTGGAGGTGTAAGCCAATTCGCTGGTAGGAATCCTCAGCGGTCTGAGCAAACTGTGAGGGATGATGCTGATCAATGATCCTGGATCTATCTGAATCCGATCGACCTCCATAGAATCGACGTACCCGGTGTAATAGAGGGGCCTGTCATGCCTATTATGTTTTAACAGCATGTCGTCTTGAGTGAAAGTGATATTTTGGACCACTTCTATTACACTGTGGCATTGAGGATATGCCACTGGTTCTTCGTCGAGGGACTTGAACTGGGTTAAGAATGCCTCCGCCTGCATCAGTGCTTCACTCAGGGCTAGACGAGTGTCTTGGGAGAGCCTGAGTAGCTCGAAGATGGACAGCCTGGCTGGTGTATTAGCCAGTTGGGCCAGGATGTCGAAGTTGTATGGCTTCTCTAAACCTTTGTTTAGAATATTTTTCACAGGTTTATCAAAGCGTACTTCTTTTTGCTTCCCCTTGTCCGCCGGAGTTGGTTTTGAAGGACCGACATCTGGTACGGCGGGGCCTAGTCCTGAAGGTTTGGCAGCTGAAGCGTCCGCCGGTGCATCTTTCTGACTTGCTCCGTAGTCGTTGAGGTAGGCTTTCCCTAAACGGGTTGCAGCAAATACCTCATCTTCGTCTGATGGCGAAGAAGTTACGACCATATGGCATGGTTTGCGTTTGGAGCTCTTTCTAGACGTAGCCTTAGTAGCTTTAGTCTCCTCCTCGAGCTCTGACACCAAATCCGGATGAACCCACATAATCTTGCCCTGCCGGGTGGTTAGGGGTACCAGGTCATGATTTTGACCCCTAGCTGGAGGGAGATTGACGATGTTCATCGTGGTCTAAGAAATGGGTGTGATACCGTCCGAGACTTCTTGGGAAGGTAGATTGCCAAACCAAAGACAGATCATGTTGGCCGTGACCGTTTTCTCGGTGTTGTGCAGAGTGATGGCCTTAGCATCGATCAAACCCTGGATCTTCCTTTTTAGTATGTAACACGCCTTTGTCAGGTGGTGCACGTATCTGTGGAAGATACAGTATTTGGGGTCGTTAGTACTGCCGACTTCTTGGGGCCGCCTCAGCTCCGGAAGGGTGATCTTGCCACTTTTGATGAGACACTCGAATATACTTGGGATATCATTGTCGTCGAAAGAGTAGACTTCGACGGTCCTGGAAGTCCCGGGTCTCGCTTGTGCGGTTGCCGCAGTCTTTTGCCTGGCCGTATTGATCGCCAGAGCTTCTTTTCCTTTGGAGCTGCGAGGATGGTCGCTGCTGGGAGATGACCTCTTGCCTCTGTCAGAGGCGGAGATCAAGATGCCATTGTCGTGCGCCTTGCGTCTGTTGTCTTCGGCAGCTACTGCCGAGATGATGAATGAGGGCCAATCATGGAACTGATATGGTCCTGTAAACACCGAGACTACGGGAAGGAGGTTCTTCCTGCAAATGTCTACTAACGCAGAGTCTGGAACTCCTGGAGGCATCTGTAAGGTGGCCTGACAAAAATGTTCGACGAAGGTGCAAACGTCCTCCTTTTCCCTCTGCTTGACTTCGATGAGAGAGGACATAGACATGTCCATTCCTCTCTCGTAGAATCACGTAAAGAATAAAGCTTTGAAGTCCTCGAAGGAAGTAATGCAGTTGTCCGCCAAGCTACGGTACCACTGATAGGCTACTCCTGAGAGGCAGCCCTTGAATACCCGAGTGAGGAGGGCATCGTTCCCTTGTAGCAACACCGTCATCATACTGAAATAGTTTATGTACTGACTTGGTGATGTTTTTCCCTCGAACAGAGCCATAGTCTGAGGTTTATACCTCGGAGGAAAAGGGACCTCTTCCCAGATAGCTGGGTAAGGCTGGTTGATTCCCAGTTTCTTGAGCTGATCTTTGTGCTTCAAGGCGTCAAACTGGGCTTTCAACTCTCGTACTGCCTGCATCGGATTTTCAGTTGGAAGCGGGACTACAGTGTAGTACGGAGTTGGTTGTATCGTGACTCCAACGGGAGGTAACATATTCTCCGAGTGAGGAAGCGGAGGAACTGCTGACTCTTGATCTAGAGCAGGCTCTTGGCTTGGGTTGGATGGTGGTAAGTCCACCCCCACACGTATCTGAGTTGGTAGGACCGATGCTTGAGCCATGGCAGTTGCGTGCTGAGTTAGCATCATCTGGTGCATGTTCTCCATTATGGATTGCATTTGTTTCAGAGATGTCTCCAGTATAGTGATGCGTTGTTCCGCATTTCCTGACGGCAAAGCTTCCTCATGTTCATCTTCAATGGCATAAACTCCTATTTCTCGGGGCGTCATTGAAGGATTAGTATAGGTCGCTGCAGAAGTCGACTCTATACTCTCAGCATCTGATTCGGGAGACTGGCGACCCCCAATGTCGGAATCAGACGAGTACGAAGCTGGTTGCTGTGACCTTGCACGGGTGTTTTAGAACACCCCAGCTTCAGCGTTCCTGAGGAGGTCTTCGAATCTCCTTCGGCTCGGAGGCCTAGAGGGATGACGTCTTGAGCTCGACCCTCCTCTAGGTATGTGTGAAGCCATGTTCACGGATGCATGTGCGGGCTCTTCTTCCTGGAAAGACAGAGATTAGCTCAACCGGTCGAAAACTGACCGTTTTGCTTTAGAACAACAGCAGTCAATCACAATCTTATGACTATTACAACATTGCTCGCCAGGGGGCGTAATAGACATGTTGGAAGGTCCCCTCTCCTTACGCTTCTGGATTAGATATTTGCGCAAGTTAGGAGGAGTAGAAGAAGAAGACGACGGCTTGTCCCTTCTGTTCCCATCAGTAGGCATGCGGAGATTGGGCACCATGGTTTTCCCTGTGCCACCTGTGTACAACAGATTGGCCATCTGGGTGGCAGATAATCCTCGGGGAGGGTGTCTTTCTGCAACCTGAGCTTGCTTTACGCCGTGGGACTTCTCCTGGCAAAATTGGGAGATTTGCTCAGACTGGCGTAAAGCTGAAGAGGTCCTCAGTCAGCTATCGGCTTCCCGCGTAATCCGGAGGGTAGGCAGATTGCTTCCTCGCTGGCGTAAAGGCCGAGAAGTTGAGTACTCTGCCGCTTGCTTTCCCTTGCGGAGATCACAACGCTCATCTGGTTTCCCGTAGAGGTCAGATATTGTCTTGCGCACGGAGCGTGATTTGTATTCCGATTTGGCACTGAGGCATCATCAGAAGTTTTGTCTGTACCGCGCGTAGCGGGAGACTGAATTTTACATATGGGGCACGGAGGGAGCAATGCTACAACCTCATTGGTCGGAGAGATCGGAGAGATCGAAGAGTCCACAGGAATGGTAGAGGAGGTCTTGGGCATCCAGACCTTGCGCAGCTTCCTGTTGTCTTGGACGGAGAGAGGGTGAGAGCTACCCCCGGTTCGAAGCATGTCTTCGTAGGCAGACTGGTCGAATTGGACGACCAGTGTCTTCTTCACGGTTCCTATAGATACCGTATTATGTTGAGCAATTACTTCCTCATCAGAAGAGAAAGACGTCCCCAGCAGAGTCGCCATCTTGTTTGTGGTATTAAACGAAAGAATAAAGATGTGTTCAAGAAGGGGTTTACACGAAACCCACCTTCTTTGGTTTACAAATAAACTTGTACAATTTGATCCTATATGAGGATGTGGGAGTACAATTTATTTAATCTGGGTAAATATTGCTATAGGTGTCTGATCTGCAGTCGATCACTTTAGCCCTTGGACCACACGATGATGACGAAGTGCCGTAGAAGACAGGAAGCAGCTTCGAAGGTTGCGAAAGAGGGTGGATGCACGATGCCAAAGTCATCGATCCCTACTCTTTGCCTGAGCTCTGGATTCTCTCTCTCTCTCTCTCTCTCTCTCTTGACCTCTGGTTTGATCTTTTTTGGAAGTTCGACCTTACAATTTGTCGACCTTTTTCCTCATTGATAGAGGTCTCTATTTATAGAGTTTTAGTGACAGTGACCACTCCGTCGGTATAGAAATCGAGGAGTGGAAAGTACAGCACCCTTTTACACAACGGTTAAAATAACCAATGCCTACGTATAGATAATCCTTTGAATGAGCGTGTGATGCGGGTCCAATTAAGGGACAAAATGCGTATAATCGCTACGAAGATCACGGCATAAAAGCCACATAGGTAGGTATCCCTTGTGTAGAAAAGGTGGGCGTAAAAGCCAATGTCTGTCACCATGGCGTAGAAGCCAGGTAGGCATAGAAGCCGAAATAGGTGTAGAAGCCGAGTGGTCATAGAGGCCGAGTGAGCGTAGAAGCCGAGTGGTTGTAGAGGCCGAGTGAGCACAGAAGCTGAATGGGCGTAGAAGCCGCTGCGTACCGTGCCAAAGTGCTGATGTGGACGTCTTAGCCGAAATTACGGCTTTTGAAGATATAATCAAATCTCTTGCATTAAATACCGAGATTTGCCACCATCCTGTGCATTAAATGTGGAGGCGTGTTTTTTAAGGTCTGCAGCCCTTCTGTGCATCAGTCGCAGAGACATGCCTCGAGAAACTGTCACCGCTCTGTGCATTACACGTAGAGACGTACCTCGAGCAACTATTATCGCTCTGTACATTGGACGTAGAGACGTGCCTCGAGCCCCGTACGGAGTGTAGCTTTTTATGTGGCAGGCAGTTTGTCTACTGCAGGGCCTAAACAGCTCATGTCTGCCTGTGTAAAATAAGGCAGCGTATCCCTTCGTGCACGTAAAAGCAGTTTACGCAAAGGAGATGGCGGTAAATGACAGCCTGGGTTGTAGTGCTGTGCCATCATTATAGCCGTCGTCTGGGTAGTCGAGCAGTATCCCTTTGTCAGAAGTCCAGACGTCAGGTTTATTGCAGGATCTGACAGGTTCATTGCAGGATCTGACAGGTTCACTTCAGAGAATATGAAGCGTCTCTCGTACACTTCAATGCTATATTGAAAGAGGATGGGTTTTACGCCCAGGAGGCGACGAAGAACCCTGTTTTACGCTGAAGCATCTTGGACATACTGCACTTACGCGGATGGTCCTTTGAGCTTTTAATATTTCATGCTGTGTTTAGTGGAAAAAGCTCTGTTGCACGCTTGATGGCTCTGAAGGCCTCTGTTTACGCTGCTCTGCATCAATATGCTTCGTAGAGCTTCCTAGCGTATTTTTTATGCTTCTACATCCATCCCCACCGTTCTCCTCCTTCCATCTCCGGTCAGAACCACGAGCCACCGCTACCATTAACATCATCACCACCGCCATCAACACTGTCTCCTCCACCTCGACTCCTTCCTCCGCCACTCACCACCACCTGAACACCCCACGTCATCATCTCCACCCTATCCTTTTTCTTCCTCCCAGAGCTCCTCCACCCCTGACCTCGCCTGACCTCCAACTCCGTCCATTCCATCCCTTCTCCGATTTCCTCCACCATTTCTCCCGAGTTCACCACCCTCACCGGAGATCGCAGAACCACCGCTGTCCCGACTCCTCCACGACAGCCACTCGACCTCTCCCTGAGCTAGTCCTCCTTGTCTCATCTCCCTCGACTCTCCGGACTCCAGTAGTCAGCCTCCGGCCATTCTTCTTATTATCATCATTGTCACCATCACCTAATCACCATCATCATTCTCATCATCATCATTATCATCACCATCATCATCCTCATCATTACCTCGTCATCATCATCATCATCATTGCCGTAGTTGTAATCATCGCAGCCATCGTCATCGTCGTCATCATCGTCACCGTCGAGGTTCGTACCTGTCCCCTCCTCCATAATTTTATGTACAAATGTGTATATGTATTCAAATAGGTATATGAAGGTACTTAGTGTATGTATTAGTATAGGTATTTAGTATATGTTAGTATGTATAATTGGTATATATACGTATAGTATATGTATACCCTAGTATATGCTTAATATAAATATATAATATAAATTCAATTAGTGTACATACGCATATATATATATATATATATATATATATATATATTGTATATGTATTTAATTGGTGTACATATATATTATAAGTATTAATGATATATGCTAGATAATAATATATAGATTTATATATGAACTAGGTAACCCGAGTGTAAATATGGATACCCCGTAGTTGCATTGACCTGGGACCATGTGAAGTGTTAGAAGACTGCCATTATGTACACTGACGTACTGGAGAGCCCGTATCATTTTGACTGTCTGTTTTGCACAATAATTACAAACGCGGCACCCGTGCAATTAGACGCACACTTGACCCTAGTTGCCAGTGTCATACCTAGCGTACCCTCTGAGTTCAGTATATTTAAGGTTGTGTATGTGCTAGTGTAATGGTTGACGATGTATTGTGTTATATTATATATATATAGGATATTAGATTTATCTACGCGACTTCAGGAGCAGGCTATTGGCACTATGTAGCTTTCTTGCCAGGCAAGTATTCCTTGCCTTGTTGTACTGTTTAAATTCAGATATTATCTAGTTGCTTGTTTATTCTTTTAATATTAATTGTGCGCATCCGAGAAAGACTCGGGTGTAGTCAACGAAGGCGTTGACGTTAGGACGTGTGTCTGACCTAGTGTCTAGTGGACCCACCTAAAGTTATGGAGTTATCGGTATGACTCTCCAGGCCTTGACACGTATCATTGCACATCACAGAGTGAGTTCCTGTAGGGACGCGTGCTTCATACTCGACTGGCCATCGGTATGGGCAGCACGTGTGACGGTATTTAGCTTAGTTGTTTATTTCTTTAGGGACTTGCATTATAGTACGAGATGTCCACGTCGCGTTCGCAACTTGTATATTTGCATTGGGCGGGGAGGATGACTAGTAGGCGAATGGGACACCACTTTCTTTATTCAGATTCCACGCTCGACGGAGCGATATGGACGATACTCTATTCAGATTCCACGTTCTATACAGCGATATAGACGATATACTATTCAAATTCCACGTTCTACGAAATAATATGGACGTTATACTATGCAGATTCTAGGCTCTTCGGAGTTGGACGTTATTATATTACAGAGAACCTCATATGGGGGCATATGTGGCATATACTAGCCAGTCACGACGATTGGTGAATTACGTCAGCATATGTCTAGCCTACACTTCCCATACGCACTAAGTTATCCTCGAATTATATTTTACTTAGCTGGTTAGTTCACCCTTGAGTTTTTACAGTATTTACTTTATGGCATGCTTCTATGTATCTTGTTATGTCCCTCTGAGGACCTGGTCCCTTTTCAGGTGTATATGTTCATGAGTATTCGTAGGAGCGCAGATCCGGACTGGCTACTTATATTTCGAGGAGGTCTTCTCTTCGAGCCTCGTGATACTTAGATGATGTACTTATATGGTGGTTGTTTTTATATTTTAGTTGATAGTAGATTTGTTTCCATCCGACTATCATCTTTAGATACTTTATATTGATATCTAGTTTCATAGATATTGGTTATTCTTTCCTATTTGATTCGGTGGATGAGATTTAGATTATACCCTATGATTTGTGATAGTTTTTACCACTTGTGAATTATTGTTCATGATACAACGTACGCTTGTGTTATGGTTTCCATATATTGGAGTTGCCATATACATGCAGCTGGCATGCTTACGTGTCCTAGCCCTACGTATTCTGGGACTGGGGCATGACATATTTTTAGTGGTGGCCCATGCAGGTCGAGAGCATATTGTCTCTGTTATGTTGCTGTACTAAGCTAGCCTGCACCTAGGATTAGAGTATAGGATCTCATCCATAATTGACTATGACTCCTCTTCCTTCCAGTCTGTTCTATTTAAATAATTGCATCCTGCTTGATTCATGTGCTTCCCTAATAGTTCTTTGAGTATAGCCTTCTGCTAGAATATAGGAATCCTTGTTGTTAGATGATAATTAGGATAATATTCATATTAAGAATACAATTAGGGCATTGACACACCACTAAGTTGGAATACTTAATGAACCCTAGCATCCCTTACTACCTAGTGAACCCTAGCATCCCTTATCTATAGATTGGTTACCATTATCCCTTGATATAATTATGAAAGACTTGAGAGTAGTATAGACACTACTAGGGTTAGTTATAAATTTGACCATATTGTTTGACCTTAGAATTGAGGAACCAATAGAAATCCAAGGTTAAATATTAGGACTAACCTAGCTTTTCATGGTGAGATAGTACTAGAGAATTATAACTTTAGCTTCTTGTCTTATAGTAGTCGAACAATACCTTAGGAAGCCAAGAAGAATGAATATAACATTTTCCTCGATCATACCTCGAACATAGAGACTAGCATGCCACATTCCCTTAAGAAACTATGACATTATCTAGAGTCTTTCTATTTAGTTTATGACTTGTTCCTCTGAACCCTTAGCGGTCGCTATCTGTGCGACGATTAAATTTTTCCTCTTATCTTTCAATCTATGCCACCTGACCTTTCTGATTGTAGGCCAAGTGAATGCTTTATGTTAGGATATATAGTTTGCTAGGATTATAGTTTTAAATCTTGAGTTTTGAAATTTTGTGCTTGGTAGTTAGAACTTGATAGTTTGAGTTGTTGTTTTAGATTGTAATTTTATCCTTTAGTTTTGAATCACGTAATTTGTAACCACACCTCGATATAAGTTATATTCCTTTTTTCCCTTGAAGGCCAGTAACTTTTCCATTCTTACTATTGACACTTGTTCTATAAGCACTATGACTAAGACTTAAGATGACTATTACCTATATAATGCAATAGGATACCCTAATCAGTACCAAGATCTTTCCCTCGTATACCCTAACAATAGTTTCTACTTCATTTACAAGGACCAAGTTATTTTGTAGAATCTCCTTTAAGGCAGTTGCAATATTAGTTTATTATTTTAAGTTGGTAGTATGCCTCATAACATAGTATCACATAGTCTTCGGGACCCATTAATGAAGTATAACTGAATGACATTAACTGTAGACTTGCATAAGAAGATAATGTTTATTCAGACTGTAGATCTTAGAGGCCCATACCCCTATTTGGTTGACTAGCGACTTAGACAAGGAGTTAGCATGACAACTGTAGAGATTGTAGAGTCTTATCTTTTTTTTTGTGAACTTGAATTATTTTGTACCTCCTTTCATCATAATCCAGCATATTTATATTTTCTAAACTACCTTGACTTATGCTGCTATTATAGCCTAGTTTTACAAGCTTACTCTTCTATCGAGCTTGATCATGATATATGTATTATTGGGTCAACACACTAATACATTTTAGAATCAGTGTATTAAGGTCTATCTAACCTTAGTGCGCTTGGTTCGCTTTTCGCATAACTACTTTACGTGGATTGAGAAATATAGTTGACTAGTAAACAAATATACTTGCCCTTAGACATGTCTGAGCATATCATATCGATTACATAACTGTACTGATATGAGCATGTGAATAAGAACCTACCAAAATAGGATTTCAATCTACAACTGCCTTGACAGTTCCTATTTGAATTCTTTAAATGCCTTGATCCCCATACTTCTATCCCATTATCTCTCCCTTGAACTCTTTATTATTGTTTTCTGTCTTCCCTTATTTTGGAAAGACGAAACCTCGTGCTTAGTATAAGCTTGATATACAGATAGTACTAGATATATCCTATAGGCCAATCACATTACTTGATGATTATTTTTTGTAACTAAAGGCTTATCATATGTGATATATTGGTGTTAAAGTTTCGAGGATTGAATAACATGATTAAATAATGTGAGAAATATCTCCTTAAATATATAGCCTTATGTGATAGATGGGTAAATTCTAAGTTGGGTAAAAATTGCATTATTAACTTGCGATGAAATACTTTTAGATTGTGATCATGTAAGATTAGATTGGAAGATTCAAGCCATTTTAATTTTGAGAAATTTTAAAAGAAGGATTAAGATGATGATGATTTGATGAATTTTAAAAATCTTGATATGGCGAACAAAATATTTATACTTTGAGCACATAATTTAAATTTTGAGAATTGGAGGTTGAATCATCGATTTAAATCTTGAGGAAAATAAATAGAACTCTGAACATGAACATGGACGGATTGAATTCCAAATTTGATGATTGAATTAAAAGTAAAATTTTGATTGTTGGATTACCTATTTGAAATATTGAGGATGTAAATTGAATTTAAAATTAGGAGAGTACAAAATCTCTAAGTTGAAAATAGAAAAAATATTTGATTATAATTGTTTTCTAGAGGAGATTTTTTTATATAGTTGGAGATTGCGATGTAAAATTCGATGTAGGATGTCATATAGATTTGAATTTGATTTGGATGTTGATTGGTTAAAAAATCAAGAAGATAGTACGATATGTTAAATTTTGATTTAAATAATGGCTAATTTAATTTGAAAGTGATTGCGATGGATTTGAATAAGTTTTTATAGGAAGAGATTGCAATTGACTTGCCTTATATGCGAATGTGAAAGAATTAACAAATTATATCCTAGTTTAATTTTGAGGACGAAATTATTTTAGGTTGGGTAGATTGTAAACCCCCTCACCCAAAATTAGGCCTACTTGGCTTAGATAGAGAGATTAGGGCTAATTAGAATCCAATTAGAAATAGAATACGACATTTTATTTAATTATACAATATTTATATCACATAGTGCACCTTACCGTTGCTTGATAATTGGAGCACCTCATTAGCCATTGCCTTCCTACAAATTTCACACCTTTGTCCTAGACATGCCCACCTTCTATTCTGACCATTGTGTAACTTATAATTATGCTCTCTTGTGATACATTTTAGTCGCATAATATTCGTCGCGGACGTTTATAATTAATTCTAAATAAATACGACATTGTATCCTTGTAAGTTCCAATCGAAATTGAAGACACAATCTTGACCCGATTCGTACAACCTAAATTATGATAATATTTTACTATGAGCCCTCTATGTCCATGACACTTGTGCCCCACATAATTTTAATCCTATGTACTTCTAATTAATTTAAGAGCACCGTGCGCATTAATTTTAATTAATTTAATCCAATTTTCATCTTTGTGCAATTTTCTAATTGTTGGGCGCTTTTATGCAAAAATGTAATAAGGTGTCCACACAATTGGATAATACATGAAGAAACTCATTTTTTTCTTCACATAAATTTTCTCTATGAATTTCGGAATGTGCACGTGCAACATCGCCCCTCATTTTTACCCTATTCTTACATTTTAATCAAATATAATTTATAGCCCTCAAAACACCCCCCATGTAAGGCCAAGCCCATCCCAAGAGATGTTGACAAAGCCCAATCTCTTAGGTCAATCCCCAACCCTAAACCCCACACATATAAATACAAACTTTTCTTTTTCATTCACAAAACTCTAAACCCAATACCAATACCTAACCTAGCCGACCCCCTTTACTATTCATCTCCTCCCTCCTTCCCTGTGCACCGAGCCACCGCCGTTCTCCTCCATTAACACCACTACATCCACACCATCACCTCCTTACCCTCGTCGATCTCCAACTCAACCCACAACAGCCTCGACTGAGCCGCCGGAAGCCGACCCCGCTGAACCAGCAGCCCGCAGCTGAGCTTCCTCCCTGTTCCCCGGCCATCTCCCCGCTGCCATTAACACCGACTGAACCATCTCCTCCCTGACCTCCTCCTCTTCCCTACTCCACCATCAGTCTCCTCCATCCCCACAGTTCTCCTCCTTCCATCTCCGGTCAGGACCATGAGCCACCGCTACCATTAACATCATCACCACCACCATCAACACAGTCTCCTCCACCCTGACACCTTTCTCTGCCACTCACTACCACCTGAACACCCCACGACTTCATCTCTACCCTATCCTCTTCCTTCCTCCCAGAGCTCCTCCACCCCTGACCTCGCCTGACCTTCAACTCCGACCAGTCCACCCCTTCTCCGATCTCCTCCACCACTTCTCCCGAGTTCACCACCCTCGCCAGAGATCACAGAACCACCGCTGTCCCGACTCCTCCATGACAGCCACTCGACCTCTCCCTGATCTAGTCCTCCTCGTCTCATCTCCCTTGACTCATCGGACTTCGGCAGTAAGCCTCCGGCCATTCCTCTCATCATCATCCTTGTCATCATCACCTAATCACCATCATCATTCTCATTATCACCATCATCATCCTTATCATTACCTCGTCATCATCATCATCATCGTCGCCATAGTCGTAATCATCGCCATCATCGTACCCATCGTCATCGTCATCATTATCGTCACCGTCGAGGTTCGTACCTGTCCCCTCCTTCATAATTTTATGTACGTATGTGTATATGTATTCAAATAGGTATATGTAGGTACTTAGTGTATGTATTAGTATAGATATTTAGTATATGTTAGTATGTATAATTGGTATATATACGTATAGTATATATATTACCTAGTATATGCTTAATATAAATATATAGTATAAATTCAATTAGTGTACATACGCATATATATATATTGTATATGTATTTAATTGGTGTACACATATATTATAAGTATTAATGATATATGCTAGATAATAATATGTAGATTTATATATGAACTAGGTGATCCGAGTGTAAATACGGATACCCCGTAGTAGCATTGACCTGGGACCATGTGAAGTGTTAGAAGACTGGCATTATGTATACTGACGTAATGGCGAGCCCGTATCATTTTGACTGTCTATTTTGTACAGCAATTACAGACGCGGCACCCGTGCAACTAGACGCACATTTGACCCTAGTTGACCAGTGTCATACCTAGCGTACCCTCTGAGTTTAGTGTATTTAAGGTTGTATATATGCTAGTGTAATGGCTGACGTTGTACTGTGTTATATTATATGTATATAGGATATTAGATTTATCTGCGCGACTTTAGGAGCAGGCTATTGGTACTATGCAGCTTTCTTGCCAGGCAAGTATACCTTGGCTTGTTATACTATTTAAATTCAAATATTATTTAGTTGTATGTTTATTTATTTAATATTAACTGTGCGCATCCGAGAAAGACTCAGGTGCATTCAACAAAGGCGTTGACGTTAGGACTTGTGTCTAACCTAGTATCTAGTGACCCACCTAAAGTTGTGAAGTTATTGGTATGACTCCCCAGGCCTTGGCATGTATTATTACATGTCACAGAGTGAGTTCATGTAGGAACGCGTGCTTTATACTCGACTGGCCATCGGTATGAGCAGCATGTGTGACAGTATTTAGCTTAGTTATTTATTTCTTTAGGGATTGCATTATAGTACGAGATGTCCACGTCGCGTTCGCGACTTGTACATTTGCATTGGGCGGGGAGGATGACTTGTAGGCGTATGGGACACCACTTCCTTTATTCAGATTTCATGCTCGACGGAGCGATATGAACGATACTCTATTCAGATTCCACGTTCTACGGAGCGATATGGATGATATACTATTCAGATTCTATGTTCTACGGAACGATATGGACGTTATACTATGCAGATTCTAGGCTCTTAAGAGATGGACGTTATTATATTGCAGAGTGCCCGCATATAGGGGCATATGTGGCATATACTAGCCAGTCACGACGATTGGTGAATTACGTCAGCATATGTCTAGCCTACACTTCCCATACGCACTAAGTTATCCTCAAATTGCATTTCACTTAGCTGGTTAGTTCACCCTTGAGTTTTTACAGTATTTACTTTATGACATGCTTCTATGTATCTTGTTATGTCCCTCTGAGGACCTGGTCCCTTCCCAGGTGTAGATATTAATGAGTATTCGCCGGAGCGCAGATCCGAACTGGCTACTTATATTTCGAGGAGGTCTTCTCTTCGAGCCTCGTGATACTTAGATGATGTACTTATATGGTGGTTGTTTTTATATTCTAGTTGGTAGTAGATTTGTTTTCATCCGACTATTATCTTTAGATACTTTATATTGAGATCTAGTTTCATAGATATTGGTTATTCATTTCTATTTGATTCTGTGGATGAGATTTAGATTATACCCTTTAATTTATGATAGTTTTTACCACTTATAAATTATTGTTCATGATACAGCGTACGTATGTGTTATGGTTTCCATATATTAGAGTTGCCATATACATGCGGCTGGCAAGCTTACGTGTCCTAGCCCTACGTATTTTGGGACTGGGGTGTGACAGAGACCCTACCGCTACTTTTAAGAAGATCCTGAGGTAGGCACAACGGGCAGAAGATGATCTAGAGCTTGGCTCCAAGTGTCCTGGGGACATAGGAGGATCCAGTACAAGCACGGGTCTAACGCAACGGCCTCACTTTCAGCCGCAACATCAGAGACACTTCCAGCAACCGAGGCAGCAGTACCATGTACGAGCTAGAGCGCCAGTGCAGCAGATAAACCAGATTCAGAGGCCAGCTATTCCTTGCCCATTCTGCAAGAAGCTGGGACATGAATGGGATACGTGTAGGATGATATTAGGCCAGTGCTTATTCTGCAGATTAGGAGACCATCAGTTACGGGCATGTCCTAGAGCTCCAGCTTGTCCAACTCAAGGTAGGGTCCAGGCACAAAGAGCACCCGCGAGACCACCAGCGGGACAACAGAAAGAACCTCCCCTACCACCATAACAGTATCAGTTCGCTCAGTACCAGCGATAACAGAGACATGCACAGCGACGTAGGCGAGCTTTTGCCTTGACCATTGAGGAGGAGGAGCCAATTGGTGATGTTATTTCAGGTTCAGTCTATCTTGACTCTTTTTTAGCTCATAATTTATTTTATTTTGGTGCTTTACATAGTTTCGTATCTATATCTTTTGCTTTAAATTATCATCTTGAGACTGAACCATTGTCAAGGACTTACAAGATCACAACCGGGGGTGGCATTATCCTGGTCAGTGATGTTTACAAGGATCGAAGAGTTTCTTTGGGAGGACAAGAGTTAAGCATGTGTCTACTTGTAATATCACTTCTGAGCTATGACATAGTACTCAGGATGGATTGGTTGAGTAGGCACCAAGTTAGTATCGATTGTCGTGGAGGCAGAGTTTTGTTCCAGGCACTAGGAGATCCTGTCATTACCCATGCCAGGCAAATTTAGGCATGAGCCGTGGGTACGTCTAGCCCACACCGCAGCATCGGCGGTATAACGATGTCTAAGTCTCAAGACTGCTAAACATAACTCACAAAAGAATCTGTTAATTATCACAACTCAAAAAGGAGGAATATGAATAATGCATTGATAAAAAATTCATAATATACTTAATCACAATAACTATAGGAAAGTAAACGGCACGATAAGATATAAAAGATAAGGAAGCACTAACATAAGAATCTAGCACAACAACTCAAATAAAATAATAATCTAGAGTCTAGCTATCCCAATATAAAATAGTCTCAACAGAATACAATCCAAATCTTAAGTTTAGAACAAATCTAGAGTCTAGCTATCCCAATCTAGAGTATGCCACAGTAACGACAATAAAACCCTGTCCGGGAGAACCATACTCTCTAAATATCTCACATAATATATATATAGTACCTGTCAATGTCATCTCAACTCCCAACAGAGGAACAATATAGAAAATGTTATGATAAACTATACTCAATCATAAAATAAAACTAAAGGAGGATGAAAGCACAATATGGAATAAATGAGAAAATAAGAGTCATAATACAATTACAAGTCCCCAATAATATATACATGACAAAAAGTCTCAATAAAAGTCTAATACAAGTCTAAACAATAACTCTAAGCCTCCTCAGCATCTAGTACTAGGTCCTCCTGCTCTAAAGAAGTATCCTCTAATGGTACACCATCCTGCGACCCATAGTAGGTAGGACACTGGTCCACAATCCAATCATTAGAAAAATATATCCAGTCAGGATTAAAGCAAAGTATATACCTCTGAAAGCAGTTCCAAATACATAATCGAGCACATATGACAAATAATAGAAAGAATATAAGATAATTGGCCATAAAAAATAGAGTGAACTAGAGTGAACAAATAATGCACTGGAATAAAGAACAGACAATATGAATAACTAAAAGTAAAGGAAACAGATAAAACTAGATACTGTACCATAAAGTACAAGTTTATTATGTGATCGTTTTGGGTTGAACACGAATAAAATATGGTAACTCGATTACACATGTGATATGTAATCGATATGTACACAAATACACTTGGGATCAATCACATAACCAACTCCTACTCGGATTCAATCATGATACGTTACGAACACGAATATTGGCACACTGAACATGAGCAGTGTGCGAACACAAAGTATACGATAATTAATACCCGATACACACGATAAAATACATATGAAGGAGTACCCGCTGAACAGGACAGGGGATAACATCTCCTGACAGGATCCATATAGTACCAGTCCGTTTAACCACTCTGTCGGAATCAAGTAGACAATTTTAGAATATGCGATATATACACTATCATGAAATAAAAATGAACAAAGAGATCTACTCACCTCTGGTCCTGAGCAATGAGTGTATCTCGATGCTTGAGCTGGTGTCACACAATCCTTTTTAGGAAATATCATGTCAAATTGGTGTAATGGATGATAAATGCGTTAAGAATGCATTAATATAATTTTTAGGTCATTTTAAGGTTTTGAACAATGTTCTAGGTCCACTCAAAGGTTTTAAACTCATACGAGCTATTAACTAGCTACTATAAGTCAATACTAGTTATAATAGTTAATAACACTAATAACTATACTATAAATTACTCTATGTATATATATACCAACTAGTATATAATTAAATAACTAACTAACTAACTAACTAACTAAGTAAGTAAGTAATTGATACATAACTAATTAACACTTACAACTAAACTACCTGACACTAACTTCTAAACTGAGAATTGACCTATACTAAACAAATGATACTCCAATTTAAATACCCTCACCTACATCTAACATCCATTCTAGAGCACAAGTACTTAACTTCCCTTATTTAGCCTGTACCAGACCTCACTCTCAATTAAACACTTACATGGAACCATTTCCCCCCTAAACCCAGTACACAAATACTTTCATTTGTCTAAGCTGCTCTTATCACATAGAACACATGTGTGTGTTATATTTTCTCACTGATATCCCCAAAGTTGCCCGAGCATCATTTCTATCCTGCCCATGTACATAACAGTTAGGTACACACATTAACATACCTTCACTCTCTAAGCTCGAGCCACACACATAGCTGGATGCTTAGTGCACTAGGTTCAACAACTGATATACATACAATTTATCTTATAACTTGCTATTCAGTTAACAATTACCTTCATGTATTGGTACATATCACAGCTTTACCAACACACATCAATTTCTTACCTTCTTGAATCCTTCATCTGCTGTTACTGTATATACCTTCAAGCTTATAGCAGAACCCAGTCTTCATACTGCATGGTTCAGTGATGTAAGTGCACATCAGTGCACTTGCTTCTGCTCAATAGTTGCTGGTGAAATAATTCCCTCCAGGTAACATAGGTACACCAGCGCCACTTCTAGGTTCAGGTAACTTCTTCACTTATCTACTTGCTGTTACTGTTGTGCTCAATTGCACACAACAACATATCTTTCCCCCTTCCTATTTGTGATAACTGAACATATGAGTTCACAACAACTTAGCATACAGACTCTTCCTCCCATCACTCTTACTCATGCACACTTGAAAACACTCCTTCCTATTACCTACTACCGTCCTATACTTTTATTGTAACTTATAATTTGATACACAAAAATGAAACTCCTAACATCCAACTATGCAAAGCTATGGTCACAATGCCTTAACTCACTACCTCAATCTAAGTTACTGATTCTTACATGTATCAAATATACTCTCCAAGCACACATGTGTACACCCTGGTTTACTACTATATCAGTACCCTAAGCCACAATTAAACCCTCTCTTTTTCTTACTCAATTAATAACCTCATCTAATGCTCGATCCCCCCATCAGTACAAGTCACAGCTGCTACACCCTTCTTAGTTATTTTTCCATATCAAATACACATACATATACTCACACATATATGCATATGACAATTAACAATGAATGAATAAGTATATATATATATATATATATATATATATATATATATATATATATATATATATATATATATATATATATATATATATATATATATATATATATATATATATATATAATCCTATACATAGATCAATATAATATATTAGAAAATTTAAGCAAGCACTTAATGAGTAATGATATGATACACTATACTACCTACCCAAATGAATGCCAAAATCCACAATTCTCTATACTAAACATAAATACATCTTAAATACTATCACTACCACATTTTCTAGGAAAGAGTATTTTAGTAATTTCATATTTAATTAAATATTATGCATGATAAATAATTATTTGTTGTATTATTTAATTATTATTAGATGTTAGTTATTTATTTTGGACTTGTGTTAGTGGACCTAACTAGTTTAGTTTAGACAAATGGACCAACATGAATTAATTGTTAGAATTTAGCCCAATTAGAAGGCTCATTGTTAAGGAGATGGATTAAATTAATTAAACCATTAGACTAGAAGCTTCTCTCCTTAATTATTCCTTCATGAGAGGTCTCAAGGGGTATATTGGACAATTCATAGTAACTTGAGCGAGGGGAAAGGGGGCCGGCCTATAATAAAGAGGGAGGGAAATTCTCTCTCCTCTTTTCATTTTAAAACTAGATCTAGAATTTTCCTCAACCAAATTCCTTCATTCCTACTTTATTTTCCTACCAAATTTCCTTCAAATTCATTCCCAAATTACCATTGGAGACTAGTGGAGCAAGGATGTAGAAGGAGGAAGTAAGGATCTACAAAGAGGAGCAAGGATCTACAAGTTGAAGGCAATTTTATCACATTTGGAGGTTGCATTGGGAATCCATCTCCCAATAGGTATAATTCAGTTTTCCCCTTAATTTAGATTCTAAATCTGAGATTTAACCATGGAATCAACCCATATACATAGGCTACCCATAGGATTTGGTTTTGTGTTCATATAAGGCCTATTGAGAAAGTTATGGTACTTTTTGTGTCAATTTTAGAAGAATTCCGAGATTGACAATTGTTGTGTGTGTCAATTGGTTCTATAGATCATTTTGACATGTGCTTATGTGTTTGGGGCTAGTGTCGTGTCCACAATTGGGTACGTGTCGGTCGTATTCCAATAATTTGGTGATACGTGTTAATTTGGGAGTTTTTTCTCTGACACGGGACTTTGTACATGTCACATTTTGACACGGACACGTAGATTTATATTTGACTTTTCGTATTGTTCATAAATAATATATATGAGTTATTCGTGTCCTTCGGGGTACGTTTGGATGTGTGGTGGACTCGTGTCACATGCGTATCCTAGATCTAGTGGGATACGGCGTGATACTCTCCATGTGTTTGTACAAATTATATGTAGATCTATTTCTTGTGTTCTTGGAGATGTAATTGTATATATACATATAGATATATATATAATATGGTATATATAATTATGCTTCTTGTGTCTTAGATCTATGTATTATTATGTATATTGTATGTAGCTATTCTTATATATGTATATATAATTGTATATGGTAGCATGTATAAATATGCATATGTAAATAGATATTTATGGGTTGTTATAATTATAATTATATAATGTGTGTTATATATGGTGAATGATTATATGTACGTATATACAATTTATAGATGTATGTATAGTTATATATACATATTAATATGTATGTGTTTGTATGTTACTATGTGTATTATGTACATAATACTATGTGAGGGTATATGTATAATTATTGGTAGTAGTTATGCATATGGTATATATATATATATATATATATATATATACATTATGGGTTATATATATATATATATATATATATATATATATATATATCACCAACAGCAGCCAAGTGTCACAACAGCAGCATCAAATGCCAACAGCAGCAGCAGCCGCAAGAGCAACAGCGACAGCGAGCGTCGCTGAAAGGCAGCAGCAGCGGCAGCAGGGAAGCAGTGACAGCAGCCAGAAAACTGTCGCTGAAACAGCAGCAGTATCAGCAGCGTATCAGGAGTTTTAGTGATAGTTTTAGCGACAGTTACAGAAAATTATTACTAAAATAGCAGTGTATCAATATCAACAACAGCCTTCAACGACAGCAGGCAGAGTCTTTAGCGACAGTTTGACAGTTTTATATATTAGATATTATATATATAGATATATATATATGTATTTGGTATTTAAAATATATATAAATATGTTTATATGTGCTAATAGTATTTAATATATACTATATGTATAATAATTATTGTAGTATATGTATATATCTACGGGTAGATAATATAACTAGTATTTGGGTTTTACCTTGAGAAACCAAGGTAATTGGGGATACCCAACGTATTGTGTTTGGGGTATTAAGATTATGGTTTTATGTTGTGATACCAAGTTGGTTCAAAACTACGGTACCTATTTAATGTTTGTAATTAGGATTCTATATTATTAATAATTGTTTGACTTATATTGATGTATTACCTTTGGATTTACGTATCTGGAGATACGGTATCCTAATATTTAAGATATGGTTTTTTGACCTAGATTTTAGTATTTGAACCAATATTTTGGTGTTAGACTCGTGCAACCTAGAAATAGGTAGTTGACCATAGTTTGACTATAGTTGACCATAGTTGACTTAGAGTTGACCTAGTTTGACTTTTGACTTAGAATTGACTTGTTGACCAAGAAGTTGATTAGTTTGACTTATTTTCTTTCTGGAACCTTGTATTGATGTTGTATTCCATATCTAGGTCTTCGAGGCACCGTGTCAGACGTCGGTGAGACTATTCATTGGACTTCAGACGAGTATATTCTCTGATAGTTTCTTATTTATGATATCCTCTATGTTTATCGTATCTAGTGTAGTTTCTCATTTATGATATCCCAACTGAGACAGATGACCCGAGTTTAGTAGCTTCTTAGTATTCTTTATACTGGATTTGTCTCTAGCTTATTTGTTAGTATTCTTTCAGACTCATTGATGTATTATTTTAGACTCATGAGTTGTATGTGACTTTTCTATTCTTTTATCTAATTCGTGCTCATTTCTATCTTAGATCTGTGATTGAGTATATTATCATTGTTGGTGGTTTATTATATTATTAGATAGATTACCCAGACAGCGTTCTACCGCCGGTTCTACGACGTAGGCTGGACGTTGTTTCCGACTTGTACCCTTACACTGAGTGCGGGTCGTGACATATTTTTAGTGGTGGCCCATGCAGGTCAAGCTTCACAAGTTATGCGATATCGTGGTAGTACGACAATTTAGTTGTACTACTGCAAACCTGCAATAGGATATAGGATGTAGGCTTAGGCTGAGAATACTCAATCACATCTAGGAAAAAAAATTCTTTTGATTCAACTATTCTCCTTTGATATTGATACTTGACCTCTTAAACTATCATTTCCTTAAGTGTCTTACATCTTGTGCCATATTGATTCTTTCTTTTGCTTTGTCTCAGGATGCCGCCTAAGACTAGATCACAGCAGGGGAGAGCAGTTTCTGAGAGGTCTGCGATATCCCGAAGGCCTGCACCAGTCACTTCTCCGGTGATTGGAGTGTCAGCTGCTTTTGGAGGTCCACTACCTACTCAGAGGACTGTGTCAGCTGTATCTAAGGGGCTTCCACCTCTACCTTCTGTGCCAGCAAAGGCGACACAGATGTTTATACTATTTCGTGAGATACTCGAGGCACATAGGGCTCAGTCAGAGGCACATCAGAGGCAGACTGGCGTTCTACGGCAGGGCATCAAGAGTGCTCATCAGCTTGCTCGTGCCGTAGTCGAGAGAGGAGTTCCGGTCCAGCAGCAAGTTACTCCTTAGGTTCTCAGCTTCGGCCAAGCAACATTCAGGACTTCAAGAAACTGGAGCCTAAGGTCTTCAAGGGGACAGAGGGCATCGTCTATGCTGATAATTGGCTCGAGGACATTGAGCGTCTTATGAGGGTGTCCCGTCTTTCTGAGGATCTGAAGGTTGAGGTGGTAGGACTTCAACTGTTCGACGCCGCTCATACTTGGTTCAGGAATGAGCCTATTCTAGTTGACGCATGACATTCTTGGGAGGTATTCAAGGACCTTTTTAAAAAGAAGTTCTTCGCCCGGGTAGATAAGCTAGACTTGGGTAGGCAGTTCGAGAGTCTCATTCAGGGGAGCATATCTGTGGAGGAGTATGTTACAGAGTTCGGCAGGTTAAGCTGATTTACAGAGTATTTAGTGAGAGAGCTGGAGGTTCAGGCTATTCATTTCCGTGAGGGTTTAAACTGGGAAGTGAAGATCCTCATTCTGTCTTTTTATGAGATATACTCGAAGATACTTGCGGAGGCACGCAAGATTGAGCGGGAGTTGGGTTTGAAGCCCAAGAGAGACCATAATTCTTTCCTGGGGGTAAACAGTAGTGCAGTATCTGCAAAACATCTTTATTTCCAGTCCAGGCCTTTCCAACAGCAGCAACAGCACCAGACTCCAGATAGGGCACCATTTCACTAGGCACCATAGCAACAGAGACAGTTATAACAATTTTCCTGCCATTTATGTAAGAAGCCCGACCACATCTGGGAAGTTTGTAGGAGGAGGCTAGGAGTTTGTATGTATTATGGTATTGAAGGGCATCAGCTGAGAGAGAGTCCTCGTCGTGCAGTTCAGGGAGCAGCTTCAGCTCCGAGGGCACAGCGAGACCACCTGCAGTACAATCGAGGGGACCGCTTTCGACACAGCAGCAACGTTATGTCCAGCATTAGCAGTAGGGAGGTCCACGTCAGGAACGAGCGTTTGCTATGACCGTCGAGGAGGACGAACCCACCGGAGATGTCATCGCAGGTTTTATTCTTCTTGATTCCATTCCAGCTTTATCTTTATTTGATAGTGGTGCTTCCCATAGTTTTGTATCTGTTTCTTTTGCTCTGAAGTATGGTTTGGTAGCTGAGTCTTTGCTTAGGACTTGCAAGATCATGATCGGGGGAGGCATTATCCTGGTTAATGATATTTACAAGGATCGAAGAGTTACTCTCTGAGGCCGGGAGTTGAGTGCGTATCTACTTGTAATGCCATTTCTGAGCTACGATATTGTACTCGGGATGGATTGGTTGAGTAGGCACCGTGCTAGCATAGATTGTAGAGGAGGTAGAGTTTTGTTTGGGACGCTAGGAGAGCCAGAGTTCGAGTTTGCTAGAGGAGCTGTATAGCAGGGATAAGGCATTATTTATGGAGCTTTGGTGGAAGAGAAGGAGTTATCGCATCCGTTGATAGCAGAGTTCTTGGATGTGTTTTCTGAGGAATTGCCAGGACTGTAGCCAGATCGAGATGTTGAATACTCTATAAACTTGGTGCCAGGTGCAGAACCAATTTTGCAATATGTCTACAGAGTAAACAACAGCGAGCTGGTCGAGCTGAAGAAGCAGGTGGATGAATTACAGGATAAGGGGTTTATCAGATCGAGTTCTTCACCGTGGGGAGCCCCTGTATTGTTTGTACCAAAGAAGGATGGATCGGTGCGCATGTGCATTGATTACAGGACTTTGAATAATCTTACTATCAAGAATAAGTACCCTTTTCCATAGATTGATGATCTATTTGATCAGTTGAGTGGAGCCAAGGTATTTTCTAAGATAGATTTGAGATTAGGCTACCATCAGGTGAAGGTAAAGCTGGTGGACATACCGAAGACTACTTTTAGAACTCGGTATGGTCAGTACGAGTTTATGGTGATGCCGTATAGTTTGACTAATGCACCAGCGGTATTTATGAACTTGATAAAAAAGGTGTTCCATCAGTACCTTGACAAGTTCGTGGTGGTATTCATCGACGATATACTCATATACTCAAAGACACCGGAGGAGCATGAGGAGTATTTGAGGATTGTGTTAGATGTGCTGAGGAAGGAGAATCTGTATGGGAAGTTGTCCAAATATAAGTTTTTCTTGGACAAGGTAGAGTTCTTGGGGCATGTTGTGACTGGTGATCATATTTCAGTGGATCTGAAGAAGATCGCAGCAGTGGAATCTTGGAAGACCCCGAGTTCGGTAACAGAGATCAAAAGTTTCTTGGGATTGGCAGGCTACTAGAGGAAGTTTGTGCAAGATTTTTCCAGTATTGCCGAGCCAATGACCAGACTCACAAGGAAGGATATAAAGTTTGTTTGGACAGAGGATTGCCAGGTTGCTTTTGAGGAATTGAAGAGGATGTTGACGTCTGCTCCTATTTTGACGTTGCCATCAGGGTCTGGAGGTTTCACTATTTATAGTGATGCATCGGAAAAATATTTGGGTTGTATTTTTCAGCAAAATGAGAAAGTGATTGCCTATGCATCCAGGCAATGGCTTCCTCATGAAAAGAACTATCCTACCCATGATTTGGAGTTGGCATTCATCTTCGCCCTGAAGTTGTGGAAACATTATTTGTACGGAGAGCATGTGGAGATTTTCACAGACCACAAGAGCTTGAAGTACGTTTTCACGCAAAAGAAGTTGAACATGAGATGGTTGGAAATGATGAAAAATTTTAATATATCGTTGCAGTATCATCTTGGAAAAGCTAATGTAGTTGCCGATACTTTAAGTAGGTATTTGGTAGCTATGTTCTTGACGCAGGATCGATATTTGTTGGAGGACTTAGAGGCTTGGGCATTGAGGTGATAGTTCCTGGTTGTGCTATACAGATGTGGGGATTGCAGATACATTTAGATTTGATGGACAGGATCAAGGCAGCACAGTATGAGGATGCATCTCTGAGGAGTATCAGAGCTCAGGTGAGAGTAGGATTGGGGGATGATTTCACTATTGCTGAGGATGGATCTTTGAGACATGGAGTTAGATTGTGTGTGCCTAGTGGGTAGCTGCGTGAGGAGGTATTGCAGGAAGTGCATCACTCTCAGTATTCCATGCATCCAGGTGCTAACAAGATGTATCGGGATATGCGAGAGAGTGTGTGGTGGTATGGCATGAAGAGGGCAGTGGCACAATTTGTATCCAGATGCTTATGTGCCAGCAGGTGAAAGCCGAGAGGCAGAGGCCAGGAAGTTTACTTCAGCCATTACCCATTCCAGAGTGGAAGTAGGAGTACATTACTATGGATTTTGTGTCCGAACTTCCACGATCTCCAAGTGGAAAAGACACGATTTGGGTCATCGTTGATAGGTTGACCAAGTTCGCCCACTTTTTGCCTTTCAAAGTGGGTTTGTCTACGGAGAAGCTGGCAAAGATGTATGAGGCAGATCGTTAGGATACATGGAGTTCCCGTCAATATAGTCTCAGATCGGGATAGTCGTTTCACTTCTTATTTCTGGAGGAGTTTGCAGGAGAGTTTAGACACTCAGCTCAAGTTCAGTACTGCATATCATCCATAGATAGATGGGCAGTCAGAGAGGACTATTCAGACTCTCAAGGATATGTTATGCACTTGTGTACTAGATTTTGGGAAAGAGCAACAGCGACAATGAGCGTCGCTGAAAGGCAGCAGCAACGGCATCAGGGAAGTAGTGACAGCAGCCAACGACAGTTTTAGGAGTATCAGCAGCGTATCAGGAGTTTTAGTGACCGTTTTAGCAATAATTACAGAAAACTATCACTAAAATAGCAGTGTATCAATATCAACAGCAGCCTTCAGCGATCGCGGGCAGAGTCTTTAGCGACAGTTTGGCAGTTTTATATATTAGATATTATATATATATATATATATATATGTATTTGGTATTTGAAATATATATAAATATATTTATATGTGCTAATAGTATTTAATATATACTATATGTATAATAATTATTGTAGTATATGTATATATCTATGGGTAGATAGTATAACTAGTATTTGGGTATTACCTTGAGAAACCAAGGTAAGTACCAAGGTAATTGGGGATACCCAAGGTATTGGGTTTGGGGTATTAAGATTATGGTTTTATGTTGTGATACCAAGTTGGTTCAAAACCACGGTACCTATTTAATGTTTGTAATTAGGATTCTATATTATTAATAATTGTTTGACTTATATTGATGTATTACCTATGGATTTACGTATCCGGAGATACGGTATCCTAATATTTAAGAGATGGTTTTGTGACCTAGACTTTAGTATTTGAACCAATATTTTGGTGTTAGACTCGTGCAACCTAGAAGTAGGTAGTTGACCATAGTTTAACTATAGTTGACCAAGTTGACTTAGAGTTGACCTAGTTTAACTTTTGACATAGAATTGACTTGTTGACCTAGAAGTAGATTAGTTTGACTTTTTTTTCCGGAACCTTGTATTGATATTGTATTCCATATCTAGATCTTCGAGGTACTGTGTCAGACATCGGTGAGACTATTTAATGGACTTCAGGCGAGTATCTACCAAATAATCATGGGAACTCTGACAGTATCACCTCTAACTCCTCCTCGAATGCGTACCTCGTCTCCTGTCCTGGTCCGTATACTGTGGGATAATAGGCCTCGTCCAAATCTGGAAGAAAACCAGGTCCTCAGAGGGACGTAACAAGATACAAAAATGCATGCCATATATAAATACTGAATAAAATAAAAGGGTGTGCTAACCATCTATGTGAATGCAATGTGAGGACAACATTGGTACGTATGAGTAGGTATAGGCATAACGTCCAACACTCCGAAGAGCGTGGTATCTGTATATGTAACGTCCATCATTCCGAAGAATGAGGTATCTGTAAATATATACGTCCATATCGCTCCGAAGAACGTGGTATCTGTATAAAGGAAGTCATTGGATCCGTGGCTCCTCCAGAAACTACCGATTCCAATGTGTGTATCCCATACACCTACTAGTTGTCCTCCCCGTCCAATGTAGATATACAAGTCGAATACACGACGTGCATACCAAGTATCTATATGCCAAATCTTTACTAATTATATAACCCTGACTACGTACTAAACCGTGATGCATGTCACACGCATCGATAGCTAGTCGAGTACGCAGACCCGCATCCTAACATAAATTTGTCACCATGATGCGTGTATAAGTGTCAAGTCTCGGAAGATATCAGAATATCCTCATAATGATGGGTGAGTCTGCTAGTGACTAGGTCGATTACACTACACATTGACGCATTCGTGACTGCACCCGAATCAATCTCGGACGCGCACAGTTGTATAAATAATGCAACAAGATATCATACAACATTTGTATAATTTAAATTAAACAATAAATATGGCAAGGTATCTTGCCTGGATCCTCAAGTTGCGAATGCCAATAGCCTGCTCCTGAAGTCTCTCCTGACTGGTCCAGCAACTCTATACATATAATATAATATAGAAATTCGATCATCAGACACAAAAGTGATACACACAGAACTACGACGCTGCTCTTAGACACTGATACAAGGGGTTACAGTTGGTCAACATACAGAGTTGCGTGTGCACGTAGCTAAGATATTCATGTATCCTATCTACGAGTGGTGTGTACGCCAAGACAACAAAATATCCGGATACACTACACAACTAAGACGTATAATACTACATTATAAATCTTAACTAGCATATTATAAGAATACGTACACAAGGCTAGTTGTCCAAGTCCGGGGTCAACACAGTGTTCATAATTACAAGTCATTTATTAATTGAGAAATTATTGATCATTAATTACTAGTTTACAATAACACACATACACGTATATTACTTAGGGTATAATGTCACTTGTGTCCGTTGGACGACACGATGACACCACGATACGTAAAGTAAAAGGGGTAAAGTAAATGGGTACCTAGTTGTGGCTGAGCGGGGGGGTCTGGTTCATCGACGGCTGTTCTCCGGCGTGAGGGCGGAGCTCTGGCGTCGCACGGGGAAGCAACGGCAGCAGCGGCAATAACGACAGCAGTTGCAGCAGCGACAGCAGCAGCTTTAGCAACGGCGGCAGTGGCGGCTTGGCGGCGGGGGTCTGTCGACGAGGTGGTCGGAAGGTGGATAGTGGTGTTGGGGTGGCGTTGATGGTGGAGTTGATGGTGGTGTTGGGCTGGCTATGGCGGAGATGGTTGAGGGGATGGTGATGATGGTGGAGTTGAAGTGGACCGGCTGTGCAGGCGGGCTGGGGTGGTGGTCCGGCATCGAGGGGGAAGGGCAGGCGGAGGAGGTGGTGGCTATGGCAGTGATGGTGTAGGGTAAAGAGGAGGCGGAGGTGGAGGGTGAAAAATAGGGTTCGGCTAGGGTTTATGGGTTTTTAAGGTTTAAAGAGAGAGGAATGTATTTATATAGGAGAGAGGAATAGGGTTTGACCTCGAGAATTAGGCTTGCCAGGGGTCTTTGGGGTGGGGAATATGTCCACATGAAAGGGTGTAGGGTGTACATGGGTCTTGTTGGGTCTAGTTTTAGGTGAGGTTGGTCTTCACATTAAATTAAATAAGAATTAATGCAAGCGATGCCTTTCAATTAATTGGAATTATATGGGAGTAGGATTTTGTGAAATGCAGCTATCATGGACATGGTAGATTCAGAATAAAATAATGTCCTTATTTGGGTTGTATGAAAATGGGTTGAGGTTGTGTCCCCAATTTCGATTAGAACGGCAACTGCGCAAGGTTGGATTTATTAGCATTTAAAACTAGACTATTGTAGCGAATATTGTGCGACTAAAATAAAGAACAATATAGAGTATTTATGAGTTATACAAGGGTTAAATGGGTAGTCTGGCATGTCTAGGAAGCGTGTATAAAATTTGTTTGAAGCTAATTACTAGGGTGGTGCTCTAAATATCGAAACAACGGTAAGGTGTATTAAATAATAAATATTGCACAAATATTTCTAATTTGCTGCATTCAACTCTAATTGTCACCAATTTAATCCTTGTCTCTCTATCTAAACTAAATAAACCTAAATTTGGTCGAGGGAGTTTACAATAGATGACTTGTTTGATCAGCTCAATAGGGCTACTATATTTTCTAAGATTATCATATCAGAGTCAGAGAGCAGGACATACCCAAGACGGTGTTCAGATATAGATATGGTTATTGGAAGTTCCTAGTTATGCCATTTGGAGCTTCCAATGCACCAGCTATATTCATGTCTCTCATGAATAGCATTTTTCTACCTTACCTAGACCAATTTATGATAGCGTTTGTTGATGATATCTTGTTCTATAGTCAGAATGAGGAAGAGCATGAGCAACATCTTTGCGTCATTCATCAGACTCATCAAGAGTAGCAGTTGTACGCAAAGTTCAGAAAGTGTGAGTTCTGGCTTGATCGTATCTCATTCTTGGGACAAATCATTTCTGGAGGCGGAGTCAAGGTGGATTCCAAAAATGTGGAGGCTATTGAGAGTTGGTATATCCTGAAATTCTATCTTAAATGTTGTTATTAGGATAATTTGGGGCTATTAAATTTTTTTCACAATTTTTGGTTAATTAAAAACTAGTAATAGTAATTTTTTAGGGCTTTCAAGAATATATTTTAGTGTCAAACATAATTAAAAACATTCCAAACTTTTATTTTAAGTTCTAAATAATCAAATATATTTTTGAGAATTTCTTGAGAATTTTTTGAGTATATTTATTGGGAGTTAATTAGGCTAATAACTAAATTTTTTAGGACTTCTAGAATTTATTGTGCAATCCAAGGAACATAGAATAGACCCGAGTAATTTTCTAGGATTTATAATATTATTATATATTTTTTAATTTTTTAGAATTTTTGGAATAATTTTAATATTTATTTTTGGTTAAATAGGTCAAATTAATTTTTAGAGCTTCTCTTATTTAAAGTAGGAAAACTATGAACATAAAATTGCCCCAAGTATTTTTTTAGGGTTTGTGGGTTCAAAATATATTTTTTGTAATTTTTCCAGATTATTATGATTACTTTTAATATTTATTTTGAGTTATTTAGATTTAAAATGACTTAAATAATGTTTTGATAAAGGAAAACCAAAAACAAATAATATAAAAAAGCTACCCAACCATATTCTGACACGTGTCCAACCTATCCCTATTCTATCAACCACATACCAACATATATATATATATATATATATATATATATATATATATATATATATATATATATATATAAATATATATATATATATATATATATATATATATAACCTTAATTAGCCGATTAATTTTAGAGAGAGAAGGGGTTGGGAGATTGTCATCTAGGGTTCTTCGATCTTCCATAAATTATTACTCATGGCTCTGGACTCCAAACAAGTTTCTATTTTTGCGTTGGAACTGTATTGAGGTTAGTTTTCTGATTATGTAAATTTTTTACAAAATTATTAATATTAAATTCTAAAAAAAATCGTAGAGCACAGCATGTCCAAAAATAGACGCGTCTCGGTATTTTTGCGATTTGTGGAGAAACAGGAATTAGGATCATGAACCATTTAAAGTTTCGAAAAGATGACATGACAAAGTTTAACATAAATTTTTCTTAGAATTTAATTCGAATTATTTCTATGCTATTAATTCTGTAGAACTTCTATGTTAGCAATCAACCATCTTTGTACAATACGATTTTGTATGTGCAATAATTTTCAAACGAATTTGAATACGGATGAGTTATAAATTTTAGCATGTATGTGATGCTAAAATCTACAGAAAATCATGCATGAAAGTTGAGTTTATATTGGTTGACTTTTTGGTCAACTGATCGTCTCGATTTGCGTGTCATGAGTCTCAGGTTCCCTTGGACAAAATTTTGGAATTAACCTAAAAATCATAATAATAAAATTAAAATAGGATTTTAAAGTAATTTTATCAGAATTAAATAAATTAAAATAAATTATCTCTTGACATCATAATATACATACATATGTTATTTGGACTTTGACTTGGATTCTGACTCATACCAGCTAAGGACCACAGTCAAGTACATTCTCTGATAGTTTCTATTATTTTATATTTTTTATGATGCACATTTATAGTAGTATTTTATCTGATTTTTGACACGATAGATACATGAATTGGTACTGTATGGATTCATTTTCTTGAGATACGTATTTTCAGGCCTATTGACTTTTTCTGGACTAATGAATTACTGGACTAATGAATTACGGAACTAATATATTTTTTGGCATGTTGACATCTTCTGAACTATTGAGATTAATCATGTCTGGATTTGGATCCATGAGTACTAGTCGGGCAGAAAAATACCTAGGAGATGCGTGAACATTCTCTTTCTATCTTATGGTCTTACTGGAATAATAGCAGCCATACATGACACGTATGGTTTGTCGGATATTACCCCCAAGTCGTTCACATGTCAACTTGGTATTTCAAAATACTAGTTGGATACAGTCATTCTAAATTAATCTATACTTGCGGATTGCACACTTGCATGACAAGTTTTCTAGTCCATATATATGTCTATCTTTACATGTTTCTTTGTTCTTCTTTCTTCTCTTACATTATTTTTTTATTTAATTGTTTCTCTATGATGTACCATATTTCATTATTATATTCTCATCAAGTATTTCATAACTATTTACTGTTTATAGTACTTGTCAATTAACTGTTTATAGTACTTGTCAATTAACTGGAACTACTATTGGGTTGTACTCGTTCCATCCTGACTGGATAAACATTTTTAGGTGACTTGCTATCTTTCTCATTGGATTTTGTTGGAGATCGAGATGCTTTTGGAGGTCAATATTAAAATTTAGATAGTTTAGCAACTTCTTTGGATTTAATGTTAGCGGGTTTGTTCTCGAGTTATGATTTCATTATAAATTAAGAATATTGTAAAACTATATAAATATTATGAATGAGCAATTGATTTAAATTTATGATTAAATATTATCTATTTGGATTGATAGACCATTGTTATCATAGACATCGTACTACCGTCGATGCTGCGACATAGGCTGGTCTTGGCCACGTACTCGTATTCGAAAAGCGGGTGTGGGTCTTGACAAGTTTTTATTGGTGGCCCATGTAGGTCCGATTTTACAAATAGTGTGAACTTGTGGTAGTAGTTAAGTTAGTCGTACTAATGCGAGCCTGCGACTAGTAATAAGATTTTAGAAGAAAGTGCTCATTCACAACTTAGGATTGATTTAAATTTAGGAGAATGACTAGGACTAGGTATACAATAGGAAGGCCTTATTTCTATTTTATTGCTTGGGTAGTTAAGTTGTTACAAAGGCTACGTGATTTAGGTAGGTATAATTATTAAATTTTGAGGTAAACTCTACTAGATAAATTTGAGAAAATTAAGTGTTATATATTATAGTATTTTGATAAGTAGGATTGACCAAAGGTGGGAGTAGAATTCTCGATTGGCGAATTATTTCTTTGGGGTTAATCAATTGTTGAAGATAAGAATTACTATTATTATTTTGTGCTCTGAGGTTTAAATTTTTATCTAGTTTGATGATTATGATTTTCTTGCTAAAATAAGGTTAAATTCTTGTTTTAGAAAAAATAATTTTTGACGTAAATGATGATAAAGATAAGAAGTTGGAGATTTATTGAATTTTAGATTTTTGTAGATTGATATTGTGGATTAAAGTTTAAGTTTGAAGAATTAAAATTTTGAAGATTTGATTTAAAATTTCAGAGTATTGGTTATTTAATTTATAATTTTGAGAAATTTAAAAGGATTAACATTAGAGCTATTATTATGCAAGATGCGGATTTAAATATTACATTTTAAAATTTTGAAATTAAATTTCAAGTTTTCAGAATTTTGAGGAGTTGAGATTTAATAGGATTTGAAAATTTTGAGGATTAAAATCCAATTCAAAATATAGTCATATCTATAAAGATTTCTGGAAGTGATTAAATTTTACTTTAGTAATTGAATTATTATTTTTTTAGAAAATTATGATATATTTTATTTTATTTTTTGAAGAGTTAAAATTTGAGGATTTTATTTTAAGCATAAAATTATAAGGTGGGTCGAAGTTGTCTTATTTGATTATTAACAAAAAAAAATTGAGGATAATGTTGAAAGTTTTTTAAATTGAGGATAATCTTGAAAGTATTGAGATATAATTCGAAAAATTCAAGGATAATGCTGAGAATTTGAGGGTTAGAAGTTAAATATAATATTAAGATTTGGTTTATGGGTTGAGTTAGACCAAAAGAATAACAATACAAATATTGATTTTATAACTTATTGAATTTGACTTTTAAGGATTTAATTTAAATTCGAAATTTTAAAAAAAAATTTGAAAGATATGATTGATGGAGTAGATTTAGAATTTAAAATTTGAGGATGAGACTTTAAAATTTTAAAATTTATTCATGAAATATATATTAGTAGGATTTACTTTGAAGATTGGATTTAACTTTTAAATTTTTAGGATTGAATCATTAATCGATGTTCTGAGGATGATCATTAATTTAAATACCAAAAATTCGTATATGTAATAGAAGTGAGGACAAAATAAATTATGGCTATGAGTACAAATCAAATTATTGTGAGAAATCACTATAATATGAGATTCCAATTTTTAAGGAATTAATTTTTTATTTTTTTAAACTTCATGATTGGATTTAATTCTTAAGTTTGGATATGAGAATAAATTTGAAGGATTTAATTATTAAATTTTTTAAGATAGTTATAAATGAGATTTAAATTTTAATGAAATAACGTTAGTTATAAATGAGATTTAAATTTTAAGAGTTAAACTTGTGAATGTGATTTAAGAGAAAAATTCTATTAGATTTTAAATTTTGAAGATAAATTCAAATTACGAAGATTTACTTAAAAATTTTATGTTTTGAGGATGAAGTTAATTTTCAAGAAATTTGTTAAATAACAATAGTGGTTTGATTTCATGATTATATTGCAAGAATTTTGATGGTGGCAGAAAAAAAAGTTTATTAAGAATTTTAAATTTCGAGGATAAACATTAATTTAAATAAAGAGTTGAGAATTTAATATGGCAAAATTGATGATTTTGTTAAATCACAGATTTTTATGAAGATTATGATATGATTGGATTTGTCATTAAATTTTAAGGAATTTAAGAAGATTATTATTATATTTATTTGACTACAAGATATAAATTTAAAATTTATATTTTGAATGTTGCATTTGAAGATTTTGAAAGTATTATATTATTTGAGAATTGTGTGGAAAAAAAATCGAGGAGTAAGATAATTATGGATACGTGTTTGAATTCAAATATTTGGGATGAAATTTTAAATTTTATAAATATGCATTTATTGGATTTAAATTAGAGGATTGGATATTAAATTTTTTTGAGTATTTAGTTATTAACTTAAAATTTTGGAGGAGATTGTGATAAGAATGGAATTTGATTTTAAATTTAAAGATTTTCAGAAATATGATAGTTTTAGAATTTTAAAAAATTTATGAAATAACAATATGGATTTACTTCATGATTATATGGTTTGTTGAATTTAAATTTTGATGGCAAAAAAAAATTAAACAAAAATAAAAACTAATAAGGATTTTAAATTTTGAGACAAATTGTTTTAAGGGATGTAGACTTGTAACCTCCATATCATGAAATTCTAGCTTAAAGTTGTTACAAGGTTAATTTGGGGCTAATGGAATTTTTTCACAATTTTTGGTTAATTAAAAACTAGTAACAGTAAATTTCTAGGGCTTTCAAGAATTTATTTTAGTGTCAAACATAATTAAAAATATCTTAAACCTTTATTTTAGGTTCAAAATATTCAAATATATTTTCTAGAATTTTTTAAAAATTTTCTGAGTATTTTTAATATTTATTGGAAGTTATTTAGGCAAATAACTAATTTTTTAGGACTTCTAGAATCTGTTGTGCAAGCCAAGAAACATAGATTGTACTCAAGTAATTTTCTATAGTTTATAATATTATTATATATTTTTTAGATTTTTTTAATAATTTTTGGAATAATTTTAATATTTATTTTAATTAAATAGGTAAAACTAATTTTTAGAGATTCTCCTAATTATAGTAGGAAACCTATGAACATAAAACCGCTCCAAGTATTTTTCTAGGGTTTGTGGTTTCAAAATATATTTACTGTAATTTTTCCAAATTATTATGATTATTTTTAATATTTATTTTGAGTTATTTAGATTTAAAATGACTTAAATAATGTTTTGATAAAAGCAAATCAAAAACAAATAAATTAAAACAACCGCCCTACCATATTCTGACATGTGTCCAGCCAATCGCTTTTCTATCAACCGCATAACAATATATATATATATATATATATATATATATATATATATATATATATATATATATATTATAATAACCTAAATTAGTCGATTAATTTTAGAGGGTGAAAGGGGTTGAGGGATTGTCATCTAGGGTTCTTCGATCTTACAAAAACTATGACACGACAAAGTTTAACATATTGATGTTTTCGCGATTATGGGAGAACCAGAAATCAGAATCATGAACCGTTTTAAATTTTGGAAATATGACACGAAAAAGTTTAACATATGTTTTAACCAGAATTTAATTCAAATTATTTATGTGCTGTTAATTCTGTAGAACTTCCAGGTTAGCAATCAACCACCGTTGCACAATACGATTTTATATGTACAATAATTTCCAAACGAATTTGAATCTGGATGATCCATAAATTTTAGCATGTTTGTGATGTTGAAATCTACAGGAAATCATCCATGAAAGTCGAGTTTGTATCGGTTGAATTTTTGGTCAACAGATCGCTTCGATTTGCGTGTCATAAGTCTCGAGTTGATAAAATTTGGTTTTCTTGGACAAAATTTAGGAATTAACCTAAAAACCAGAATAATAAAATTAAAATAGGATTTTAAAGTAATTTTACCAAAATTAAAATAAATTAAAATAAATTATCTCTTGTCATGGTAATATATCATACATAGGCTATTTGGGCTTTGACTTGGATTCCTACTCGTACCAGCTAAGGACCACAGGCGAGTACATTATCTGATAGTTTATTTATTTGATATTTTCTATGAGTCATGTTTATAGTAGTATTTTATCTGATTTTTGACACAATGGATACACGTATTGGTATTTTATGAATTCATTTTCGTGAGATACGTATTTTTAAGTCTATTGACTTTTTTCTGGACTAATGAATTACTGGACTAATGAATTACTGGGCTAAAATATTTTTTGGCTAGTTGACATCTTCTGGACTATTGAGATTATTCGTGTCTGGATTTGATCCATGAGTACTAGTCGGGCGAAAAAATACCTAGGAGACGCGTGAACATTCTCTTTCCATCATATGGTCTTTCTGGAATAATAGCAGCCACACATGACACGTGTGGTTTGTCGGATATTATCCCCTAGCCGTTCACATGTCAACTTGGTATTTCAAAACACTAGTTAGATACAGTCATTATGGATTAATCTATACTTGCTGATTGTACACTTGCATGACAGGTTTTCTAGTTCACATATCTATCTGTCTTTACATGCTTCTCTGTTCTTCTTTCTTCTCTTACTTATTTCTTTATTTAATTGTTCCTCTATGATGTACCATATTCTATTATTATATGCTCATTAAGTATTTCATAACTATTTACTATTCATAGTACTTGTCAATTAACTGGAATTGCTATTGGGTTGTACTCGTTCCATCTTGACTGGGTAAACATTTTTAGGTGACTTGATATCTTGCTCATTGGATTTTGTTGGAGATCCAAATACTTTTGGAGGTTAATATTAGAATTTAGATTAGTTTAGCAACTTCTTTGGATTTGATGTTTAGCGGGTTTGTTCCCAAGTTATGATTTAAATGTAAATTAAGAATATTGTAAAACTATATAAATGTTATGAATGAGCAATAGATTTGAATTTTTGATTAAATATTATCTAATTGGATTGATGGACCATTGTTATCATAGACAGCGTACTACCGCCGATGTTGCGGCGTAGGCTGGGCTTGGCCACGTGCTCATATCCGAAAAGCGGGTGCGGGTCATGACAGTTGGCCAGTACCCCATACAGCTTCAGATGTGCGCAGTTTCCTGGGTTAAGCAGGCTACTACAGGCAATTTATGACAGACTTTGCTAGGATTTCCTTATCCTTGACTCGGTTGACGTGTAAGGATGTGCGATTTGAATAGTCAGATGCTTGTTAGACTTCTTTCGAGAAGCTCAAGCGAAGTTTGATTTTGGCTCCTATTCTGATACTTCCAGTGGGACTAGGTGGGTTCTCAATATATTGTGATGCTTCAGGAGTGGGACTAGGGTATGTCTTTATGCAGCATGGTAGAGTGATATCTTATGCATCTCAGCATCTTCGAGACCATGAGAAGAGTTATCCGACGCATGATCTTGAGTTGGCAGCAGTAGTATTTGCATTTAAGCTCTTGAGGTATTACCTATATGGTGATCGAGGGAAGATCTTCACAAACCACAAGAACTTGAGGTATGTGTTCACACAGAAGAAACTCGACATGCATCAGAGGAGGTAGCTCGAGTTATTATTGAACTACAATCTTGACCTTCAATATCATCCAGGGAAGGCTAATGTCATAGCAGACGCCTTGAGCAAGAGATAAGGAGCTTACTTCTTGCTAGAGCAGCGCCATATTTTGGAGGATCTGCAGGAAATGGGTATTGAGGTAATATTACCTCATGATATCAGTTTTATGGCGAGTCTGCGGGTTTAGTCTTCTATAGTTGAGAGGATCAGAGCAGAGCAGACTGGTGATGTAAGGCTTCAGCATCTCAGAGCAGAGTGTGAGTCAGGAAGCAGACAAGAGTTGAGCATTCATGAGAATGAGACTCTCAGTTTTGGGAGTCGAATTTGTGTGCCGAGAGGTGATATCCGACAAGAGATTATGTTAGAGGCCCACAGTTCTCAGTAATCAGTGCATCTAGGAGGGACGAAGATGTATCGGCATATTCGTCAGCAATTAAGGTAGAATGGTATTAAGAGGGAGATATCTTGGTTCGTTGCTCGGTATTTCACTATCAGAATAAGTCAAATTAGCTACATCTAAAAAAATCGCTAAATGGCCAAAAAATATCGCTATATAATTAGCGACGTATATAACCACGTTTCGATGAAGTCGCCTTTAAGCTAGTCGCTGACCGAAAAAATATCACAAAATGTCGCTATATCGACGTTTTCTAGCGACGTAAATGCGTCGCTATATTGGCGACGTTTAACGACACAACGTTGCTAAATTAGCGACGTGCTGTGTATCGCTATATGTCGCTAAGTTTTTTCTTTTTAGCGACGTTGTGCGACTCATTTAGCGACATTATTTTGACCTGACAATACTACCATGTCAGCAAATTTGCGATAATTAGTGACATTTTTAGGGACGTTTATAGTTACGTGTCTAGCGACAAGTATAGCGACGTTTGTAGCGACGTATATAAACGTCGCTAAATGTCGCTAAACATTGCTATAAACGTCGCTAAATATACAGTAAAAAAACAAGAATATTGAATTGTTTCTAAACCATTCTTCCTAAAGTTTATGAATTAACAATTTGTACAAATAGACCCGGAGCAACCCTTCGTTGAATTTGTTGGGTTCGCTGACCCCCTTCGGTTGAACACTCAACACCAGTAAATTAACATACATTTAATATGAATAATATAGTAAAATTTGAAGAAAATGAAATATTGAGATTACAAACCGAGTCAGGATAAAATCTCGTCGTAAAGAATACAACCAATATCCACATAACTGAGTCTGAAAGCCTCATCGTAAAGAATACAAGAAATAAAGTCTGAAAGCCTCAAAAATAAAGAATATTCATAAATGACCAAATATCATAGGACTAAAACACAAGCAATCAATAAACTATCCTAACTAGGACTACTGCGGATCTGCAAGAGGATGACCATCGGCGCACATTAGGGATAAGAACAGATCATACTGCTCCCGTAAAATCGATATCGATGTCGATGGAGAAGGCAGTAACGTCGGTGGAGTCTATGTCGATGAAGGCACACTAGAAGGACGTATCTGCTCCAATTCTGCTTGTCGATGGACCTATCTGCTCCAACTCTCTAGAATATACTCCTCTTTATCCAGTTATGGATGTGACCAAATTCGTCATACTTGTACCCCTTAGCAGGCCCTTCGATAGAACTTGGTAAAGCTTTCACATCTTCCTATATCGTGTATTCGGACCACCTTGGGGGTGGATTAGCCTTCTCCAAAATGCCGGCACAAAAATCACTCATGTTCCTCCGGTACGGATGATCCTTTGGCAGGAATTGTCGATGACAATCGAAGAAGCACGGTTTGCCTCCGTATTTCAAACAAAAAGTCTTAGTACAGTCTATGCAAATACGGACATGAGAGACGACCATGAGTTCTCCATCCCGATAACATTCTATAGGCCAGAAAGTCGTTGATGGTCCATATAAGTGCTGCCCTCATCTAAAAATTATGCTTTCTAGAAATATCGTATGTGTTGGCACCTACTTTCCACAGTTAATTCAACTCATCTATCAAAGGCTGTAAATATACATCGATGTTCCTCTTCGGATTGTTTGGATCCGGGATCATAACGGTTAGGAACATATACGGAGTCTTTATGCACATCCAAGGTGGTAGATTGTATGAAGTGACGATCATAGGCCAACACGAATACTGGGAGCCCGAAAGTCAGAATGGGGTAAAATCGTCGGAGGAGAGCCCCAATCTGTCATTACGCGGATCCGAAGCAAAATATGGATACTCTCGATCAAAGTGCTTTCATGCTTCTCCATCGGATGGATGATCCAATACTCCTTCGATCTGTTTCCGCCTGTGCCAACTCATATTTTCTGCAGTCTTCTTTACCATAAACAACCTCTGCAACCGCGCGTCAAAGGCAAGTAGTGCATCGAATCGGTAGGCTTCTTTGCACCGACAGACTTTCCTCTTCCAGTGGCCATGTAGCCATCTGCACCACAGAATCTGTATGCATCTTCATCCTTGTCGTCTTTGTAGTACAACAAGCACCCATTGCGACATGCATCGATTTTCTCGTATCCCATCCAGAGCGATCTCACCATCCTCTTAGATCGATAGAAGTCTTTAGGCAACTTTGTACCCTCTGGTAAGGTCTTTATAATCAAATCCATCAGTCGGTTATATCATTCTTGCGACATGTTAAAATTATACTTGATGCTCAATAATCTTGTAACCACCTCCAACGGTGAATGATCCTCACAACCAGGATATAATGGAGTCTTTGGATTCTCCAGCAACTCCATGAACTTTACAGCATCAACATTCAGTGCCTCCTCAGCAGCATCATGATTGTCTGGATCGAAACTAGGCCCCGCCTTGGCTAACTGCAGGAACTGATGTATACCCTCAATGAATTCATTCTGCATACCGCACATGTCATCAGGATGACAGTTGTACATCCATGAATGATGACGTAGATAGTAGTTCATATCCATTTCTAGATACTTCTGTAAAAATGATTAGACATCGTTCAAGTATATACTCATCGTTAAATATAGTATATGTACTGATACTCCTAGTCCTAGCATATATACATAGGAATACCCAATTATGTTATATACCTACTCGTCTACACACACATAAGAATACTCAGGAATACAGTACGTACACTGATACACCTAGTCCTAGCATTGATACTTCTTCGTTTAACTCTGTATCATGGACTCATATTGCAGTGTATCAGTTAGGGTCAACTGAGCAGATTTGGGTTAGGGTTAGGGTTTGTGCACTGCTTTAAGTATTAGTCATCTGGTTATAGGGGAGTGCCTGTCCATAGGAGTATATGTCATGTTGATAGCAAATTTAGGAAGCAACACGATGAGCAGTAAGATGGGTTGAGGCTGTTGCACACACCATCTACACAGACCCGACTGTGCACATTTGATGTGCACATGAGTGTTACGGCAGACTTCACAGGGTCTGTGCACCCCATCTTACAAAGCAGGGTGCGATATTAGGCAACAGCAATTTGAAGTTGTATTTTAAACTTGAGTATCACAACAGGCATTAATTAGAAGATTGGGGGAATCTATGTGTATCTTATGTGTATCAACTATGGTTGTGTGTAGGTGAGGAATGGATGTAGGTATAAGTTTTGAGTAAGATTCACTCGAGTTGATCACACTACAACTAGGGCTTGATGTCAGTCTAGAGAGAGAGAGGGTTAGTATTAGGGTTTATACCTTCTATGATAGTATTTGTGTCATGTATGTGTCAGTGTGTGTGTGTCATATCTGTGTCAGTGTTATGTCGTGTCTGCATCTGTGAGAGAGAGAGAGAGATCGGGTTAGGATTAGGGTTAGGGTTTATACCCTCTGTGATAGTCTGTGTCGTATCTGTGTCTGTGTGTGTGTCGTATCTGTGTCTGTGTCATGTCGTGTGCATCTGTGAGAGAGAAAGAGAGAGAGATCGGGTTAGGGTTAGGGTTTTCACCCTCTATGACAGTCTGTGTCGTGTTTGTATTTGTGTGTGTTTGTATCATGTCTATGTCAGTGTCATATCGTGTGTATCTGAGAGAGAGAAAGAGAGATCGGGTTAGGGTTAGGGTTTACACCCTCTCTCACAGTCTGTGTTATGTCTGTGTCAGTATGTGTGTGTTGTGTATGTGTTAGTGTCATATGCATCTTAGAGAGAGAGAGAGAGAGAGAGATAGTTGGGGTTTACCTAGAGGAGAAGGAGGAAGAGGGGGATGCCAGAGTAGGTGGCTATGCTGGAGGTTCGCCGGAGAGGGGGGTGGGAAGTGGGGGGAGTTTTTGAAAAATTGGGGGAAGTCTTCGATAGAAGGAGGAATCGAAACCTATATTAAAATTTTAGCGATGTTTAGCGATGTCAACTTTTGACGTCGCTAATAAAAATAGTTTGCGACATTATAGACATCGCTAAAAATGTCACTAAAAATCAAAAAACAAACGTCGCTAAGCGTCGCTAAATTAAAAATCTCATCAACGTTTAGCGACCTTAAAGAAGCTTATAGCCACTATTATTTAAAAAACTTAATTACTGTCGCTAAATGTCGCTATATGTTGCCAACAACGACGTATAGCGACGTTTATTTTAGGACTCGCTGAAATCTTTATATTAGCGATGTTTTATTATGACGTCACTAAAAAATATTGCTATTTTATTATATTTTTGTAGTGTTTAGTCTGTCAGCAGGTCAAGGCTGAGCATCAGAGACAGACCGGAGTACTTCTGCCTTTACCGATTCTGGAGTGGAAGTGAGACAATATTACTATGGAATTTGTGACCGGTCTTCCTAGATCCCCATCTGGCAGAGATGTTGTATGGGTTATAGTAGATCGACTCACAAAGGTTACTCACTTTCTTCCTTTCAGAGTGGGCCAATCTACAGAGAAGTTAGCTGCGATGTACATGAGACAGATAGTCAGATGGCATGGCGTGCTAGTTAGTATAATTTCTGATAAAGATTTGCGAATCTTGTCTCATTTTTGGCAGAGCCTACAACAGAGTCTAGGTACTATGTTGAAGTTTAGTTCAGCCTACCATCCATAAACAGACGGACAGTCGGAGCATACTATTCAGACTTTGGGGGATATGCCTCAAGATTGTACAATTGACTTTGGTAGATCATAGGAGGATCACTTGCATTTAGTAGAGTTCTCGTATAACAACAGCTTCTAGGTGTGTATTCAGAAGGCACCCTTCGAGGCTTTGTTTGGTAGGAGATGCAGATCACCGTTAGCTTGGGATAACATTGGCGAGCGGTAGATGCTTGGTCCAAAGATGATTGCTCAGTTAATTGGAGTGATCAGGAAGATTAAAGAGCATCTCAAAGTGGCTCAGGATCGCCAGCATCATTGGGCAGATCAGCACCGTCATCATCTTAAGTTCTCTGTCGGCGATCATGTATTTCTGAGGAATTTGCCAACCCGTAGAGTTATCAGATTTGGAGTATGGGGAAAGCTTATTCTTAAATATATAGACCAGTTCGATATTCTCAATCAAGTTGGAGACATATCATATCGTCTAGTTCTTCCACCATCGCTTCATGAGGTACATGACGTCTTTCACGTATCTCCGTTTGCCAGTATATTCTAGACCCGAGCTATATCCTGGATCATTCTGAGTTGGTCATTGGTACCGACCTATTATATGAGGAGAGGCTCGTGTCTATTTTGGACCAGAGGAAGAATGTTCTCAAGAATCGGACTATCAAATTAGTTTGAGTTGCTTGGGGGCATCACTCACTGGGCGAGTCAACGTGGCAGCACGAGGACAATATGCGTACTCGTTATCCATTTTCTCTTCGACTCGGGAGGTATACTTATTCGTATACACATGTCATATCTTAGTCTGTGTATGTGATTGATTGTTAGCTTAACTTGTATATCTGTTATTGGTTTCTTTTCTGATTTTTTGTTGTTGTCTAGGAAATTTTATGCTCACATGAGTTTTCTGCTAATTTTAGTTCCATGCTTGCTTTCTTAGATTTTCTTGTTAGTTGATTTTAGATCCTTATAGAAATTTTGAGGACAAAATTATTCAAAGGAAGGGAGGGTTATAAGACTCGTCTCATAATATTCATATTTTATGTGGATACATACTTTTGTGTTATTTATTGTATTTTATTGGTTATCGAGGAATCACAAAAAATTTCAAAATTAAAAATTTACTACTTGACCGGTATACCGACGGTATACTACAGTATACCGACAGTATACTGCCAGACAGATATTTGTTTTACTTTTTGTGATATTTTTGAGATATTTTCCAGAACTTCTCTATAAATAGTACTTGAGTTTATTTTATTTCTTTCTTTTTCTCTCTTCTCTTCTTCATTTCTCTCTCAAGCTTGGAGCTTGGTCTTGAGACCTGGAGTGTGGTTTCTGAACCCCTTCGTGGTGGTGGACTAGAAGGTTTAGGCTGGAAGCTCATTTTAGGCAAGTATACCTTCTCGATTTAGTAAACTTCTTTTTTCTGTTATTTTACTTTCCTGGAGCTTTGGTTGTTACTTTTTAGCTATACATGCTTTAATTTAGTTATTCATATCGTGATTTCTAGCCTAGTGACTAATTCAATTTTTATTTTTGGTAGAATTTTATTTCGTCCCTTTTTCGTAACTTTGTAACAAAAACGGTATCGGAGTTGTGATCGTGAGATTTAGTCCATATTGGGATATGAGACTTACCATGGACTTGACTTCTTGTTGGACATGGTTCTGGTAATTTTCGGGATTTGATTTGTGTCCCGAAAATCAGACTTGACTTTAACCATGTTTATCCTTAGAAACTGTTATACCGACGGTATACTACATTATACCGACGGTATACTACAGTATACCGACGGTATGCCAATTTCGATCGACTTAGATTTCTAGATATTTTCTATGAACCTTATCGGCATACCAACGATATACTACAGTGTACCGACGGTATACTGATCATTGTCGACATTGTTAACCGACTTCGGGATATTTGTCTTGGCAGGTATACCGACGGTATACTACAATATACCGATTGTATACCGATTTGTGAAACTTTATTTTCTAGAACCTATTTTGCCTACTTGGAACGGCATAATGACGGTATACTACAGTATACCAATTTTTTGGAATCCAGAACTTGTATTTTCCTATCTCTACACCAGTTTACCGACAACGTACTGGACTGTACCGACGGTATACCAATTGTGCTTTCTTTAGGAATTCTTGGTTTTTTGTTATTTTATTTTGATTCTTCTGGATATTGATTGGACATACGATGACTTGACCTGGTTAGACATGAACTTATATGGCTTCAGATGACTTGACTTGACTTGGCTTTACTCGATTTCACCTGGCTTTGTCTGGCTACACGTGATGACATAATTGACTGAACTTGACTTGGCATAACTTTACATGGCCGTTCATGGCTTGAATTGGTTTTAATTGGCTTCATCTAGATAGACTTGGCTTTATATTATTGTACATGACTTTACCTGGCTTTATATGGCTTTACCTGGCTTTACTTGGTTTCACATGGCTTGGTTGTTATGGTGGCTTACATGAGTCCGTTTGTGCAATGTATATTAAAATTTGTTTATATTACTATTAGAACTTGTTTTGTTGCATCATGTCTAGGATGGATTCTACGAAATGCCACACCTGAATTCATACAAGAAAAAGCTAGGGATAAATAACTAGAGATTCACATAGTACATGGCTAGGGATTTTCCAAAATTGCATGCAGTCCCGGTTATTTCTACAATTATCTTGTGGAGTATCTAGTGGTTTATATTATGGAGTATCTTGAGGAGTATCCAGTGCTGGTTTGTGCGTATGGATAGCCAGGACAGACTGCAGGGGCATTCGATCAGAAGGAACTTTAGTATCGCTTTGTATTATAATTGTTAGTAATTAGGATTGTGATAAACCTAGTTAGTTAAAGTATCAAGTCATACTTATATGATTTACCATAATTTACGAATGATGGTTAGTCTAGGCTTTGCATGATCACACCTTTATTTTATGTACTAGTTACTCTATTTCTTATCAGTTCAGGATATGTCTTATTGCAGATTTATAGTATTTTTTTTATTATCTTGAGATCATTTACATTCAGTCTTTTCTTTTAGTATTTATATTACTTATGTTGTTGGTATAAGTTCCTAGATTGGCTTTATTTTTGGTACTTGCTATTTGGGGTCTGACCCCACTGGTTTTGCATGGCCAGATCCAGTAACAGCATCGAAGGATCTTCCATACTTTTTTGAGGATGGTGACCACCCGGAGCACCAGAACACTAAGTGGGTTTTCATACTTTCCTATTCTGATGTACATTCTACTTTTGTTGGCATTTAGTCACCGAGCACGTGTTTAGCTCGTGTTTTGGTTTGATCAGTTAGCCTATGGGCAATACATGGTTGACATATCGTAGGATTGATCATGTATGACTCAGATTCTGGCTTGATTATTCATTTTGTGTTTACTAGCATCATGATCATCTATATATTATATATTAGGATGCTTTACTATTATATTTTAGTTGATCTTACATCTTGTTATTATTCATTTTGTTCTTATGATTGAGACACTAGGGTTTGTTAGACCTAGGCTTGACTGTTGGTTTCTAGTAGTGACCCCTCATGTCTTATAGCTTCACCGTATATACGGAGTACCGGTGTGCTTCAAGTATACGTAACTGGCCTTGTCAGCCCCGCTCTCCAGTTTTCCAGTTCTGTGGCATGACATTGCCGGACCTGGTACCATTCATGGCTTCTTCTTTGGGCATCAAAGAAAGAAGTACCATGTTACAGGACTTGAGTTTCTTTTTATCATGCCCTTTCTTGGAGTGAGTTTGTGGGCTAGTCTCGTCGTAGCCCAATCCACCCCAGGATTTATTGGACTTTCCTCGAAGTTGTAGAGGAATATATCATCCCTTGCCAAAGTTTAAACCTTCAGCTTTCTGGAAATCATACCCCATATTTTGCATCAAGCATACAGATTGATGTATCGATGAAATAGGAGGGTGATCCTCAATAAATGCAAAGTCTGGAATACCGGGGGTAACTTCAGAGTTGCCTTCCTAAAATGCTCAATGAATTCATGAGAAGATACCTTCTCCTTCTATTTGACATCGATGAGTGAAGACATAGTCATATCCATGCCTCCCACATAGAATCGTGAGAGAAAAAGATAGTTCATGTCATCAAACGAGGATATACAGTTATCAAGTAAACTACGATACCAATCGTAGGCTATGCCGGGAAAGCATCCCACGAATAATATGGTAAGGAGAGCATCCACTTTATGCAGATGAGGTAATTGATATATTAGCTCGGTGATGTCCTGCCTTCAAAAAAGACTATCGATTGGATTTATATTAAGGAGGGAATAGAACATTATCCCAATGCGGATGATAAGGATATTTCACCCCCAACTTGTGGAGTTGGTCTTTGTTCTTTAGAACATCCACCTATGCACGCAACTCTCGGATAGCTTCGAGAGGATCTTCTGGTCGGAGTGGTGCGGCTGACTGATAGGATGCTGGTTTAACAGGAACCATCATGGGCGGAGATACACCCCATTATTGTGAGAATTAAGAGTTGGTGCTACTGACTCTTGGTTTATGATCGATTCTGGATTTGTGTTATCTTACAGAGGCGTTGTTCTAGGAGTAGGCTGCGCAGGTATGAATGAAGCAACTTAGACGGGTGTTGTTGTAGCTGAATCTTGGTCTATCATTATTTGATGCATATTTTGCATCAAGGTGTACATGTCCGTGAGAGCGGCCTCTTATGAGTTAAGGCAATGTTATGTGGCTTCTGATGGAGAAGCTTCTTGTTTATCTCTGATCGCATAAATGCTAACATCCCTATGTACGATAGAGGGATTGGTAGAAATAATCGTATAGTTGGATTCTACACTGTCAATTTTAGAATTCGGAGGATTGCTACCCCCAGCCTCTGATTATGAGGAATGGGGATTCTCGTGACGAACGATCTCCCATCTTCGAGAAAAAGTATTTTGGTATAATCCTTCAAAGGACTCGACGAGTTGGTTAAATCGCCCCTGGCTGGGTGTTCTTGAAGGACTTCCTCTTGACTGTCTCCTACCACGGGGAAGAGACGAAGTCATATATTCTGAACCAAAGAGCAGTTCATCATCGTGCTCCTGATTGTCAAAATATTTTGTATGTTGAGGCTTAGGATACATAGTATAAGTCAATCTGTCAAACACAGACAATTTTGCTAATGCACAACAATATTCCATTACAACTCTATGATAATTACAACGATGCTCATTAGGAAACCCTGTTGTAATGTCAGAACAGCCCCTCTCTTTACCATTTTGTACAATAAGCTCACGAAAATCAAAAGTGGGAAGAGAATAGGAGGAAGAGCAATGAGATATATTGAATCTTCTATGCACATTTTTGGTCCCTTGTGTATTGAGTGATGTACTGGCTTGATTGGCAAGTGATTCCTTATATCTTGAGTTTTTGCTCTTCAGGGATGAGAGAAAGTTGTCTCTAACAGTCCTCTTATGCACACGCACACAATCAACATGTTGTGTAGAGATTGTCCCTATTTGGCGCATATTATATGGCGTAGACAAAGTTGGCACAGTTTGTCTACACGCATTTAATTTAGCATAATTTTTCCTCCATTGCGCATGTAATCAAGATTTTACGAGAATGATTCTCCCTGACCAATACTTTATTTGTGCACTGATTGGTTTGGACAACAGTTTTCATGCCTTGCTTGCCTCTCATATTACATCGAATATGCGCCAGCTGAGGAGCTTGGGTGTGGATCACCCTTTGCTTATAATTGTCCGAGTTATACGAATTGTATCCCTTATTTAACGCAAGAGATTCAGAAGTTTGGGTGTGGATCACCCTTTGCTTAAAATTGTGCAAATTTTGCGAATTTTAAACCTTATTTAAGGTAAGAGAATTGTCCACCGAGTCATTGATCTGAACAAAATTGACAGAAAAACTCTCGTTAATCAGAATATTTTTTCCCTAATTGGTAGCAACTTCAGGATATGCATGACGAGGCTTGGGCACCCACACTTTGTGAGTTTTTCTCAACTTGAGTTCGGATGAGGGGTGAGCACTACCCCTAGAATAGAGCATTTTTTCATATGCCTGTTGGTCAAACTTCAGGACCAAGGTCTTCTATGTCGAGCCGACCGAAGCATTATCAAGTTGAGTTATCACCTTCTCGTCAGAGGAGAAGGAAGTTCTAGCAGAGTCGCTATCTTGTTCGTGAGATAAAGTTTATAGGAAACTTTTGTATTACAAACTATTGAAAAGAAAGAAAAGTACAAAAAAGATCCAAAAAGGGAATCTAAGTACAATTGATTCTAGGAAGTATAGCTATAGAGATCTGATCTGCGGATGATAACTTTACTTCTTTTACCACTTGACGATGAAGAAATGCACATGAAGACAGATAATTGCACATAAAGACGAAGAAATATAGGGCATGCTACCAACAACTTGGAGAGTTTAACAATAAGAAAGCTCTGGCACAACGACACGAGAAGCTTCTATTTCTCTCACTCTGCTGTTGAATCTCAAAGACTTAAGAATTCTAGCCCTTTTCTCTTAATCTGTATATCTGTGCTCCTCTCTGTATGTATTCCCCCATTTATAGATTTTAGGAGCGGTTATAAAAGTGTTCGTATACTATAGACAGTCAATACTGTTTTACCATAACGCGCGCACTTTTGGTAGATTAACACCCTATGTTCTGTATGAGTGGGTGCACAACTTGCTTCCCGTTTGACACGTAGCTTCCTATACGAGGAAAGCATAGGTTGTGGGAAACAGTTATTTGTACACCTTTCATGAAAAGTACGACATCTAAGACACGCATTCGTAACTGCTCACTATCGGTTAGGATAGTATGCGCACTTATGAAGTCGTCAGGAGACTGGCGCATTTTTAGAAAGATTAGCACTACGCCGCATTTTTTAGGGAAAATAGAACTGCGACGCACTTATAAAGAAAATGGCACTATGGTGTACTTTTGAAGAAAATGTGACTACAGTGCACTTTTAAAGAAATTGGCACTATGGCGCACTTTTGAAGGAATTGACACTACAACGCACTTTTGAAGAGAATGGCATTAGGCGCACTTTTGAAAGAAATGGCACTACGGCAAACTTTTGAGGAAAATGGCATTGCGGCACATGTTTGTCACGACCCGCACCCGAAAAATTGGGCATGAGTCGTGGGTACGTCCAGCCTACGCCGCAGCATCGGCGGTAGAACGCTGTCTAGGTCAAACTATCAATCTCACACAATCAATATATAAACCTGTCAAGATCTCAACTCCAAACGGAGGAGCAATATCATAATAATAATCTCAAGTACTCAATCACGAATCTAAGCACGATAAGATAACACAAAAGTCTAACAACTATAAAGTCTAGCCAACAACAACTACTACAACAACCACAACATCAATAATAATAATACATCATCCAAAATAATATACAATACAAGGTCTCAATCCAAAACCGGAGACAAATCCGGTGCTAAAAGCTAATAAAAACAACAACAAGGTCCTAGTGATCCCGGCTACCAACCCGGAAATTACTCATAAACTAGAGGGTCCCTGTCTGCACCATCGACAGGCTCAGGTCCATAAAACGTCGGACACCGATCCTCCGGATACTCTGGAAAAATATGTCCAGTCAGGACTGGAGCAAGTACATCTCTAACAGCGGTTACATTTAAATGATAAAAACTATAAAACAGTCATAACAAGTAGCAAGAAGAATGAAGCAAGTATGAAACAAGAAATATATAAATCACTGGTGCATAAAGGTAAAGATGCATGAATATCAGAAGCAAGATAGTAATAACTGCAAGATATAAGAAATCTAAGCTAAGATCAAATCTGTGCATATGAACGTGTAGTGAGTCCAGCATAAAATACATGTAGTGAGTGAAGTTAAGAAATATGTAAGTAAGAACAACAAGAAGTGCAAGAGAGTCCAGACTATAAAAAATGAACTCGGTGTCTTTGAAATACCTATTTCGACAAGTAAACGGCTAGGGGTAAGTACGGCTCACCGTGCACTGGGTGCGCGGCTGCTATCATTCCAGATTAGACTAGAAGGAGTGATTCCTGATGATTCCAGATGGGAATATTTACATGTCTACTCGAGTATTATCCTGACTCGACTAATACAAGTGAATCCAAGACCCGACACATAAATCAAGTATGAGTCCAGCCTAAAACATGAGTGATGCCTGTAGTGATGCCTGTAGGTGATGCCAGTAGTGATTCCAGAATAGAGGCCAAAAATATGAAATATACGTGTCGTAAGTAAATAAATCCAGAAATACCAGTCAGTATCCCGTGTTGTGCCAGAATAATTATATGATACTATACTAGAAGCTGAATCATAATAATCATCAGATAATAAAAATTATCATAGAATGTACTCGCCTGACGTCCTGAGCAACTGGCGATCCGAACTGGTGTCGCAAAAACCTATTACGAAAAGCAAGATTAAATAGGGTTCTAATAAGTTAAACAGATATAAAATAACTAAAAAAATAGGCTTCTAGGGTCGTTCTAGGTCAAACGGGTCAAACCGGTAAAATCTGGGTCAATAAGTCAACTCTAGATCCAAAAAGTCAACTCTGGGTCAAATCTAGGTCAAAAGTTGACTTTGGCGGTCAACCGAGTCAACCACGGTCAACTCTAGGTCAAACTAGGGTGCCCCTAAAATTCTAGGCCAAAACTAGGTCATTAAGCTAATAAACCCTCAAACTCGCCTCCTTGAGATACCGGAATACCCTCGGTATCCGATACCTCACCCTACGCTATACGCCCCGCCTATACCCGCTAAAACCTATGCTAGCACACGTAAATATATACACATAAGCATATAAAAATTACTCCAATACTATTCCTAGGCTATTGCTCAAATACCCCGCTCGAAACTCAATACCTTGGTGAGATACCTTAATATCTCAAGGTATTGGGATACTCTCCAATACCCCTCTAACTACCCCTCTAGTTAGCTATCTAGGCTAATAGATATGCTCCTAGTTATTAATCTAGGCTAGAAAATATATATAAATAGCACATATATACGTATACACCTAGATATCTATATGCATATACATATATATTCATAATACACATATACCTTACCTTATACCCATTCTCAATACATATATATCTATATCTAGTCTCTATACCTTTATATAGCTATATGTATAGGCTATTATACATATATCTAACACATATAAGTATCTACATAGCTATATGTATCTATATTCACATATACACACAATACACATATACACATACCTTATATCTATATACCTTACCTTACCTTACCTTACTCTCAAATATATAAATATATCTATATCTAGATATCTAACTATCTATCTATCTAAATAACTATCTAGTTATCTAGCTATCTATCTAAGTATCTATATATATAACTATCTGTTTATCTAGTATCTACCTATCTAATATCTATTTACCTATCTACCAACTATCTATCTATTTATATATCTATCTATATATATATCCACATCTCCATCAACCTATCAAACTATATATCAATCTATCTAACTAATCTATCTATTTATATCTATATATACATATACCACTCTCTCTCCTAGCTGCTACTAGCGCCGCTACACGCTGCTACGCACTACAGGGGGATGCTGCTGCTGCTGCTGCTGCTGTTCATGCTGCTGCTGCTGCTGCTGTTCATGCTGCTGCTGCAGCTGTTGTTCTGTCCGCTGCGTACTGCCACACGCACAAGCACAATCACACACAGACATGCCCACACACACACACACACATACACACACACACACATATATATATATATATATATACATATAACTCAATAGATATATATATACACACTAACTTATATATATACTGATATCTATATACCAACACACACTAACATATATATCTACACACACATTAACATATAAACACACAAGCACACACACACACTAATACATATATAAATACATACCTATATATATATATATATACACTCATATCTATATATATATATACACACACTAATATATATATACATATACACACTCACACTCAAACATATATATATATATATATATATATATATATATATATATATATATATATATATATATATATATATATATATACTCACTCACACACACTCACTCTCACACACCCTCACACACACACTATCACACACTAACACACACTCTCACAAACACACAACCACACACACAAATATATATATATATATATATATATATATATATATATATATATATATATATATATATATATATATATATATATATATATACATATACACACATACACAAACTCATATATATATATATAAACACTCACTCACACACACACTCACACAAGCACTCACTAACACACTCACACATACACTCACTAACACACTCACATATACATAAAAACATATACATATATATATATATATATATATATATATATATATATATATATATATATATATATATATACACATATATATATATATATAAACACAACACACACACAACACACAACACAACGCACACAACGCCCACCAACGCGCGCCCAACGATCCCGACACGCACAAACACCTATAAATATATAAAATATAACCCAAGAATTCTATCACACACTTTCCGAAGCTAACCCAACGCGCGCACAAGGCCGAAACTAAGAAACCACGCCGAAATGGCCGTTCGGTCATTTTGACGAACACGTGGTGTGCGTTCGGAAAACCTCATGAAATGCACACCAAACCAACTCAAAATTGGCCCAAAATTTACCTACGGGTCCTAAACGATGTCTAGATCCTAGAAAAAATGCTACCCGCGTCGATTCTAGGTCCGTGGCAAAAACGCGCACACTTAGAATCGACGACGATAAAAACCCCAAATTTGCCCAAAATGCCCATTTCTTCGCGACACGACTTCCCGTGTCCAAACGGAGACACGCACTCACCCTCAAGATATCCGACAACGTCTATCTAGGTCCGTCTAACCTAGGGCATCACCTAAAATTGGACCAATTTTGGATTCCACCCAAAATTGACACAAAACCTAGTGTTAAATTCTCCAAACTCAACCAAACTTGTTTCAACTTCCTCCCACGGGTAGCCTAAGGGTCTAGGAAGGTTCTAAACTATTAATTACACTATATAAGAGTTATTAGAAGGGGGAAAATCAGGGTTTACCTCTTGGGAGTTGGAATCCCAAGCCAAAGTCTCCAAAAAGCTCCAAATTCACCACACCAAGCTTCCAAGCTTCCAATCCAAGCTCCAACACTAAATCTAAGCTCTACCCACCTAGGTTGAGAAAGAATGTAGGGTTAGGGTTCACAACCATGGAGAATAGAAGAAGAAAGAAGAGAAATAGGGCACTTACTTGAAGTTGGGAGAAGAAAATAAGAAGAAATGGAGAATGGAGAAGAAGAAGAAGAAGAAGAAGAAGAAGAAGAAGAAGTGAAGATGAAGAGGGGGGCTGCTGTGTGCTGCTGGTCGGATGGGATAGGGGCTGTGTTTGATCGGCCAAGCACAAATAAAGGGGTTTCCCTAATGTCCAAATGACCAAAATGCCCTCCCCTAACTTGGGTTTGGGTTTGGGGTTCCAAAAGCACTCAAACTAACTCCAAATCTCTCCAACTAACCCACTAAAAATATAATAAATATTCTAAACCCAAAAATAGGTCTCACAAGGGTGTGGGTTGGGTCGGACATGGGTCCACTAGAGTCTGACATGGGTCCAGGCTAGCCAAAATCCTAAAACAATCAAATAAAAATAATACAATCACTAATTAAATATAAATACAATTAATTAAAAATAATACACAATTAACCAAATTAAAATAAAAAAATATTCGGCTCTGAAAATGCGGTAGTGACAAGCCTATCCTCCTTAGAAAATTTTGTCCTCGAAATTTAAAGTCAATTGCACTTCTTCTAGGTCAAACCCCCAACAATCACAGTCAAAAAATTCTACCTAAATAACATGCAAGATCATGGTCCTACTGGTCGTGTTATCACAGTCTCAATCAGGGTTACTATACTATCTACCACAGCACAAAAAAATCTAACAGGTACTAATGAAGCACACCACAAGGAATGGAAAAGGACAGAAAGAAGAACAAAGAGACAGACCTGCTAACCCGACACCCATAGCATCGGCCTCCTCGACCGTCAATGCATAAGCCATGTCCTGCTGGAGTGTATCCCTTTGCTGGTGCGGGGCATGATGTTGTGCCATAGGTGGCCTAGCTCCAACTCTCTGATCCTGTGCTCCACCCAATGGAGGTACAGTAGGGCAATCTCGCATCTGGTGAGCAGCGGATCCACAAAACAAACACACCTTCAGCCTCCTCCTACAAACATCCCAAGTGTGTCCTGCCTTCCTGCAGTAGGCACAAGTGGGCACCCTCTGATCCTGACCCTGCTGCGCTGCCTTCTGCACATAGGGACGCTTAGCTGGTCCCGTACTACCACTAGCACTGCCTGAATCATCCCTGCCTCTCTTGGACTTGAGCTCCAAGTCATCCTCCGCTCTCTGAGCATCTCCTACTATCTGCTCGAAAGTTGCCTCGCGGTCGCTCCTGGTCAAAGACTTGACCGCCATGACCAAGCCCTTACGAAACTTTCTCGCCTTAGCTGCCTCACTCAAGCCATCTACAAATCTGCCCAAACGGCAGAACTCCGCTGCGTACTCGTCCACCGTCATGCTCCTTTGGACGAGTGCCTCAAACTGGCTCTCAAAAGAATTGAGCGCCACATCTGGGAAAAACTTCTCCTTAAAAAGCCTCTTAAAAGCCTCCCAAGTAAGCCATGGTGCCGCGATCCTTGTATCTGTGCGATACCATGTCAAAGCAAGGTCGAACATCTGACTGCCCGCTGCCTCTATCTGTATGCTGTCTAGAATCTGTGCCAGCCTGAAGATCCCCTCGATCTGCTCTATCCAGTCATCCGCGTATAGGATCCCTTCTGTACCACGGAACTCCTTGGGCCGCATCCTCTGGAAGTCAATAATGCTGCCCGGCCTCGGGTGCTGAATCTGATCTGCCTGTGGCTGAATCTGTGCCACCCTGTCCACTGTCGTCATGGCCACCTGGTGGGCGTTATCAATGCCCAGCCTCATCACATCCACCTGACGGTGCTGCGCGTCCATCATCTTCCTGAAGAACGCAAACAACTGTGCGACATCTACTGGAGCAGGAAGTGGTGGAGAAACCACCGGAACGACTGGGTAGTCCTAGGATCGATAGGTGAAGGAGGATCCCCGAGAGAAGCAGATGCTCCCTCGACCGCAGGAGTGGTGAGTGGAGCGGTAGCAGCTGCCTGAATACGAGCTGAACGAGAGGTAGCAGACCTCTCAGTGGCAACTGCTGGAACGGTACGATGTGATCGTGTCTTCGGAGGCATCCTGAACACAGATCAAAAGAAGTCAATACGGTGCAAGATACGATATCATCAAAGAAGGACAATAATATTTCAAAAGAAAATAATTTCAGAATAATTAGATTGGAATTGTTCCTAGTCGTGATTGAGTACACTCTCATCCTAGATCCTAAATCCTAAAGCAGGCTCACAGCAGTACAACTAAGTTGTTGTACCACCACGACATCGCACTAATTGCGAATCGAGACCTGCATGGGACCGCCACCAAAAATGTGTCACGACCCGCACCCAAAAAATTGGGCATGAGTCGTGGGTACGTCCAGCCTACGTCGCAGCATCGGCGGTAGAATGTTGTCTAGGTCAAACTATCAATCTCACACAATCAATATATAAACCTGTCAAGATCTCAACTCCAAACGGAGGAGCAATATCATAATGATAATCTCAAGTACTCAATCACGAATCTAAGCACGATAAGATAACACAAAAGTCTAACAACTATAAAGTCTAGCCAACAAAAACTACTACAACAACCGCTACATCAATAATAATAATACATCATCCAAAATAATATACAATACAAGGTCTCAATCCAAAACCGGAGACAAATCCGGTGCTAAAAGCTAATAAAAACAACAACAAGGTCCTAGTGATCCCGGCTACCAACCCGAAAATCACTCCTAAACTAGAGGATCCCTGTCTGCACCATCGACAGGCTCAGGTCCATAAAACGTCGAACACCAATCCTCCGGATACTCTGGAAAAATATGTCTAGTCAGGACTGGAGCAAGTACATCTCTAACAGCAGTTACATTTAAATGATAAAAACTATAAAACAGTTATAGCAAGTAGCAAGAAGAATGAAGCAAGTATGAAACAAGAAATATATAAATCACTGGTGCATAAAGGTAAAGATGCATGAATATCAGAAGCAAGATAGTAATAACTGTAAGATACAAGAAATCTAAGCTAAGATCAAGTCTGTGCACATGAACGTGTAGTGAGTCCAGCATAAAATACATGTAGTGAGTCAAGTCCAAAAATATGTAAGTGAGACCAGCAAGAAGTGCAAGAGAGTCCAGACTATAAAGAATAAACCCAGTGTCTTTGAAATACATGTTTTGACATGTAAACGGCTAGGGGTAAGTACGGCTCACCGCGCACTGGGTGTGCGGCTGCTATCATTCCAGATTAGATCAGAGGGAGTGATTCCTGATGATTCCAGATAAGAATATTTATATGTCTACTCGAGTATTTCCTTGCCCCGACTAATACAAGTGAATCCAAGACCCGACACATAAATCAAGTATGAGTCCAGCCTGAAACATGAGTGATGCCTGTAGTAATGCCTGTAGGTGATGCCAGTAGTTATTCCAGAATAGAGACCAGAAACATAAAATGTACGTGTCGCAAGTAAATGAATTCAGAAATACTAGTCAGTGTCCCGTATTGTGCCAAAATAATTATATGATACTATACTAGCAGCTGAATCATAATAATTATCAGATAATAAAAATTATCAGAGAATATACTCGCCTAACGTCCTGAGCAACTGGCGATCCGAACTAGTGTCGCAAGGACCTATTGCGAAAAGCAAGGTTAAACAGGGTTCTAATGAGTTAAACAGATATAAAATAACTAAAAAATAGGCTTCTAGGGTCGTTCTAGGTCAAACGGGTCAAACCGGTAAAATCTGGGTCAAAAAGTCAACTCTGGGTCCGAAAAGTCAACTCTAGGTCAAATCTAGGTCAAAAGTTGACTTTGGCGGTCAACCGAGTCAACCACGGTCAACTCTAGGTCAAACTAGGGTGCCCCTAAAATTCTAGGCCAAAATTAGGTCATTAAGCTAATAAACCCTCAAACTCGTCTCCTTGAGATATCGGGATACCCTCGGTATCCGATACCTCACCCTACGCTATACGCCCCGCCTATACCCGCTAAAACCTATGCTAGCACACATAAATATATACACATAAGGATATAAAAGTCACTCCAATACTATTCCTAGGCTATTGCTCAAATACCCCGCTTGAAACTCAATACCTTGGTGAGATACCTTGATATCTCAAGGTATTGGGATACTCTCCAATACCCCTCTAACTACCCCTCTAGTTAGCTATCTAGGCTAATAGATATGCTCCTAGTTATTAATCTAGGCTAGAAAAAAAATATATATAGCACATATATACGTATACACCTAGATATCTATATGCATATACATATATATTCACAACATACATATACCTTACCTTATACCCATTCTCAATACATATATATCTATACCTAGTCTCTATACCTTTATATAGCTATATGTATAGGCTATTATACATATATCTAACACATATAAGTATCTACATAGCTATATGTATCTATATTCACACATACACACAATATACATATACACATACCTTATATCTATATACCTTACCTTACCTTACCTTACTCTCAAATATATAAATATATCTATATCTAGATATCTAACTATCTATCTATCTAAATAACTATCTAGTTATCTAGCTATCTATCTAAGTATATATATATATAACTATCTGTTTATCTAGTATCTACCTATCTAATATCTATTTACCTATCTACCAACTATCTATCTATTTATATATCTATCTATATATATATATATCCACATCTCCATCAACCTATCTAACTATATATCAATCTATCTAACTAATCTATCTATTTATATCTATATATATATATCACTCTCTCTCCTAGCTGCTACTGGCGTCGCTACACGCTGCTACGAGCTGCAGGGGGGATGCTGCTGCTGCTGCTGTTCATGCTGCTGCTGCAGCTGCTGTTCTGTCCGCTGCGCACTGTCACACGCACAAGCACATGCACAAGCACAATCACACACAGACACGCCCACACACACACACACACACACACACACACACACACACATATATATATATATATATATATATATATATATATATATATATATATATATATATATACATATAACTCTATAGATATATATACACACTAACTTATATATATACTGATATCTATATACCAACACACACTAACATATATATCTACACACACATTAACATATAAACACACAAGCACACACACACTAATACATATATAAACACATACCTATATATATATATATATATATATATATACACTCATATCTATATATATATATATATATATACACACACTAATATATATATACATATACACACTCACACTCAAACATATATATATATATATACTCACTCACACACACACACTATCACACACCCTCACACACACACTCTCACACACTAACACACACTCTCACAAACACACAACCACACACACAAATATACATACATATATACACATACACACATACATATATATATATATATATATATATATATATATATATATATATATATATATACACACATACACAAACTAATATATATATATATATATATATATAAACACTCACTCACACACACCCTCACACACACACTCACACAAGCACTCACTAACACACTCACACATACACTCACTAACACACTCACATATTGTAAAACCTCCTTCCTAGAAAATCGTATATACCCTTTATTTATTAATTATTAATTAAATTATAGTAATTAGGTCTAAATAGGAGAATTAGATTTTTAATAAATTTTATTTTAGGTGTTCGGGCACTTAGATGACTTATGGGACCATCAGAATTTTTTTGAAATTTATTCCATGTAGGAGACCCCTTAAGCAGTTGCTAGCCTAATGTTGTGCATTATTCTAATCCATAAATTTTCTTATGAGAATATATATAATATATATGTATACACAAATATATATATGTATATATATTAAGAAAAGAAAAGATTAAGTAAAAGAATTAATAAGAAAGTAACTATTAATAATAATATAATAATAATAGTAATAACACTATTACTACTTAGTTTACTTAAGCCTCCTTAGCTTTAGCAAATCCCTTCAGCCTATTTGCTACAGGGACCCGCCCTTAGTATCTATCCGCAGCATAGAAGCCATGCAACTTAGCAAATTGCACCCAGAGGGGACCCGCCCCTTTAATTCAGCGGCAGACCGAACCCTTCCAACCCGCCTCCAATCGCTCCTTCCCTCTCTCTTTCCCTATTATATATATATATATATATATATATATATATATATATATATATATATATATATATATATATATTTCACTCCCAAAAACCCTAACCTAAATTTCCAGACCTCCTCTTCCCATCTAGAGCCATCACCGCAGCCATAGAAGCCCCACCAAGCCATCCAACAATCCCGTCGACTCCGACCTCGCACCTTGCAGAATTCCACTCGAGGCACCTTCGCTCCGGAGTGATTTTTCGTCGACTCGCTCAACCAAACGCTGTTCCGTCTTCATAGGTATGATCACCCCTTAACCCTCTTCCATATTTGTTTTATAGCCAACCTCGAAAAACGTGTACCCCTAGGTGAAAAACAGCGCCCAAGTTGGACGAGCAAACATAATTCTGGAATCGCAGAATTCCAGAATGACCACCCATATTTCCAAGTTCGTATCTCCCACCACGGAGATCCGAATTTGGTGATTCTTTTTGATACCTGTAGAATACTTGACCTAGTTTATTTTCTGTTAAATAACCCTATGCTATTAGTTGCTGTGGACATAATTATATTCGTCACAAAACTGCACGCACCCACTTTTTCCAGTTTTCCAAAAGTTAGAAAATTGAGCGCGCCCCGCCAAACGGGACCGCTCTGTCGTGTACTAAGTGTACCAAATGGTGCATGCAGCATAACCGGACACGTGAAAATTCGTGGGGACTGATTTGGACGCGTGCGCGCGCCGGAATCAGGCCGTATCCGCGGACACATTTCGTGTCGTAACTTTTGTGGAACTCGCGCGTATTTTGTGCACGCTTGTCAGATTGCGACGAAACTTGCTCCACTGGACTCGTGGTAACGTGCTGGTCCTGTGACCCAATTTTCATGCATTTCTGAGACGGTTGACCAGATCGCCAATTGGCGGGCCCCACAGTTGACTTTTTGGACAAAATTCTGTTCGGCCCATCGAATCCATATTTGGAAATACCGCTGGATTTGTATTGACATCTAGAGTTGTTTGACCTATAGTTTGTCCCATTTAGAGACTGTTACCCTCGGCACGCTTTTCGGTGCAAATTGGGCCACACGTGGACCCCACTTTTGCCCGAAATTATCGTTTTGTCCCTGTGTCCAAATTGGACGAAAGGGATATGCTTTTTAGCTATTTTGCTCATTCCGAAAATGTTGGTGATGTTTATTTTAGCATCCGGAGACGTTTGTTCGGAGTCCTTAGTTCCAGGTTCAGTGTCCTTGATATTTGGACACGTACACTTTACATATTTCTTGCCAGGCAAGTATACCTTGCCATTGTACTATTTTTACATTCCATATGAGGCATGCATGTTTATTTTTTGTTTATTTAGTTCATTTATTTTAACTGCTATATAAACTGCGCGTCCAAGGAAACTTGGGTGCAACGACGGTGTCGTCGTACTATATTTTTATTTATGTATATGCATTAGACCTACTTTATGAGACTACCCCATCTTCATAAGGCATTTATGTTTCATTGGCCATGACACTATTCTTACACGAGTGTGAGTCACATGTAGGACACGGACTTGCGTACTCGGCTGGCCACTGGTACGTATAGGTCGTGCGACGGATAGGGATAACTGCCAATAGAAACTTTGCATGCTAGTAGACCTGGCGGTTATTAGAGGTTTATCGTGTCATGGACATGACATGCTTAGAGCATTGGGTGGGGAGAATAACAAGTACAGCATTTGATGAGCTCCTTTGCACTTTTATCTATTGTGCGCCCGGATTCTCCGCCGGAGATACGGGTGGTGATGACCACTATATATTATATTATTATCAGGCGGGCCTCCGGCGTTCGAAAGTCGTCGTGCCTTTTTAGGCCCCTGGATCTCCAATAGAGAACTATGCCAAATCCCAATTTTTTATCCAGATAGCTCACTTGTGGGGAAAGGTGTTCTTAACTGCATTCACTTAGACGGTTAGGCGACCCCATGGATGTTTACTTTCAGTACTTTATTGGCATATGCTTTTTGTATCTTGTTACGTCCCCCTGAGGACCTGGTCCCTTCCAGATATAGGTGAGCAGGAGTACCCGCAGGAGTAGACCTGGACCTGACGCCTCCTATCAGTCTGAGACGATCTTACCTTCTGATTATATGTGATTCATTGCAGCTGTTTAGAGATTTTAGTTGCCATTCTTTTCGAGATATTTATTCTTATATTAGAGTTTATTCTCTTCTCTCTCTAGTAGTTTATTATAGTCGATTTGTAGTGGATTTGTTTCCACCCGACTATCACACTTTGAGATTACTATTTGAGACTGCTTCTTTGATATTCAGTTATTGATTTCCATTATTCTATTATTTGTGCTGTGGATGAGATATAGAACTGCGTGTGACTTGTTGTGACATATATTACCACTGTGGATTGGATATTCATGTACAGCGTACGTGTGTATATGGTTTCCATATATTGGAGGTCGTATACATACGGCTGGCATGTTACGTATTTCTAGTCCTACGTATTTTGGGACTGGGGCGTGACATATTTTTGTGGTGGCCCATGCAGGTCTAGAATATATTGTCTCGGTTACATAACTGTACCGAACAAGCCTGCGTATAGGAATAGAGTATAAGGATCTCATCCACGCTTAATTGAAATTCATCATTCCTATTTAATACTTGCATCCTGTTTGATTCCTGTACTTTTTCTAATCGTTTCGTACATCAACTGCAGAGAGATGGATTTGCAGAATGGATGTACTGCCGCCGATGGCGACACAACTTCTAGAGTCAATGGGTAGACTCAGGGAGGGACCCCAACGATTCCTATGCTTCTGGGGCCAGATGGACAGACTCACACCCCAGTTCCATCTGATCTTCCCGCTTCACCTATTGGGAACCTTTCACCTGTTCCAGTACCGCAAGATGGCCAAGCGCAGATGTTCCAATTCTTTCAGATGATGATACAGGAACAGAGGCAGCAGGCAGCCGAGCAGAGGCAGCAGGCAGCCGAGCAGAGGCAAGAATTTTTGGCAGCACTGGAGAGGATGGCTGCACATGCTACTGTACCAGCCCAAGTACTAGCTCCAGTACCTCGAGCTAGGGTTGGATCAGTAAAGGATTTTGTTCAGATGGGTGCAAGGCAGTACAAGGGCACTGAGAGCCCAGAGGAGACTACCAGCTGGATCACTCACACGCAGAAGCTACTGGAGGCATCGCAGTTACCCACGGACCTATGGATGACGGGTGTACGAACGCTCCTAGATGGTAATGCTCATCACTGGTGGGAATCCATGGAGCGCCAGTTGGGTACTTACCAGACTTGGGAGCAGTTCTTGGAGTACTTTTAGGGAAAGTACTTCCCGGACACTGTTAGGGACACCTTGTATGATCAGTTTCTTCACTTAGAGCAAGGGAACCGAACCGTGGACGAGTATGATGCCGAGTTTAGTCGACTCAGCAAATATGGCGCTGCTTTGATACCAAATGACTTGGCTAAGGCTAAGAGATTTCATCGAGGACTGACCCAGGAGCTTCAATATTATACAAGCTCGTAGTCCCGAGTCTCTTACGCTGAACTACTGACAAAGGCCAGATTTCAGGAAACCATTAGCAGAGGAAAAGGAGGTCAGCTGAGGACACAACAAGGATCAGCAAGGATACAGCAGAAACCAGCCAGGACACAACAGGAAGGACCTATCAGACGTCCTTTGGCACAATAGCATCAGCAATACCGAGCAGCATCGTACCAGAATTAGGGGAAGCCTTATTGCAGTTATTGTAGGAGGAACGGACATATTTCGAGAGATTGTCGGACTCGCTTGGGTCAGTGTATGAGATGTGGCTCTGGACAGCACCTGGCGAGAGACTGCCCAATGCAGCAGACACTTCCACCTCCAGCTCAGATATTAGCGCTTCCAGCACCGAAGCCAACCCAGCAGATGACTGGACCGGGAGCACCTCGACCCCCAGCAGCAGGAGGATTTCAGAGAGGACCACCGCTACCCACTCAGGAGGAGCAGTATATGAGGACCGGACATGGACAACCGCAAAGGAACGGACGAGCTTTTGCATTGGAGGTAGATGACCTGGATTATGAGGTGGATGTCATAGCAGGTATTACCCTTGCTTTTACTTTTTCTGCTGTGACATTATTTGATACGGGAGCCACCCACTCATTCATATCATCTAGTTTTATTGCCAAACACAACATTGCTTCTACACCATTATCTAGTTGTGTTAGAATTCTTACCGGAGGAGGAGTTGTACCAGTTAGTCGAGTTTGTAGATCGGGCCCTATAGTGATTCGTGGCAGAGAGATGAATGCCCAACTCTTAGTCCTTCCTATGCCATCTTTTGATATTGTGCTTGGAATGGACTGGCTAAGCAAGTACCATGCTTTCTTCGATTGCTTTGGAGGAAGCATTCTTTTTAAGGTACTAGGCCAGCCTGAACTTGAGTTTACCCGAGGATCCACAGAAATCCTTGATGGTATGCAGCTCGCGATGGACGATGTGGTCTATCACCCTATTATTTCAGAATTTCTAGACGTCTTTCTAGAGGATTTGCCAGGACTACCCCCAGACAGAGACGTAGAGTTTTCAATTAAACTAGCACCCGGAGCAGCACCTATAGCATCGCATGTTTACAGACTGGCGAAGAAGGAGATGGACGAGCTGAAGGCACAGTTAAAAGAGCTAGAGGAGAAAGGTTTCATCCGACCGAGTGCATCACCCTGGGGAGCACCAGTGTTGTTTGTACCCAAGAAGGATGGGTCAGTGCGTATGTGCATTGACTACAGAGCCTTGAATGCAGTAACAGTGAAGAACAAATATCCATTGCCATGCATTGATGACCTGTTTGATCAACTCAGTGGAGCTAAGGTATTCTCGAAGATAGATTTAAGATCGGGATATCACCAAGTGAAGGTACGGAAGCAGGACATTCCGAAGACCGCATTCAGAACAAGATATGGACACTACGAGTTTTTGGTCATGCCATTTGGATTGACCAATGCTCCAGCGATCTTCATGGACTTGATGAATCGAGTCTTCCACCTGTACTTGGACCACTTCATGGTCGTCTTCATAGATGATATACTTGTCTATTCGAAGAGCCACGAGGAGCACGAGGAGCACCTGCGGATTGTTCTAGAGACTTTGAGGAGAGAGCAGCTATATGCTAAACTCAGCAAATGTGAGTTCTTCTTGGACAGAGTTTCATTTCTTGGACATGTTGTTACAGGAGATGGTATTTCTGTTGATCCAGAGAAGATCTCAGCAGTTGAGACATGGCCTGTTCCTAAATCAGCAGCAGAGGTGAGGAGTTTTCTTGGACTTGCGGGATATTACCGACGGTTCATGGAAAACTTCTCAAGAATAGCGGCACCTATGACTCGTTTGACTTGTAAGGATCAAGAATTTATATGGACTGACGAGTGTCAAGCAGCCTTTGAAGAGTTGAAGAAGCGACTGACTACAGCACCAGTATTGGCAATTCCGTCAGGATCAGGAGGTTACGTGATCTACAGTGACGCATCAGGAAAAGGCTTAGGATGCGTATTGATGCAGCATGGCAAGGTGATTGCATATGCATCCAGGCAGTTACGAGTACATGAGAAGAATTATCCGACTCATGACTTGGAACTTGCAGCCGTTGTATTTGCTCTGAAGCTATGGAGACATTACTTATATAGGGAACGAGTGGAGATCTATACAGACCACAAAATCCTCAAGTACGTCTTCACGCAGAAGGAGTTAAATATGAGGCAACGTCGATGGCTCGAGTTGATGAAAGATTTCGAGATAGAGCTACATTATCATCCAGGCAAGGCTAACGTGGTAGTAGAAAGCCAGCAGTTTACTTCTTGACAGCACAAAGGAAACTATTGGAGGACTTGCAAGAGCTTGGCATTGAAGTGATACTACCCGGAGCAGAAGGAACACTAGCCAACTTGCAAGTACAATAGGGCTACTATATTTTCTAAGATTAATTTACAATCTAGGTATCATCAGATCAGAGTCAGAGAGCAGGACATACCCAAGACGGTGTTCAGATATAGATATGGTTATTGGAAGTTCCTAGTTATGCCATTTGGAGCTTCCAATGCACCAGCTATATTCATGTCTCTCATGAATAGCATTTTTCTACCTTACCTAGACCAATTTATGATAGCGTTTGTTGATGATATCTTGTTCTATAGTCAGAATGAGGAAGAGCATGAGCAACATCTTTGCGTCGTTCATCAGACTCATCAAGAGTAGCAGTTGTACGCAAAGTTCAGAAAGTGTGAGTTCTGGCTTGATCGTATCTCATTCTTGGGACAAATCATTTCTGGAGGCGGAGTCAAGGTGGATTCGAAAAATGTGGAGGCTATTGAGAGTTGGTATATCCTGAAATTCTATCTTAAATGTTGTTATTAGGATAATTTGGGGCTATTAAATTTTTTTTCACAATTTTTGGTTAATTAAAAACTAGTAATAGTAATTTTCTAGGGCTGTCAAGAATATATTTTAGTGTCAAACATAATTAAAAACATTCCAAACTTTTATTTTAAGTTCTAAATAATCAAATATATTTTTGAGAATTTCTTGAGAATTTTTTGAGTATATTTAGTATTTATTGGGAGTTAATTAGGCTAATAACTAAATTTTTTAGGACTTCTAGAATTTATTGTGCAATCCAAGGAACATATAATAGACCCAAGTAATTTTCTAGGATTTATAATATTATTATATATTTTTTAATTTTTCAGAATTTTTGGAATAATTTTAATATTTATTTTTGGTTAAATAGGTCAAATTAATTTTTAGAGCTTCTCTTATTTAAAGTAGGAAAACTATGAACATAAAATTGCCCCAAGTATTTTTTTAGGGTTTGTGAGTTCAAAATATATTTTTTGTAATTTTTCCAGATTATTATGATTACTTTTAATATTTATTTTGAGTTATTTAGATTTAAAATGACTTAAATAATGTTTTGATAAAGGAAAACCAAAAATAAATAATATAAAAAAGCTACCCAACCATATTCTGACACGTGTCCAACCTATCCCTATTCTATCAACCACATACCAACATATATATATATATATATATATATATATATATATATATATATATATATATATATATATATATATAACCTTAATTAGTCGATTAATTTTAGAGAGAGAAGGGGTTGGGAGATTGTCATCTAGGGTTCTTCGATCTTCCATAAATTATTACTCATGGCTCTGGACTCCAAACAAGTTTCTGTTTTTGCGTTGGAACTGTATTGAGGTTAGTTTTCTGATTATGTAAATTTTTTACAAAATTATTAATATTAAATTCTAAAAAAAATCGTAGAGCACAGCATGTCCAAAAATAGACGCGTCTCGGTATTTTTGCGATTTGTGGAGAAACAGGAATTAGGATCATGAACCATTTAAAGTTTCGAAAAGATGACATGACAAAGTTTAACATAAATTTTTCTTAGAATTTAATTCGAATTATTTCTATGCTGTTAATTCTGTAGAACTTCTATGTTAGCAATCAACCATCTTTGTACAATACGATTTTGTATGTGCAATAATTTTTAAACGAATTTGAATACGGATGAGTTGTAAATTTTAGCATGTATGTGATGCTAAAATCTACAGAAAATTATGCATGAAAGTTGAGTTTATATTGGTTGACTTTTTGGTCAACTGATCGTCTCGATTTGCGTGTCATGAGTCTCAGGTTCCCTTGGACAAAATTTTGGAATTAACCTAAAAATCATAATAATAAAATTAAAATAGGATTTTAAAGTAATTTTATCAGAATTAAATAAATTAAAATAAATTATCTCTTGACATTATAATATACATACATATGTTATTTGGACTTTGACTTGGATTCTGACTCATACCAGCTAAGGACCACAGTCAAGTACATTCTCTGATAGTTTCTATTATTTTATATTTTTTATGATGCATATTTATAGTAGTATTTTATCTGATTTTTGACACGATAGATACATGAATTGGTATTATATGGATTCATTTTCTTGAGATACGTATTTTCAGGCCTATTGACTTTTTCTGGACTAATGAAATACTGGACTAATGAATTACGGGACTAATATATTTTTTGGCATGTTGACATCTTCTGGACTATTGAGATTAATCATGTCTGGATTTGGATCCATGAGTACTAGTCGGGCAGAAAAATACCTAGGAGATGCGTGAACATTCTCTTTCTATCTTATGGTCTTACTGGAATAATAGCAGCCATACATGACACGTATGGTTTATCGGATATTACCCCCAAGTCGTTCACATGTCAACTTGGTATTTCAAAATACTAGTTGGATACAGTCATTCTAAATTAATCTATACTTGCGGATTGCACACTTGCATGACAAGTTTTCTAGTCCATATATATGTCTATCTTTACATGTTTCTTTGTTCTTCTTTCTTCTCTTACATTATTTTTTTATTTAATTGTTTCTCTATGATGTACCATATTTTATTATTATATTCTCATCAAGTATTTCATAACTATTTACTGTTCATAGTACTTGTCAATTAACTGGAACTACTATTGGGTTGTACTCGTTCCATCCTGACTGGATAAACAGTTTTAGGTGACTTGCTATCTTTCTCATTGGATTTTGTTGGAGATCGGGATACTTTTGGAGGTCAATATTAAAATTTAGATAGTTTAGCAACTTCTTTGGATTTAACGTTTAGCGGGTTTGTTCTCGAGTTATGATTTCATTATAAATTAAGAATATTGTAAAACTATATAAATATTATGAATGAGCAATTGATTTAAATTTATGATTAAATATGATCTATTTGGATTGATAGACCATTGTTATCATAGACAGTGTACTACCGTCGATGCTGCGACATAGGCTGGTCTTGGCCACGTACTCGTATTCGAAAAGCGGGTGTGGGTCTTGACAAGTTTTTATTGGTGGCCCATGTAGGTCCGATTTTACAAATAGTGTGAACTCGAGGTAGTAGTTAAGTTAGTCGTACTAATGCGAGCCTGCGACTAGTAATAAGATTTTAGAAGAAAGTGCTCATTCACAACTTAGGATTGATTTAAATTTAGGAGAATGACTAGGACTAGGTATACAATAGGAAGGCCTTATTTCTATTTTATTGCTTGGGTAGTTAAGTTGTTACAAAGGCTACGTGATTTAGGTAGGTATAATTATTAAATTTTGAGGTAAACTCTACTAGATAAATTTGAGAAAATTAAGTGTTATATATTATAGTATTTTGATAAGTAGGATTGACCAAAGGTGGGAGTAGAATTCTCGATTGGCGAATTATTTCTTTGGGGTTAATCAATTGTTGAAGATAAGAATTACTATTATTATTTTGTGCTCTGAGGTTTAAATTTTTATCTAGTTTGATGATTATGATTTTCTTGCTAAAATAAGGTTAAATTCTTGTTTTAGAAAAAATAATTTTTGACGTAAATGATGATAAAGATAAGAAGTTGGAGATTTATTGAATTTTAGATTTTTGTAGATTGATATTGTGGATTAAAGTTTAAGTTTGAAGAATTAAAATTTTGAAGATTTGATTTAAAATTTCAGAGTATTGGTTATTTAATTTATAATTTTGAGAAATTTAAAAGGATTAACATTAGAGCTATTATTATGCAAGATGCGGATTTAAACATTACATTTTAAAATTTTGAAATTAAATTTCAAGTTTTCAGAATTTTGAGGAGTTGAGATTTAATAGGATTTGAAAATTTTGAGGATTAAAATCCAATTCAAAATATAGTCATATCTATAAAGATTTCTGGAAGTGATTAAATTTTACTTTAGTAATTGAATTATTATTTTTTTAGAAAATTATGATATATTTTATTTTATTTTTTGAAGAGTTAAAATTTGAGGATTTTATTTTAAGCATAAAATTATAAGGTGGGTAGAAGTTGTCATATTTGATTATTAACAAAAAAAAATTGAGGATAATGTTGAAAGTTTTTTAAATTGAGGATAATCTTGAAAGTATTGAGATATATTTCGAAAAATTCAAGGATAATGCTGAGAATTTGAGGGTTAGAAGTTAAATATATTATTAAGATTTGGTTTATGGGTTGAGTTAGACCAAAAGAATAACAATACAAATATTGATTTTATAACTTATTGAATTTGACTTTTAAGGATTTAATTTAAATTCGAAATTTTAAAAAAAAATTTGAAAGATATGATTGATGGAATAGATTTAGAATTTAAAATTTGAGGATGAGACTTTAAAATTTTAAAATTTATTCATGAAATATATATTAGTAGGATTTACTTTGAAGATTGGATTTAACTTTTAAATTTTTAGGATTGAATCATTAATCGATGTTCTGAGGATGATCATTAATTTAAATACCAAAAATTCGTATATGTAATAGAAGTGAGGACAAAATAAATTATGGCTATGAGTACAAATCAAATTATTGTGAGAAATCACTATAATATGAGATTCCAATTTTTAAGGAATTAATTTTTTATTTTTTTAAACTTCATGATTGGATTTAATTCTTAAGTTTGGATATGAGAATAAATTTGAAGGATTTAATTATTAAATTTTTTAAGATAGTTATAAATGAGATTTAAATTTTAATGAAATAACGTTAGTTATAAATGAGATTTAAATTTTAAGAGTTAAACTTGTGAATGTGATTTAAGAGAAAAATTCTATTAGATTTTAAATTTTGAAGATAAATTCAAATTACGAAGATTTACTTAAAAATTTTATGTTTTGAGGATGAAGTTAATTTTCAAGAAATTTGTTAAATAACAATAGTGGTTTGATTTCATGATTATATTGCAAGAATTTTGATGGTGGCAGAAAAAAAGTTTATTAAGAATTTTAAATTTCGAGGATAAACATTAATTTAAATAAAGAGTTGAGAATTTAATATGGCAAAATTGACGATTTTGTTAAATCACAGATTTTTATGAAGATTATGATATGATTGAATTTGTCATTAAATTTTAAGGAATTTAAGAAGATTATTATTATATTTATTTGACTACAAGATATAAATTTAAAATTTATATTTTGAATGTTGCATTTGAAGATTTTGAAAGTATTATATTATTTGAGAATTGTGTGGAAAAAAAATCGAGGAGTAAGATAATTATGGATACGTGTTTGAATTCAAATATTTGGGATAAAATTTTAAATTTTATAAATATGCATTTATTGGATTTAAATTAGAGGATTGGATATTAATTTTTTTTGAGTATTTAGTTATTAACTTAAAATTTTGGAGGAGATTGTGATAAGAATGAAATTTGATTTTAAATTTGAAGATTTTCAGGAATATGATAGTTTTAGAATTTTAAAAAATTTATGAAATAACAATATGGATTTACTTCATGATTATATGGTTTGTTGAATTTAAATTTTGATGGCAAAAAAAATTAAACAAAAATAAAAACTAATAAGGATTTTAAATTTTGAGACAAATTTTTTTAAGGGATGTAGACTTGTAACCTCCATATCATGAAATTCTAGCTTAAAGTTGTTACAAGGTTTATTTGGGGCTATTGGAATTTTTTCACAATTTTTGGTTAATTAAAAACTAGTAACAGTAAATTTCTAGGGCTTTCAAGAATTTATTTTAGTGTCAAACATAATTAAAAATATCTCAAACCTTTATTTTAGGTTCAAAATATTCAAATATATTTTCTAGAATTTTTTGAAAATTTTCTGAGTATTTTTAGTATTTATTGGAAGTTATTTAGGCAAATAACTAATTTTTTAGGACTTCTAGAATCTATTGTGCAAGCCAAGAAACATAGATTGGACTCAAGTAATTTTCTAGATTTTATAATATTATTATATATTTTTTAGATTTTTTTCATAATTTTTGGAATAATTTTAATATTTATTTTAATTAAATAGGTAAAAGTAATTTTTAGAGATTCTCCTAATTATAGTAGGAAACCTATGAACATAAAACCGCTCCAAGTATTTTTCTAGGGTTTGTGGGTTCAAAATATATTTACTGTAATTTTTCCAAATTATTATGATTATTTTTAATATTTATTTTGAGTTATTTAGATTTAAAATGACTTAAATAATATTTTGATAAAAGCAAATCAAAAACAAATAAATTAAAACAACCGCCCTACCATATTCTGACATGTGTCCAGCCAATCGCTTTTCTATCAACCGCATAACAATATATATATATATATATATATATATATATATATATATATATATATATATATATATATATATATATATTATAATAACCTAAATTAGTCGATTAATTTTAGAGGGTGAAAGGGGTTGAGGGATTGTCATCTAGGGTTCTTCGATCTTCCAAAAACTATGACACGATAAAGTTTAACATATTGATGTTTTCGCGATTATGGGAGAACCAGAAATCAGAATCATGAACCGTTTTAAATTTTGGAAATATGACACGAAAAAGTTTAACATATGTTTTAACCAGAATTTAATTCAAATTATTTATGTGCTCTTAATTCTGTAGAACTTCCAGGTTAGCAATCAACCACCGTTGCACAATACGATTTTATATGTGCAATAATTTCCAAACGAATTTGAATCCGAATGATCCATAAATTTTAGCATGTTTGTGATGTTGAAATCTACAGGAAATCATCCATGAAAGTCGAGTTTGTATCGGTTGAATTTTCGGTCAACAGATCGCTTCGATTTGCGTGTCATGAGTCTCGAGTTGATAAAATTTGGTTTTCTTGGACAAAATTTAGGAATTAACCTAAAAACCAGAATAATAAAATTAAAATAGGATTTTAAAGTAATTTTACCAAAATTAAAATAAATTAAAATAAATTAAAATAAATTATCTCTTGTCATGGTAATATATCATACATAGGCTATTTGGGCTTTGACTTGGATTCCTACTCGTACCAGCTAAGGACCACAGGCGAGTACATTCTCTGATAGTTTCTTTATTTGATATTTTCTATGAGTCATGTTTATAGTAGTATTTTATCTGATTTTTGACACAATGGATACACGTATTGGTATTTTATGAATTCATTTTCGTGAGATACGTATTTTCAAGTCTATTGACTTTTTTCTGGACTAATGAATTACTGGACTAATAAATTACTAGGCTAATGTATTTTTTGGCCAGTTGACATCTTCTGGACTATTGAGATTATTCGTGTCTGGATTTGATCCATGAGTACTAGTCGGGCGAAAAAATACCTAGGAGATGCGTGAACATTCTCTTTCCATCATATGGTCTTTCTGGAATAATAGTAGCCACACATGACACGTGTGGTTTGCCGGATATTATCCCCTAGCCGTTCACATGTCAACTTGGTATTTCAAAACACTAGTTAGATACAGTCATTATGGATTAATCTATACTTGCTGATTGTACACTTGCATGGCAGGTTTTCTAGTTCACATATCTATCTGTCTTTACATGCTTCTCTGTTCTTCTTTCTTCTCTTACTTATTTCTTTATTTAATTGTTCCTCTATGATGTACCATATTCTATTATTATATGCTCATTAAGTATTTCATAACTATTTACTATTCATAGTACTTGTCAATTAACTGGAATTGCTATTGGGTTGTACTCGTTCCATCTTGACTGGGTAAATATTTTTAGGTGACTTGATATCTTGCTCATTAGATTTTGTTGGAGATCCAAATACTTTTGGAGGTTAATATTAGAATTTAGATAGTTTAGCAACTTCTTTGGATTTGATGTTTAGCGGGTTTGTTCCCAAGTTATGATTTAATTATAAATTAAGAATCTTGTAAAACTATATAAATGTTATGAATGAGCAATAGATTTGAATTTTTGATTAAATATTATCTAATTGGATTGATGGACCATTGTTATCATAGACAGCGTACTACCGCCGATGTTGCGGCGTAGGCTGGGCTTGGCCACGTGCTCATATCCGAAAAGCGGGTGCGGGTCATGACAGTTGGCCAGTACCCCATACAGCTTCAGATGTGCGCAGTTTTCTGGGTCAAGCAGGCTACTACAGGCAATTTATGACAGACTTTGCTAGGATTTCCTTATCCGTGACTCGGTTGACGTGTAAGGATGTGCGATTTGAATGGTCAGATGCTTGTTAGACTTCTTTCGAGAAGCTCAAGCGAAGTTTGATTTTGGCTCCTATTCTGATACTTCCAGTGGGACTAGGTGGGTTCTCAATATATTGTGATGCTTCAGGAGTGGGACTAGGGTATGTCTTTATGCAGCATGGTAGAGTGATATCTTATGCATCTCAGCATCTTCGAGACCATGAGAAGAGTTATCCGACGCATGATCTTGAGTTGGCAGCAGTAGTGTTTGCACTTAAGCTCTGGAGGTATTACCTATATGGTGATCGAGGAAAGATCTTCACAGACCACAAGAACTTGAGGTATGTGTTTACACAGAAGAAACTCGACATGCATCAGAGGAGGTAGCTCGAGTTATTATTGAACTACAATCTTGACCTTCAATATCATCCAGGGAAGGCTAATGTCATAGAAGACGCCTTGAGCAAGAGATAAGGAGCTTACTTCTTGCTAGAGCAGCGCCATATTTTGGAGGATCTGCAGAAAATGGGTATTGAGGTAATATTACCTCATGATATCAGTTTTATGGCGAGTCTGCGGGTTTAGTCTTCTATAGTTGAGAGGATCAGAGCAGAGCAGACTGGTGATGTAAGGCTTCAGCATCTCAGAGCAGAGTGTGAGTCAGGAAGCAGACAAGAGTTGAGCATTCATGAGAATGAGACTCTCAATTTTGGGAGTCGAATTTGTGTGCCGAGAGGTGATATCCGACAAGAGATTATGTTAGAGGCCTACAGTTCTCAGTAATCAGTGCATCTAGGAGGGACGAAGATGTATCGGCATATTCGTCAGCAATTAAGGTAGAATGGTATTAAGAGGGAGATATCTTGGTTCGTTGCTCGGTATTTCACTACCAGAATAAGTCAAATTAGCTACATCTAAAAAAATCGCTAAATGGCCAAAAAATATCGCTATATAATTAGCGACGTATATAGCCACGTTTCGATGAAGTCGCCTTTAAGCTAGTCGCTGACCGAAAAAATATCACAAAATGTCGCTATATCGACGTTTTCTAGCGACGTAAATGCGTCGCTATATTGGCGACGTTTAATGACACAACATTGCTAAATTAGCGACGTGCTGTGTATCGCTATATGTCGCTAAGTTTTTTCTTTTTAGCAACGTTGTGCGACTCATTTAGCGACATTATTTTGACCTGACAATACTACCATGTCAGCAAATTTGTGATGATCAGTGACATTTTTAGCGACGTTTATAGTGACGTGTCTAGCGACAAGTATAGCGACGTTTGTAGCGACGTATATAAACGTCGCTAAATGTCGCTAAACATTGCTATAAACGTCGCTAAATATACAGTAAAAAAACAAGAATATTGAATTGTTTCCAAACCATTCTTCCTGAAGTTTATGAATTAACAATTTGTACAAATAGACCCGGAGCAACCCTTCGTTGAATTTGCTGGGTTCGCTGACCCCCTTCGGTTGAACACTCAACACCGATAAATTAACATACATTTAATATGAATAATATAGTAAAATTTGAAGAAAATGAAATATTGAGATTACAAACCGAGTCAGGACAAAATCTCGTCGTAAAGAATACAACCAATATCCACACAACTGAGTCTGAAAGCCTCATCGTAAAGAATACAAGAAATAAAGTCTGAAAGCCTCAAAAATAAAGAATATTCATAAATGACCAAATATCATAGGACTAAAACACAAGCAATCAATAAACTATCCTAACTAGGACTACTGCGGATCTGCAAGAGGATGACCATCGGCGCACATTAGGGATAAGAACAGATCATACTGCTCCCGTAAAATCGATATTGATGTCGATGGAGAAGGCAGTAACGTCGGTGGAGTCTATGTCGATGAAGGCACACTAGAAGGACGTATCTGCTCCAACTCTGCTAGTCGATGGACCTATCTGCTCCAACTCTCTAGAATATACTCCTCTTCATCCAGTTATGGGTGTGACCAAATCCGTCATACTTGTACCCCTTAGTAGGCTCTTCGATAGAACTTAGTAAAGCTTTCACATCTTCCTATATCGTGTATTCGGACCACCTTGGGGGTGGATTAGCCTTCTCCAAAATGTCGGCACAAAAATCACTCATGTTCCTCCGGTACGGATGATCCTTTGGCAGGAATTGTCGATGATAATCGAAGAAGCACGGTTTGCCTCCGTATTTCAAACAAAAAGTCTTAGTGCGGTCTATGCAAATACGGACATGAGAGACGACCATGAGTTCTCCATCCCGATAACATTCCATAGGCCAGAAAGTCGTTGATGGTCCATATAAGTACTGCTCTCATCTAAAAATTATGCTTTCTAGAAATATAGTACGTGTTGGCACCTACTTTCCACAGTTGATTCAACTCATCTATCAAAGGCTGTAAATATATATCGATGTTCCTCTTCGGATTGTTTGGATCCGGGATCATAACGGTTAGGAACATATACGGAGTCTTCATGCACATCCAAGGTGGTAGATTGTATGAAGTAACGATCATAGGCCAACACGAATACTGGAAGCCCGAAAGTCAGAATGGGGTAAAATCGTCGGAGGAGAGCCCCAATCTGACATTACGCGGATCCGAAGCAAAATATGGATACTCTCGATCAAAGTGCTTTCATGCTTCTCCATCGGATGGATGATCCAATACTCCTTCGATCTGTTTCGGCCTGTGCCAACTCATATTTTCTGCAGTCTCCTTTACCATAAACAACCTCTGCAACCGCGCGTCAAAGGCAAGTAGTGCATTGAATCGGTAGGCTTCTTTGCACCGACAGACTTTTCTCTTCCAGTGGCCATGTAGCCATCTGCACCACAGAATCTGTATACATCTTCATCCTTGTCGTCTTTGTAGTACAACAAGCACCCATTGCGACATGCATCGATTTTCTCGTATCCCATCCAGAGCGATCTCACCATCCTCTTAGATCGGTAGAAGTCTTTAGGCAACTTTGTACCCTCTGGTAAGGTCTTTATAATCAAATCCATCAGTCGGTTATAGCATTCTTGCGACATGTTAAAATTATACTTGATGCTCAATAATCTTGTAACCACCTCCAACGGTGAATGATCCTCACAACCAGGATATAATAGAGTCTTTGGATTCTTCAGCAACTCCATGAACTTTACAGCATCAACATTCAGTGCCTCCTCAGCAGCATCATGATTGTCTGGATCGAAACTAGGCCCCGCCTTGGCTAACTGCAGGAACTGATGTATACCCTCAATGAATTCATTCTGCATATCGCACATGTCATCAGGATGACAGTTGTACATCCATGAACGATGACGCAGATAGTAATTTATATCCATTTCTAGATACTTCTGTAAAAATGATTAGACATCGTTCAAGTATATACTCATCGTTAAATACAGTATATGTACTGATACTCCTAGTCCTAGCATATATACATAGGAATACCCAATTATGTTATATACCTACTCGTCTACACACACATAAGAATACTCAGGAATACAGTACATACACTGATACACCTAGTCCTAGCATTGATACTTCTTCGTTTAACTCTGTATCATGGACTCATATTGCAGTGTATCAGTTAGGGTCAACTGAGCAGATTTGGGTTAGGGTTAGGGTTTGTGCACTGCTTTAAGTATTAGTCATCTGGTTATAGGGGAGTGCCTGTCCATAGGAGTATATGTCATGTTGATAGCAAATTTAGGGAGCAACACGATGAGCAGTGAGATGGGGAGAGGCTGTTGCACACACCATCTACACAGACCCGACTGTGCACATTTGATGTGCACATGAGTGTTGCGGCAGACTTCACAGGGTTTGTGCACCCCATCTTACAAAGCAGGGTGCGATATTAGGCAACAGCAATTTGAAGTTGCATTTTAAACTTGAGTATCACAACAGGCATTAATTAGAAGATTGGGGGAATCTATGTGTATCTTATGTGTATCAACTATGGTTGTGTGTAGGTGAGGAATGGATGTAGGTATAAGTTTTGAGTAAGATTCACTCGAGTTGATCATACTACAACTAGGGCTTGATGTCAGTCAGAGAGAGAGAGAGGGTTAGTATTAGGGTTTATACCTTCTATGACAGTATTTGTGTCATGTATGTGTCAGTGTGTGTGTGTCATATCTGTATCAGTGTTATGTCGTGTCTGCATCTGTGAGAGAGAGAGAGAGAGATCGGGTTAGGATTAGGGTTAGGGTTTATACCCTCTGTGATAGTCTGTGTCGTATCTGTGTCTGTGTGTGTGTTGTGTCTGTGTCTGTGTCATGTCGTGTGCATCTGTGAGAGAGAAAGAGAGAGAGATCGGGTTAGGGTTAGGGTTTACACCCTCTATGACAGTCTGTGTCGTGTTTGTGTTTGTGTGTGTCTGTATCGTGTCTATGTCAGTGTCATATCGTGTGTATCTGAGAGAGAGAACGAGAGATTGGGTTAGGGTTAGGGTTTACACCCTCTCTCACAGTCTGTGTCATGTCTGTGTCAGTATGTGTGTGTCGTGTATGTGTTAGTGTCATGTGCATCTTAGAGAGAGAGAGAGTTGGGGTTTACCTAGAGGAGAAGGAGGAAGAGGGGGATGCCAGAGTAGGTGGCTATGCCGGAGGTTCGCCGGAGAGGGGGGTGGGAAGAGGGGGGAGTTTTTGAAAAATTGGGGGAAGTCTTCGATAGAAGGAGGAATCGAAACCTATATTAAAATTTTAGCGATGTTTAGCGACGTCAACTTATGACGTTGCTAATAAAAATAGTTTGCGACATTATAGACATCGCTAAAAACGTCGCTAAAAATCAAAAAACAAACGTCGCTAAGCGTCGCTAAATTAAAAATCTCATCAACGTTGAAGCTTATAGCCACTATTATTTAAAAAACTTAATTACTGTCGCTAAATGTCGCTATATGTTGCCAACAACGATGTATAGCGACGTTTATTTTAGGACTTGCTGAAATCTTTATATTAGCGATGTTTTATTATGACGTCACTAAAAAATGTTGCTATTTTATCATATTTTTGTAGTGTTTAGTCTGTTAGCAGGTCAAGGCTGAGCATCAGAGACAGACCGGAGTACTTCTGCCTTTACCGATTCTGGAGTGGAAGTGAGACCATATTACTATGAAATTTGTGACCGGTCTTCCTAGATCCCCATCTGGCAGAGATATTGTATGGGTTATAGTAGATCGACTCACAAAGGTTACTCACTTTCTTCCTTTCAGAGTAGGCCAATCTACAGAGAAGTTAGCTGCGATGTACATGAGACAGATAGTCAGATGGCATGGCGTACTAGTTAGTATAATTTCTGATAAAGATTTGCGATTCTCGTCTTATTTTTGGCAGAGCCTACAACAGAGTCTAGGTACTATGTTAAAGTTTAGTTCAGCCTACCATCCACAAACAGACGGACAGTCGGAGCATACTATTCAGACTTTGGGGGATATGCCTCAAGATTGTACAATTGACTTTGGTAGATCGTAGGAGGATCACTTACATTTAGTAGAGTTCTCGTATAACAACAGCTTCTAGGTGTGTATTCAGAAGGCACCCTTCGAGGCTTTATTTGGTAGGAGATGCAGATCACCGTTAGCTTGGGATAACATTGGCGAGCGGTAGATGCTTGGTCCAAAGATGATTGCTCAGTTAATTGGAGTGATCAGGAAGATTAAAGAGCATCTCAAAGTGGCTCAGGATCGCCAGCATCATTGGGCAGATCAGCACCGTCATCATCTTAAGTTCTCTGTCGGCGATCATGTATTTCTGAGGAATTTGCCAACCCGTGAAGTTATCAGATTTGGAGTACGGGGAAAGCTTATTCTTAAATATATAGACCAGTTCGATATTCTCAAGCAAGTTGGAGACATATCATATCGTCTAGCTCTTCCACCATCACTTCATGAGGTACATGACGTCTTTCACGTATCTCCGTTTGCCAGTATATTCTAGACCCGAGCTATATCCTGGATTATTCTGAGTTGGTCATTGGTACAGACCTATTATATGAGGAGAGGCTCGTGTCTATTTTGGACCAGAGGAAGAATATTCTCAAGAATCGAACTATCAAATTAGTTTGAGTTGCTTGGGGGCATCACTCACTGGGCGAGTCAACGTGGCAGCACGGGGACAATATGCGTACTCGTTATCCATTTTCTCTTCGACTCGGGAGGTATACTTATTCGTATACCCTTGTCATATCTTAGTCTGTGTATGTGATTGATTGTTAGCTTAACTTGTATATCTGTTATTGGTTTCTTTTCTGATTTCTTGTTGTTGTCTAGGAAATTTTATGCTCACATGAGTTTTCTGCTAATTTTAGTTCCATGCTTGCTTTCTTAGATTTTCTTGTTAGTTGATTTTAGATCCTTATAGAAATTTTGAGGACAAAATTATTCAAAGGAAGGGAGGGTTATAAGACTCGTCTTATAATATTTATATTTTATGTGGATACATACTTTTGTGTTATTTATTGTATTTTATTGGTTATCGAGGAATCACAAAAATTTTCAAAATTAAAAATTTACTACTTGACCGGTATACCGACGGTATACTACAGTATACCGACAGTATACTGCCCGACAGATATTTGTTTTACTTTTTGTGATATTTTTGAGATATTTTCCAGAACTTCTCTATAAATAGTACTTGAGTTTATTTTATTTCTTTCTTTTTCTCTCTTCTCTTCTTCATTTCTCTCTCGAGCTTGGAGCTTGGTCTTGAGACCTGGAGTGTGGTTTCTGAACCCCTTCGTGGTGGTGGACTAGAAGGTTTAGGCTGGAAGCTCATTTTAGGCAAGTATACCTTCTCGATTTAGTGAACTTCTTTTTTCTGTTATTTTACTTTCCTGGAGCTTTGGTTGTTACTTTTTAGCTATACATGCTTTAATTTAGTTATTCATATCGTGATTTCTAGCCTAGTGACTAATTCAATTTTTATTTTTGGTAGAATTTTATTTCGTCCCTTTTTCGTAACTTTGTAACAAAAACGGTATCGGAGTTGTGATCGTGAGATTTAGTCCATATTGGGATATGAGACTTACCATGGACTTGACTTCTTGTTGGACATGGTTCTGGTAATTTTCGGGATTTGATTTGTGTCCCGAAAATCAGACTTGACTTTAACCATGTTTATCCTTAGAAACTGTTATACCGACGGTATACTACATTATACCGACGGTATACTACAGTATACCGACGGTATGCCAATTTCGATCGACTTAGATTTCTAGATATTTTCTATGAACCTTATCGGCATACCAACGATATACTACAGTGTACCGACGGTATACTGATCATTGCCGACATTGTTAACCGACTTCGGGATATTTGTCTTGGCAGGTATACCGACGGTATACTACAATATACCGACTGTATACCGATTTGTGAAACTTTATTTTCTAGAACCTATTTTGCCTACTTGGAGTGGCATAATGACGGTATACTACAGTATACCAATTTTTTAGAATCCAGAACTTGTATTTTCCTATCTCTACACCAGTTTACCGACAACGTACTGGACTGTACCGACGGTATACCAATTGTGCTTTCTTTAGGAATTCTTGGTTTTTTGTTATTTTATTTTGATTCTTCTGGATATTGATTGGACATACGATGACTTGACCTGGTTAGACATGAACTTACATGGCTTCAGATGACTTGACTTGACTTGGCTTTACTCGATTTTACCTGGCTTTGTCTGGCTACACGTGATAACATAATTGACTGAACTTGACTTGGCATAACTTTACATGGCCGTTCATGGCTTGAATTGGTTTTAATTGGCTTCATCTAGATAGACTTGGCTTTATATTGTTGTACATGACTTTACCTGGCTTTATATGGCTTTACCTGGCTTTACTTGGTTTCACATGGCTTGGTTGTTATGGTGGCTTACATGAGTCCGTTTGTGCAATGTATATTAAAATTTGTTTATATTACTATTAGAACTTGTTTTGTTGCATCATGTCTAGGATGGATTCTATGAAATGCCACACCTGAATTCATACAAGAAAAAGCTAGGGATAAATAACTAGAGATTCACATAGTACATGGCTAGGGATTTTCCAAAATTGCATGCAGTCCCGGTTATTTCTACAGTTATCTTGTGGAGTATCCAGTGGTTTATATTGTGGAGTATCTTGAGGAGTATCCAGTGCTGGTTTGTGCGTATGGATAGCCAGGACAGACTGCAGGGGCATTCGATTAGAAGGAACTTTAGTATCGCTTTGTATTATAATTGTTAGTAATTAGGATTGTGATAAACCTAGTTAGTTAAAGTATCAAGTCATACTTATATGATTTACCATAATTTACGAATGATGGTTAGTCTAGGCTTTGTATGATCATACCTTTATTTTATGTACTAGTTACTCTATTTCTTATCAGTTCAGGATATGTCTTATTGCAGATTTACAGTATTTTTTTTATTATCCTGAGATCATTTACATTCAGTCTTTTCTTTTAGTATTTATATTACTTATGTTGTTGGTATAAGTTCCTAGATTGGCTTTATTTTTGGTACTTGCTATTTGGGGTCTGACCCCACTGGTTTTGTATGGCCAGATCCAGTAACAGCATCGAAGGATCTTCCATACTTTTTTGAGGATGGTGACCACCCGGAGCACCAGAACACTTAAGTGGGTTTTCATACTTTCCTATTCTGATATACATTCTACTTTTGTTGGCATTTAGCCACCGAGTACGTGTTTAGCTCGTGTTTTGGTTTGATCAGTTAGCCTATGGGCAATACATGGTTGACATATCGTAGGATTGATCATGTATGACTCAGATTCTGGCTAGATTATTCATTTTGTGTTTACTAGCATCATGATCATCTATATATTATATATTAGGATGCTTTACTATTATATTTTAGTTGATCTTACATCTTGTTATTATTCATTTTGTTCTTATGATTGAGACACTAGGGTTTGTTAGACCTAGGCTTGACTGTTGATTTCTAGTAGTGATCCCTCATGTCTTATAGCTTTACCGTATATACGGAGTACCGGTGTGCTTTAAGTATACGTAACTGGCCTTGTCAGCCCCGCTCTCCAGTTTTCCGGTTCTGTGGCATGACATTGCCGGACCTGGTACCATTCATGGCTTCTTCTTTGGGCATCAAAGAAAGAAGTACCATGTTACAGGACTTGAGTTTCTTTTTATCATGCCCTTTCTTGGAGTGAGTTTGTGGGCTAGTCTCGTCGTAGCCCAATCCACCCCAGGATTTATTGGACTTTCCTCGAAGTTGTAGAGGAATATGTCATCCCTTGTCAAAGTTTAAACCTTCAGTTTTCTGGAAATCATACCACATATTTTGTATCAAGCATACAGATTGATGTATCGATGAAATAGGGGGGTGATCCTCAATAAATGCAAAGTCTGGAATACCGGGGGTAACTTCAGAGTTGCCTTCCTAAAATGCTCAATGAATTCATGAGAAGATACCTTCTCCTTCTATTTGACATCGATGAGTGAAGACATAGTCATATCCATGCCTCCCACATAGAATCGTGAGAGAAAAAGATAGTTCATGTCATCAAACGAGGATATACAGTTATCAAGTAAACTACGATACCAATCATAGGCTATGCCGGGCAAGCATCCCACGAATAATATGGTAAGGAGAGCATCCACTTTCTGCAGATGAGGTAATTGATATATTAGCTCGGTGATGTCCTGCCTTCAAAAAAGACTATCGATTGGATTTATATTTAGGAGGGAATAGAACATTATCCCAATGCGGATGATAAGGATATTTCACCCCCAACTTGTGGAGTTGGTCTTTGTTCTTTAGAACATCCACCTATGCACGCAACTCTCGGATAGCTTCGAGAGGATCTTCTGGTCGGAGTGGTGCGGCTGACTGATAGGATGCTGGTTTAACAGGAACCATCATGGGCGGAGATACACCCCATTATTGTGAGAATTAAGAGTTGGTGCTACTGACTCTTGGTTTATGATCGATTCTGGATTTGTGTTATCTTGCAGAGGCGTTGTTCTAGGAGTAGGCTGCGCAGGTATAAATGAAGCAACTTATACGGGTGTTATTGTAGCTGAATCTTGGTCTATCATTATTTGATGCATATTTTGCATCAAGGTGTACATGTCCGTGAGAGCGGCCTCTTATGAGTTAAGGCAATGTTATGTGGCTTCTGATGGAGAAGCTTCTTGTTTATCTCTGATCGCATAAATGCTAACATCCCTATGTACGACAGAGGGATTGGTAGAAATAATCGTATAATTGGATTCTATACTGTCAATTTTAGAATTCGGAGGATTGCTACCCCCAGCCTCTGATTATGAGGAATGGGGATTCTCGTGACGAACGATCTCCCATCTTCGAGAAAAAGTATTTTGGTATAATCCTTCAAAGGACTCGACGAGTTGGTTAAATCGCCCCTGGCTGGGTGTTCTTGAAGGACTTCCTCTTGACTGTCTCCTACCACGGGGAAGAGACGAAGTCATATATTCTGAACCAAAGAGCGGTTCATCATCGTGCTCCTGATTGTCAAAATGTTTTGTATATTGAGGCTTAGGAGACATAGTATAAGTCAATCTGTCAAACACAGACCATTTTGCTAATGCACAACAATATTCCATTACAACTCTATGATAATTACAACGATGCTCATTAGGAAACCCTGTTGTAATGTCAGAACAGCCCCTCTCTTTACCATTTTGTACAATAAGCTCACAAAAATCAAAAGTGGGAAGAGAATAGGAGGAAGAGCAATGAGATATATTGAATCTTCTATGCACATTTTTGGTCCCTTGTGTAATGAGTGATGTACTGGCTTGATTGGCAAGTGATTCCTTATATCTTGAGTTTTTGCTCTTCAGGGATGAGAGAAAGTTGTCTCTAACAGTCCTCTTATGCACACGTACACAATCAACATGTTGTGTAGAGATTGTCCCTATTTGGCGCATATTATATGGCGTAGACAAAGTTGGCACAGTTTGTCTACACGCATTTAATTTAGCATAATTTTTCCTCCATTGCGCATGTAATCAAGATTTTACGAGAATGATTCTCCCTGACCAATACTTTATTTGTGCACTGATTGGTTTGGACAACAGTTTCCATGCCTTGCTTGCCTCTCATATTACATCGAATATGCGCCAGCTGAGGAGCTTGGGTGTGGATCACCCTTTGCTTATAATTGTCCGAGTTATACAAATTGTATCCCTTATTTAACGCAAGAGATTCAGAAGTTTGGGTGTGGATCACCCTTTGCTTAAAATTATGCAAATTTTGTAAATTTTAACCCTTATTTAAGGTAAGAGAATTGTCCACCGAGTCATTGATCTGAACAAAATTGACAGAAAAACTCTCGTTAATCAGAATGTTTTTCCCTAATTGGTAGCAACTTCAGGATATGCATGACGAGGCTTGGGCACCCACACTTTGTGAGTTTTCCTCAACTTGAGTTCGGATGAGGGGTGAGCACTACCCCTAGAATGGAGCATTTTTTCATATGCCTGTTGGTCAAACTTCAGGACCAAGGTCTTCTATGTCGAGCCGACCGAAGCATTATCAAGTTGAGTTATCACCTTCTCGTCAGAGGAGAAGGAAGTTCCAGCAGAGTCGCTATCTTGTTCGTGAGATAAAGTTTATACGAAACTTTTGTATTACAAACTATTGAAAAGAAAGAAAAGTACAAAAAAGATCCAAAAAGGGAATCTAAGTACAATTGATTCTAGGAAGTATAGCTATAGAGATCTGATCTGCGGATGATAACTTTACTTCTTTTACCACTTGACGATGAAGAAATGCATATGGAGACAGATAATTGCACATAAAGACGAAGAAATATAGGGCATGCTACTAACAACTTGGAGAGTTGAACAATAAGAAATATAGGGCATGCTACCAACAACGTTCATGCACACTTTTGAAGGAATTGACACTACAACGCACTTTTAAAGAGAATGGCATTGGGCGCACTTTTGAAAGAAATGGCACTACGGCAAACTTTTGAGGAAAATGGCATTGCGGCACATGTTTGTCACAACCCGCACCCGAAAAATCGAGCATGAGTCGTGGGTACGTCCAGCCTACGCCGCAGCATCGGCGGTAGAACGCTGTCTAGGTCAAACTATCAATCTCACACAATCAATATATAAACCTGTCAAGATCTCAACTCCAAACGGAGGAGCAATATCATAATGATAATCTCAAGTACTCAATCACGAATCTAAGCACGATAAGATAACACAAAAGTCTAACAACTATAAAGTCTAGCCAACAACAACTACTACAACAACCACAACATCAATAATAATAATAATACATCATCCAAAATAATATACAATACAAGGTCTCAATCCAAAACCGGAGACAAATTCGGTGCTAAAAGCTAATAAAAACAACAACAAGGTCCTAGTGATCCCGGCTACCAACCCGGAAATCACTCCTAAACTAGAGGGTCCCTGTCTGCACCATCGACAGGCTCAGGTCCATAAAATGTCGGACACCAATCCTCCGGATACTCTGGAAAAATATGTCCAATCAGGACTGGAGCAAGTATATCTCTAACAGCAGTTACATTTAAATGATAAAAACTATAAAACAGTTATAACAAGTAGAAAGAAGAATAAAGCAAGTATGAAACAAGAAATATATAAATCACTGGTGCATAAAGGTAAAGATGCATGAATATCAGAAGCAAGATAGTAATAACTGCAAGATATAAGAAATCTAAGCTAAGATCAAGTCTGTGCACATGAACGTGTAGTGAGTCCAGCATAAAATACATGTAGTGAGTGAAGTCCAGAAACATGTAAGTGAGAACAGCAAGAAGTGCAAGAGAGTCCAGACTATAAAAAATGAACTCGGTGTCTTTGAAATACCTATTTCGACAAGTAAACGGCTAGGGGTAAGTACGGCTCACCGTGCACTGGGTGCACGGCTGCTATCATTCCAGATTAGACCAGAAGGAGTGATTCCTGATGATTCCAGATGGGAATATTTACATGTCTACTCGAGTATTTTCCTGCCTCGACTAATACAAGTGAATCCAAGACCCGACACGTAAATCAAGTATGAGTCCAGCCTGAAACATGAGTGATGCCTGTAGTGATGCCTGTAGGTGATGCCAGTAGTGATTCCAGAATAGAGGCCAGAAACATGAAACGTACATGTCGCAAGTAAATAAATCCAGAAATACCAGTCAGTGTCCCGTGTTGTGCCAGAATAATCATATGATACTATACTAGAAGCTGAATTATAATAATCATCAGATAATAAAAACTATCATAGAATGTACTCGCCTGACGTCCTGAGCAACTGGCGATCCGAACTGGTATCGCAAGGACCTATTGCGAAAAACAAGATTAAATAGGGTTCTAATAAGTTAAACAGATATAAAATAACTAAAAAAATTGGCTTCTAGGGTCGTTCTAGGTCAAACGGGTCAAACCGATGAAATCTGGGTCGAAAAGTCAACTCTAGATCCAAAAAGTCAACTCTGGTTCAAATCTAGGTCAAAAGTTGACTTTGGCGGTCAACCGAGTCAACCACGGTCAACTCTAGGTCAAACTAGGGTGCCCCTAAAATTCTAGGCCAAAACTAGGTCATTAAGCTAATAAACCCTCAAACTCGCCTCCTTGAGATACCGGGATACCCTCGGTATCCGATACCTCACCCTACGCTATACGCCCCGCCTATACCCGCTAAAACCTATGCTAGCACACGTAAATATATACACATAAGCATATAAAAATCACTCCAATACTATTCCTAGGCTATTGCTCAAATACCCCACTCGAAACTCAATACCTTGGTGAGATACCTTAATATCTCAAGGTATTGGGATACTCTCCAATACCCCTCTAACTACCCCTCTAGTTAGCTATCTAGGCTAATAGATATGCTCCTAGTTATTAATCTAGGCTAGAAAATATATATAAATAGCACATATATACGTATACACCTAGATATCTATATGCATATACATATATATTCACAATACACATATACCTTACCTTATACCCATTCTCAATACATATATATCTATATCTAGTCTCTATACCTTTATATAGCTATATGTATAGGCTATTATACATATATCTAACACATATAAGTATCTACATAGCTATATGTATCTATATTCACACATACACACAATACACATATACACATACCTTATATCTATATACCTTACCTTACCTTACTCTCAAATATATAAATATATCTATATCTAGATATCTAACTATCTATCTATCTAAATAACTATCTAGTTATCTAGCTATCTATCTAAGTATCTATATATATAACTATCTGTTTATCTAGTATCTACCTATCTAATATCTATTTACCTACCTACCAACTATCTATCTATTTATATATCTATCTATATATATATCCACATCTCCATCAACCTATCAAACTATATATCAATCTATCTAACTAATCTATCTATTTATATCTATATATACATATACCACTCTCTCTCCTAGCTGCTACTAGCGTCGCTACACGCTGCTACGCGCTGCAGGGGGGATGCTGCTGTTGCTGCTGTTCATGCTGCTGTTGCTGCTGCTGTTCATGCTGCTGCTGCAGCTGTTGTTCTGTCCGCTGCGCACTGCCACACGCACAAGCACAATCACACACAGACATGCCCACACACACACACACACACACACACACACACACACACACACATATATATATATATATATATATATATATATATATATATACATATAACTCTATAGATATATATACACACTAACTTATATATATACTGATATCTATATACCAACACACACTAACATATATATCTACACACAGATTAACACATAAACACACAAGCACACATACACACACTAATACATATATAAACACATACCTATATATATATATATACACTCATATCTATATATATATATACACACACTAATATATATATACATATACACACTCACACTCAAACATATATATATATATATACTCACTCACACACACACACTCTCACACACCCTCACACACACACTATCACACACTAACACACACTCTCACAAACACACAACCACGCACACAAATATACATACATATATACACATACACACATACATATATATATATATATATACATATACACACATACACAAACTCATATATATATATAAACACTCACTCACACACACACTCACACAAGCACTCACTAACACACTCACACATACACTCACTAACACACTCACATATACATAAAAACATATACATATATATATATATATATATATAGGAACACACACACAAATATATATATATACACATATATATATATAAACACAACACACACAACACAACGCACACAACGCCCACCAACGCACGCCCAACGATCCCGACACGCACAAACACCTATAAATATATAAAATATAACCCGAGAATTCTATCACACACTTCCCGAAGCTAACCCAACGTGCGCAGAAGGTCGAAACTAAGAAACCACGCCGAAATGGCCGTTCGGTCATTTTGACGAACACGTGGTGTGCGGTTCGGAAAATCTCATGAAACGCACACCAAACCAACTCAAAATTGGCCTAAAATTTACCCACGGGTCCTAAACGATGTCTAGATCCTAGAAAAAATACTATCGCGTCGATTCTAGGTCCGTGGCAAAAACGCGCGCACTTAGAATCGACGACGATGAAAACCCCAAATTTGTCCGAAATGCCCGTTTCTTCGCGATACGACTTTCAGTGTCCGAACGGAGACACGCACTCACCCTCAAGACACCCGACAATGTCTACCTAGGTTCGTCTAACCTAGGGCATCACCCAAAATTGGACCAATTTTGGATTCCATCCAAAATTGACACAAAACCTAGTGTTAAATTCTCCAAACTCAATCAAACTTATTCCAACTTCCTTCCACGAGTAGCCTATGGGTCTAGGAAGGTTCTAAACTATTAATTACACTATATAAGAGTAATTAGAAGAGGGAAAATCAGGGTTTACCTCTTGGGAGTTGGAATCCCAAGCCAAAGTCTCCAAAAAGCTCCAAATTTACCACACCAAGCTTCCAAGCTTCCAATTCAAGCTCCAACACTAAATCTAAGCTCTACCCACCTAGGTTGGGGAAGAATGTAGGGTTAGGGTTCACAACCATGGAGAATAGAAGAAGAAAGAAGAGAAATAGGGCACTTACTTGAAGTTGGGAGAAGAAAATAAGAAGAAATAGAGAATGGAGAAGAAGAAGAAGAAGAAGAAGAAGAAGAAGAAAAAGAAGAAGTGAAGATGAAGAGGGGGGCTGCTGTGTGCTGCTGGTCGGATGGGATAGGGGCTGTGTTTGATCGGCCAAGCACAAATAAAGGGGTTTCCCTAATGTCCAAATGACCAAAATGCCCTCCCCTAACTTGGGTTTGGGTTTGGGGTTCCAAAAGCACTCAAACTAACTCCAAATCTCTCCAACTAACCCACTAAAAATATAATAAATATTCTAAACCCAAAAATAGGTCTCACAAGGGTGTGGGTTGGGTCGGACATGGGTCCACTAGGGTCTGACATGGGTCCAGGCTAGCCAAAATTATAAAATAATCAAATAAAAATAATACAATCATTAATTAAATATAAATACAATTAATTAAAAATAATACACAATTAACCAAATTAAAATAAAAAAAATATCCGGCTCTGGAAATGCGGTAGTGACAAGCCTATCCTGCTTAGAAAATTTTGTCCTCGAAATTTAAAGTCAATTGTACTTCTTTTAGGTCAAACCCCCAACAATCACAGTCAAAAAATTCTACCTAAACAACATGCAAGATCATGGTCCTACTGGTCGTGTTATCACAGTCTCAATCAGGGTTACTACACTATCTACCACAGCACAAAAAAATCTAACAGGTACTAATGAAGCACACTACAAGGAATGGAAAAGGACAGAAAGAAGAACAAAGAGACAGACCTGCTAACCCGACACCCGTAGCATCGGCCTCCTCGACCGTCAACGCATAAGCCCTGTCCTGCTGGAGTGTATCCCTTTGCTGGTGCGGGGCATGATGCTGTGCCATAGGTGGCCTAGCTCCAACTCTCTGATCCTGTGCTCCACCCAATGGAGGTACAGTAGGGCAATCTCGCATCTAGTGAGCAGCGGATCCACAAAACAAATACACCTTCCGCCTCTTCCTACAAATATCCCAAGTGTGTCATGCCTTCCTGCAGTAGGCACAAGTGGGCACCCTCTGATCCTGACCCTGCTGCGCTGCCTTCTGCACATAGGGACGCTTAGCTGGTCCCGTACTACCACTCGCACTGCCTGAATCATCCCTGCCTATCTTGGACTTGAGCTCCAAGTCATCCTCCGCTCTCTGAGCATCTCCTACTATCTGCTCGAAAGTCGCCTCGCGGTCGCTCCTGGTCAAAGACTTGACCGCCATGACCAAGCCCTTACGAAACTTCCTCGCCTTAGTTGCCTCACTCAAGCCATCTACAAATCTGCCCAGACAGCAGAACTCCGCTGCGTACTCGTCCACCGTCATGCTCCCTTGGACGAGTGCCTCAAACTGGCTCTCCAAAGAACTGAGCGCCACATCTGGGAAAAACTTCTCCTTAAAAAGTCTCTTAAAAGCCTCCCAAGTAAGCCATGGTGCCGCGATCCTTGTATCTGTGCGATACCATGTCAAAGCAAGGTCGAACATCTGACTGCCCGCTGCCTCTATCTGCATGCTGTCTGGAATCTGTGCCAGCCTGAAGATCCCCTCGATCTGCTCTATCCAGTCATCCGCGTATAGGATCCCTTCTGTACCACGGAACTCCTTGGGCCGCATCCTCTGGAAGTCAATAATGCTGCCCGGCCTCGGGTGCTGAATCTGATCTGCCTGTGGCTGAATCTGTGCCACCCTGTCCACTGTCGTCATGGCCACCTGGTGGGCGTTCTCAATGCCCAGCCTCATCACATCCACCTGACGGTGCTGCGCGTCCATCATCTTCCTGAAGAACGCAAACAACTGTGCGACATCTACTGGAGCAGGAAGTGGTGGAGGAACCACCGGAACGACTGGGTAGTCCTAGGATCGATAGGTGAAAGAGGATCCCCGAGAGAAGCAGATGCTCCCTCGACCGCAGGAGTGGTGAGTGGAGCGGTAGCAGCTGCCTGAATACGAGCTGGACGAGAGGTAGCAGACCTCTCAGTGGCAACTGCTGAAACGGTACGATGGGATCGTGTCTTCGGAGGCATCCTGAACACAGGTCAAAAAAAGTCAATACGGCGCAAGATACGATATCATCAAAGAAGGACAATAATATTTCAAAAGAAAACAATTTCAGAATAATTAGATTGGAATTGTTCCTAGTCGTGATTGAGTACACTCTCATCCTAGATCCTAGATCCTAAATCCTAAAGCAGGCTCGCATTAGTACAACTAAGTTGTTGTACCACCACGACATCGCACTAATTGCGAATCGAGACCTGCATGGGACCGCCACCAAAAACGTGTCACGACCCGCACCCGAAAAATTGGGCATGAGTCGTGGGTACGTCCAGCCTACGTCGCAGCATCGGCGGTAGAACGTTGTCTAGGTCAAACTATCAATCTCACACAATCAATATATAAACCTGTCAAGATCTCAACTCCAAATGGAGGAGCAATATCATAATGATAATCTCAAGTACTCAATCACGAATCTAAGCACGATAAGATAACACAAAAGTCTAACAACTATAAAGTCTAGCCAACAAAAACTACTACAACAACTGCAACATCAATAATAATAATACATCATCCAAAATAATATACAATACAAGGTTTCAATCCAAAATCGGTGACAAATCCGGTGCTAAAAGCTAATAAAAACAACAACAAGGTCCTAGTGATCCCGACTATCAACCCGGAAATCACTCCTAAACTAGAGGATCCCTGTCTGCACCATCGACAGGCTCAGGTCCATAAAACGTCGAACACCAATCCTCCGGATACTCTGGAAAAATATGTCCAGTCAGGACTGGAGCAAGTACATCTCTAACAGCAGTTACATTTAAATGATAAAAACTATAAAACAGTTATAGCAAGTAGCAAGAAGAATAAAGCAAGTATGAAACAAGAAATATATAAATCACTGGTGCATAAAGGTAAAGATGCATGAATATCAGAAGCAAGATAGTAATAACTGCAAGATACAAGAAATCTAAGCTAAGATCAAGTCTGTGCACATGAACGCGTAGTGAGTCCAGCATGAAATACATGTAGTGAGTCAAGTCCAAAAATATGTAAGTGAGACCAGCAAGAAGTGCAAGAGAGTCCAGACTATAAAAAATGAACCCGATGTCTTTGAAATACATGTTTCGACATGTAAACGGCTAGGGGTAAGTACGGCTCACGGTGCACTGGGTGTGCGGCTGCTATCATTCCAGATTAGATCAGAGGGAGTGATTCCTGATGATTCCAGATGAGAATGTTTACATGTCTACTCGAGTATTTCCTTGCCCCGACTAATACAAGTGAATCCAAGACCCGACACATAAATCAAGTATGAGTCCAGCCTGAAACATGAGTGATGCCTGTAGTAATGCCTGTAGGTGTTGCCAGTAGTTATTCCAAAATAGAGGCCAGAAACATGAAATGTACGTGTCACAAGTAAATGAATTCAGAAATACTAGTCAGTGTCCCGTATTGTAACAAAATAATCATATGATACTATACTAGCAGCTGAATCATAATAATCATCAGATAATAAAAACTATCAGAGAATATACTCGCCTAACGTCCTGAGCAACTGGCGATCCGAACTGGTGTCGTAAGGACCTATTGCGAAAAGCAAGGTTAAACAGAGTTCTAATGAGTTAAACAGATCTAAAATAACTAAAAAATAGGCTTCTAGGGTCGTTCTAGGTCAAACGGGTCAAACGGGTCAAACCGATAAAATCTGGGTCAAAAAGTCAACTCTGGGTCCGAAAAGTCAACTCTAGGTCAAATCTAGGTCAAAAGTTGACTTTGGCGGTCAACCGAGTCAACCACGGTCAACTCTAGGTCAAACTAGGGTGCCCCTAAAATTCTAAGCCAAAATTAGGTCATTAAGCTAATAAACCCTCAAACTCGTCTCCTTGAGATATCGGGATACCCTCGGTATCCGATACCTCACCCTACGCTATACGCCCCGCCTATACCCGCTAAAACCTATGCTAGCACACGTAAATATATACACATAAGCATATAAAAGTCACTCCAATACTATTCCTAGGCTATTGCTCAAATATCCCGCTGGAAACTCAATACCTTGGTGAGATACCTTGATATCTCAAGGTATTGGGATACTCTCCAATACCCCTCTAACTACCCCTCTAGTTAGCTATCTAGGCTAATAGATATGCTCCTAGTTATTAATCTAGGCTAGAAAAAATATATATATAGCACATATATACGTATACACCTAGATATCTATATGCATATACATATATATTCACAACATACATATACCTTACCTTATACCCATTCTCAATACATATATATCTATACCTAGTCTCTATACCTTTATATAGCTATATGTATAGGCTATTATACATATATCTAACACATATAAGTATCTACATAGCTATATGTATCTATATTCACACATACACACAATACACATATACACATACCTTATATCTATATACCTTACCTTACCTTACCTTACTCTCAAATATATAAATATATCTATATCTAGATATCTAACTATCTATCTATCTAAATAACTATCTAGTTATCTAGCTATCTATCTAAGTATCTATATATATAACTATCTGTTTATCTAGTATCTACCTATCTAATATCTATTTACCTATCTACCAACTATCTATCTATTTATATATCTATCTATATATATATATCCACATCTCCATTAACCTATCTAACTATATATCAATCTATCTAACTAATCTATCTATTTATATCTATATATATATATATATCACTCTCTCTCCTAGCTGCTACTGGCGTCGCTACACGCTGCTACGAGCTGCAGGGGGGGATGCTGCTGCTGCTGCTGTTCATGCTGCTGCTGCAGCTGCTGTTCTGTCCGCTGCGCACTGTCACACGCACAAGCACAATCACACACAGACACGCCCCCCCCCCCACACACACACATATATATATATATATACATATAACTCTATAGATATATATACACACTAACTTATATATATACTGATATCTATATACCAACACACACTAACATATATATCTACACACACATTAACATATAAACACACAAGCACACACACACTAATACATATATAAACACATACCTATATATATATATATATATATATACACTCATATCTATATATATATATATACACACACTAATATATATATACATATACACACTCACACTCAAACATATATATATATATATACTCACTCACACACACACACTCTCACACACCCTCACACACACACTCTCACACACTAACACACACTCTCACAAACACACAACCACACACACAAATATACATACATATATACACATACACACATACATATATATATATATATATATATATATATATATATATATATATATATACATATACACACATACACAAACTAATATATATATATATATATATATATAAATACTCACTCACACACACCCTCACACACACACTCACACAAGCACTCACTAACACACTCACACATACACTCACTAACACACTCACATATTGTAAAACCCCCTTCCTAGAAAATCGTATATACCCTTTATTTATTAATTATTAATTAAATTATAGTAATTAGGTCTAAATAGGAGAATTAGATTTTTAATAAATTTTATTTTAGGTGTTCGGGCACTTAGATGACTTATGGGACCATCAGAAATTTTTCGAAATTTATTCCATGTAGGAGACCCCTTAAGCAGTTGCTAGCCTAATGTTGTGCATTATTCTAATCCATAAATTTTCTTATGAGAATATATATAATATATATGTATACACAAATATATATATGTATATATATTAAGAAAAGAAAAGATTAAGTAAAAGAATTAATAAGAAAGTAACTATTAATAATAATATAATAATAATAGTAATAATACTATTACTACTTAGTTTACTTAAGCCTCCTTAGCTTTAGCAAATCCCTTCAGCCTATTTGCTACAGGGACCCGCCCTTAGTATCTATCCGCAGCATAGAAGCCATACAACTTAGCAAATTGCACCCAGAGGGGACCCGCCCCTTCAATTCAGCGGCAGACCGAACCCTTCCAACCCGCCTCCATCCGCTCATTCCCTCTCTCTTTCCCTATTATATATATATATATATATATATATATATATGTTTCTCTCCCAAAAATCCTAACCTAAATTTTCAGACCTCCTCTTCCCATCTAGAGCCGTCACCGCAGCCAGAGAAGCCCCACCAAGCCATCCAACAATCCCGTCGACTCCGACCTCGCACCTTGCAGAATCCCACTCGAGGCACCTTCACTCCGGAGTGATTTTCCGTCGACTCGCTCAACCAAACGCTGTTCCATCTTCATAGGTATGATCACCCCTTAACCCTCTTCCATATTTATTTTATAGCCAACCTCAAAAAACGTGTACCCCTAGGTGAAAAACAGCGCCCAAGTTGGGCGAGCAAACAGAATTCTGGAATCGCAGAATTCCAGAATGACCACCCATATTGCCGAGTTCGTATCTCCCACCACAGAGATCCGAATTCGGTGATTCTTTTTGATACCTGTAGAATACCTGACCTAGTTTATTTTCTGTTAAATAATCCTATGCTATTAGTTGCTGTGGACATAATTATATTCGTCACAAAACTGCACGCACCCACTTTTTCCAGTTTTCCAAAATTTGGAAAACGGAGCGCGCCCCGCCAAACGGGACCGCCCCGTCGTGTGCCAAGTGTACCAAATGGTGCACGCAGTATAACCGGATACGTGAAAATTTGTGGGGACTGATTTGGACACGTGTGTGCGCCGGAATCAGGCCGTATCTGCGGACATATTTCGTGTCGTAACTTTTGTGGAACTCGCGCGTATTTTGTGCACGCTTGTCAGATTGCGACAAAACTTGTGCCACTGGACTCGTGGTAACGCGCTGGTCCTGTGACCCAATTTTTACACATTTTTGAGACGGTTGACCAGATCGCCAATTGGCGGGCCCCACAGTTGACTTTTTGGACAAAATTCTGTTTGGCCCATCGAATCCCCATTTGGATATACCGTTGGGTTCGTATTGACATCTAGAGTTGTTTGACCTATAGTTTGTCCCATTTAGAGACTGTTACCCTCGGTACGCTTTTCGGTGCAAAGTGGGCCACACGTGGACCCCACTTTTGCCCGAAATTACCGTTTTGCCCCTGTGTCCAAATTGGACGAAAGGGATGTGCTTTTTAGCTATTTTGCTCATTCCGGAAATGTTGGTGATGTTTATTTTAGCATCCAGAGATGTTTGTTCGGAGTCCTTAGTTCCAGGTTCAGTGTCCTTGACATTTGGGCGCGTACACTTTACATATTTCTTGCCAGGCAAGTATACCTTACCATTGTACTGTTTTTACATTCCATATAAGGCATGCATATTTATTTTCTGTTTATTTAGTTCAATTATTTTAACTGCTATATAAACTGCGCGTCCAAGGAAACTTGGGTGCAACGACGGTGTCGTCGTACTATATTTTTATTTATGTATATGCATTAGACCTACTTTATGAGACTACCCCATCTTCATGAGGCATTTATGTTTCATTGGTCATGACACTATTCTTACACGAGTGTGAGTCACATGTAGGACACGGACTTGCGTACTCGACTAGCCACTGGTACGTATAGGTCGTGCGACGGATAGGGATAACTGCCAATAGAAACTTTGCATGCTAGTAGACCTGGCGGTTATTAGAGGTTTATCGTGTCATGGACATGACATGCTTAGAGCATTGGGTGGGGAGAACAACAAGTACCGTATTTGAGCTCCTTTGCACTTTTATCTATTGTGCGCCCGAATTCTCCGCCGGAGATACGGGTGGTGATGACCACTATATATTATATTATTATCAGGCGGGCCTCCGACGTTCGAAAGTCGTCGTGCCTTTTTAGGCCCCTGGATCTCCAATAGAGAACCATGCCAAATCCCAGTTTTTCAGCCAGATAGCTCACTTGTGGGGAAAGGTGTTCTTAACTGCATTCACTTAGACGGTTAGGCGACCCCATGGATGTTTACTTTCAGTACTTTATTGGCATATATTTTTTGTATCTTGTTACGTCCTCCTAAGGACCTAGTCCCTTCCAGATATAGGTGAGCAGGAGTACCCACAGGAGTATGGACCTGGACCTGACGCCTCCTATCAGTCTGAGACGATCTTACCTTCTGATTATATGTGATTCATTGCAGCTGTTTAGAGATTTTAGTTGCCATTCTTTTCGAGACATTTATTCTTATATTAGAGTTTATTCTCTTCTCTCTCTAGTAGTTTATTATAGTCGATTTATAGTGGATTTGTTTTCACCCGACTATCACACTTTGAGATTACTATTTGAGACTGCTTCTTTGATATTCAGTTATTGATTTCCATTATTCTATTATTTGTGCGGTGGATGAGATATAGAACTGCGTGTGACTTGTTGTGACATATATTACCACTGTGGATTGGATATTCATGTACAGCGTACGTGTGTATATGGTTTCCATATATTGGAGTTCGTATACATACGGCTGGCGTGTTATGTATTCCTAGTCCTACGTATTTTGGGACTGGGACGTGACATGTTTTTGTGGTGGCCCATGCAGGTCTAGAATATATTGTCTCGGTTACGTAACTGTATCGAACAAGCCTGCGTATAGGAATAGAGTATAAGGATCTCATCCACGCTTGATTGAAATTCATCCTTCCTATTTAATACTTGCATCCTGTTTGATTCCTGTACTTTTTCTAATCGTTTCGTACATCAACTGCAGAGAGATGGATTTGCAGAATGGATATACTGCCGCCGATGGCGACACAACTTCTAGAGTCAATAGGCAGACTCAGGGAGGGACCCCAACGATTCCTACGCTTCTGGGGCCAGATGGACAGACTCACACCCCAGTTCCATCTGATCTTCCCGCTTCACCTATTGGGAACCTTCCACCTGTCCCAGTACCGCAAGATGGCCAAGCGCAGATGTTCCAATTCTTTCAGATGATGATACAGGAACAGAGGCAGCAGGCAGCCGAGCAGAGGCAGCAGGCAGCCGAGCAGAGGCAAAAAATTTTGGCAGCACTGGAGATGATGGCTGCACATGCTACTGTACCAGCCCAAGTACTAGCTCCAGTACCTCGAGCTAGGGTTGGATCAGTAAAGGATTTTGTTTAGATGGGTGTAAGGCAGTACAAGGGCACTGAGAGCCCAGAGGAGACTACCAGCTGGATCACTCACACGCAGAAGCTACTGGAGGCATCGCAGTTACCCACGGACCTATGGATGACGGGTGTACGGACGCTCCTAGATGGTAATGCTCATCACTGGTAGGAATCCATGGAGCGCCAGTTGGGTACTTACCAGACTTGGGAGCAGTTCTTGGAGTGCTTTGAGGGAAAGTACTTCCCAGACACTGTCAGGGACACCTTGTATGATCAGTTTCTTCACTTAGAGCAAGAGAACCGAACCGTGGACGAGTATGATGCCGAGTTTAGTCGACTCAGCAAATATGGCGCTGCTTTGATACCAAATGACTTGGCTAAGGCTAAGAGATTTCATCGAGGACTGACCTAGGAGCTTCAACATTATACAAGCTCGTAGTCCCGAGTCTCTTACGCTGAACTACTGACAGAGGCCAGATTTCAGGAAACCATTAGCAGAGGAAAAGGAGGTCAGCTGAGGAAACAACAAGGATCAGCAAGGATACAACAGGAACCAGCCAGGACACAACAGGAAGGACCTATCAGACGTCCTTTGGCACAACAGCATCAGCAACACCGAGCAGCACCGTACCAGAATCAGGGGAAGCCTTATTGCAGTTATTGTAGGAGGAACGGACATATTTCGAGAGATTGTCGGACTCGCTTGGGTTAGTGTATGAGATGTGGCTCTGGACAGCACCTGGCGAGAGACTGCCCAATGCAGCAGATACTTCTACCTCCAGCTCAGAGATTAGCACTTCCGGCACCGAAGCCAACCCAGCAGATGACTGGACCGGGAGCACCTCGACCCCCAGCAGCAGTAGGATTTCAGAGAGGACCACCGCTACCCACTCAGGAGGAGCAGTATATGAGGACCGGACATGGACAACCGCAGAGGAACGGACGAGCTTTTGCATTGGAGGTAGATGACCTGGATCATGAGGTGGATGTCATAGCAGGTATTACCCTTGCTTTTACTTTTCCTGCTGTGATATTATTTGATACGGGAGCCACCCACTCATTCATATCATCTAGTTTTATTGCCAAACACAACATTGTTTCTACACCATTATCTAGTTGTGTTAGAATTCTTACCGGAGGAAGAGTTGTACCAGTTAGTCGAGTTTGTAGATCGGGCCCTATAGTGATTCGTGGCAGAGAGAAGAATGCCCAACTCTTAGTCCTTCCTATGCCATCTTTTGATATTGTGCTTGGAATGGACTGGCTAAGCAAGTACCATGCTTTCTTCGATTGCTTTGGAGGAAGCATTCTTTTTAAGGTACCAGGCCAGCCTGAACTTGAGTTTACCCGAGGATCCACAGAAATCCTTGATGGTATGCAGCTCGTGATGGACGATGTGGTCTATCACCCTACTATTTCAGAATTTCTAGACGTCTTTCCAGAGGATTTGCCAGGACTACCCCCAGACAGAGACGTAGAGTTTTCAATTGAACTAGCACTCGGAGCAGCACCTATAGCATCGCATGTTTACAGACTGGCGAAGAAGGAGATGGACGAGCTGAAGGCACAGTTAAAAGAGCTAGAGGAGAAAGGTTTCATCCGACCGAGTGCATCACCCTGGGGAGCACCAGTGTTGTTTGTACCTAAGAAGAATGGGTTAGTGCGTATGTGCATTGACTACAGAGCCTTGAATACAGTGACAGTGAAGAACAAATATCCATTGCCACGCATTGATGACCTGTTTGATCAACTCAGTGGTGCTAAGGTATTCTCGAAGATAGATTTGAGATCGGGATATCACCAAGTGAAGGTGCGGAAGCAGGACATTCCGAAGACCGCATTCAGAACAAGATATGGACACTACGAGTTTTTGGTCATGCCATTTGGATTGACCAATGCTCCAGCGATCTTCATGGACTTGATGAATCGAGTCTTCCACCAGTACTTGGACCAGTTCATGGTCGTCTTCATAGATGATATACTTGTCTATTCGAAGAGCCACGAGGAGCACGAGGAGCACCTGCGGATTGTTCTAGAGACTTTGAGGAGAGAGCAGCTATATGCTAAACTCAGCAAATGTGAGTTTTTCTTGGACAGAGTTTCATTTCTTGGATATGTTGTTACAGGAGATGGTATTTCTGTTGATCCAGAGAAGATCTCAGCAGTTGAGACATGGCCTGTTCCTAAATCAGCAGCAGAGGTGAGGAGTTTTCTTGGACTAGCGGGATATTACCGACGGTTCGTGGAAAACTTCTCAAGAATAGCGGCACCTATGACTCGTTTGACTTGTAAGGATCAAGAATTTATATGGACTGACGAGTGTCAAGCAGCCTTTGAAGTGTTGAAGAAGCGACTGACTACAGCACCAGTATTGGCGATTCCGTCAGGATCAGGAGGTTACGTGATCTACAGTGACGCATCAGGAAAAGGCTTAGGATGCGTATTGATGCAGCATGGCAAGGTGATTGCATATGCATCCAGGCAGTTACGAGTACATGAGAAGAATTATCCGACTCATGACTTGGAACTTACAGCCGTTGTATTTGCTCTGAAGCTATAGAGACATTACTTATATGGGGAACGAGTGGAGATCTATACAGACCACAAAAGCCTCAAGTACGTCTTTACGCAGAAGGAGTTAAATATGAGGCAACGTCGATGGCTCGAGTTGATGAAAGATTTCGAGATAGAGCTACATTATCATCCAGGCAAGGCTAACGTGGTAGCAGACGTGTTAAGCCGGAAGCCAGCAGTTTACTTCTTGACAGCACAAAGGAAACTATTGGAGGACTTGCAAGAGCTTGGCATTGAAGTGATACTACCCAGAGCAGAAGGAACACTAGCCAACTTGCAAGTACAATCATCATTGGTAGAGAGGATTAAGGCAGCTTTGCCTACAGATGCCAGATTCAGGAGACTAAAGGAAAGGACCGAGGCTGGAGAGCAGACCGGATTGCGCATTTATGAGGATGGGACATTACGATGTGGTGATCGTCTTTATGTTCCAAATAGAGAGATTCGACAGGAGCTGATGGCAGAGGCTCATAGTTCGATTTATTCTATTCATCCTGGAGGCACCAAGATGTATCGCGACTTACGACAACACTTTTGGTGGCATGGGATGAAGAGAGAGATAGCTCGCTTTGTAGCTAAATGTCTGGTATGTCAACAAGTGAAGGCGGAGCACCAGAGGACAGCAGGATTATTGCAACCACTTCCGATTCTAGAGTGGAAGTGGGAGCACATCACTATGGACTTCATCACGGGTTTTCCCAAGAGTCCAAGTGGGAAAGATGCAGTGTAGGTAATAGTGGACCGACTCACCAAGTCAGCCCATTTTATACCTTTTAGAGTGGGTCAATCTACAGAAGCTTTAGCTGATTTATATATGAGGCAGATCGTGAGATTGCACGGCATACCAGTCAGCATTGTATCGGACAGAGATTCGCGCTTCACATCATACTTTTGGAGGAGCATGCAAGAGAGTCTTGGTACTCGTCTGAAGTTCAGTACCTCTTACCACCTGCAGACAGATGGGCAGTCGGAGCGTACTATTCAGACCCTGGAGGACATATTGAGGGCTTGCATGTTAGACTTCGGAGGATCATGGGAGGACCACCTACATCTTGTAGAGTTTTCTTACAACAATAGCTATCAAGCAAGTATTCAGATGGCTCCGTTTGAAGTATTGTATGGAAGAAAATGTAGGTCTCCTGTGTGTTGGAGTGACTTGTGAGAACGTCAGATTTTGGGACCCGAGTTGGTGGTCAACACTGTAGAGACAGTCAAGAAGATTCAGGGACACTTGCGAGCAGCACAAGACAGGCAGAAGCAGTGGGCAGACCTTCATCGTCGTCCCTTGGAGTTCAAAGAGGGCGATCACGTCTTCTTAAGGATATCACCGACCAGAGGCACCATCCGATTCGGAGGGTGCGGCAAGTTGAGTCCAAGGTATATTGGACCATTTGACGTGCTCGAGAGAGTCGGAGAGGTGGCATATCGACTTGCGCTACCACCTTCACTGGAGGGAGTACATAACGTATTCCATGTGTCGCAGCTCAGGCGATATGTGGCAGACAGCAGTCATGTTCTCGACCATTCAGAGATCACCATTGGGCCGAGCTTGTTATACCAAGAGCAACCCGTAGGAATCCTTGATCGTCGAGAAAAAGTGTTGAGGAACCAGTCTATTCTCTTGGTTCGCGTAACATGAAGGTATGGCGCGCCAGGAGAATCAACTTGGGAGCGCGAGGACGACATGCGCAAGCGTTTTCCGATCCTATTCGCAGACCAAGGTATAAATTTACACTGTTAATTTATATCTTATACCATCATTGCATTCTATCGTGGCTTAATTTTAATTTCGAGGACAAAATTTTTACAAGTTGGGTAGAATATAAAACCCCCTTCCTAGAAAATCGTATATACCCTTTATTTATTAATTATTAATTAAATTATAGTAATTAGGTCTAAATAGGAGAATTAGATTTTTAATAAATTTTATTTTAGGTGTTCGGGAATTTAGATGACTTATGGGACCATCAGAAATTTTTTGAAATTTATTCCATGTAGGAGACCCCTTAAGCAGTTGCTAGCCTAATGTTGTGCATTATTCTAATCCATGAATTTTCTTATGAGAATATATATAATATATATGTATACACAAATATATATATGTATATATATTAAGAAAAGAAAAGATTAAGTAAAAGAATTAATAAGAAAGTAACTATTAATAATAATATAATAATAATAGTAATAATACTATTACTACTTAGTTTACTTAAGCCTCCTTAGCTTTAGCAAATCCCTTCAGCCTATTTGCTACAGGGACCCGCCCTTAGTATCTATCCGCAGCATAGAAGCCATGCAACTTAGCAAATTGCACCCAGAGGGGACCAGCCCCTTCAATTCAGCGGCAGACCGAACCCTTCCAACCCGCCTCCATCCGCTCCTTTCCTCTCTCTTTCCCTATTATATATATATATATATATATATATATATATATATATATATATATATATATATATATATATATATATTTCTCTCCCAAAAACTGTAACCTAAATTTCCAGACCTCCTCTTCCCATCTAGAGCCGTCACCGCAGCCAGAGAAGCCCCACCAAGCCATCCAACAATCCCGTCGACTCCGACCTCGCACCTTGCAGAATCCCACTCGAGGCACCTTCGCTCCAGAGTGATTTTCCGTCGACTCGCTCAACCAAACGATGTTCCGTCTTCATAGGTATGATCACCCCTTAACCCTCTTCCATATTTGTTTTATAGCCAATCTCGGAAAACGTGTATCCCTAGGTGAAAAATAGCGCCCAAGTTGGACGAGCAAACAGAATTCTGGAATCGCAGAATTTCAGAATGACCACCCATATTGCCGAGTTCGTATCTCCCACCACAAAGATCCAAATTCGGTGATTCTTTTTGATACCTATAGAATACCTGACCTAGTTTATTTTCTGTTAAATAACCCTATGCTATTAGTTGCTGTGGACATAATTATATTCGTCACAAAACTACGCGCACCCATATTTTCTAGTTTTCCAAAAGTTGTAAAACGGAGCGCGCTCCGCCAAACGGGACCGCCCCGTCGTGTGCCAAGTGTACCGAATGGTGCACGCAGCATAACCGGACAGGTAAAAATTTGTGGGGACTGATTTGGACGCGTGTGCGCGCCGGAATCAGGTCGTATCCGCGGACACATTTCGTGTCACAACTTTTGTGGAACTCGCGCGTATTTTGTGCACGCTTGTCAGATTGCGACAAAACTTACGCCACTGGACTCGTGGTAACGTGCTGATCCTATGACCCAATTTTCACATATTTCTGAAATGGTTGACCAGATCGCCAATTGGCGGGCCCCACAGTTGACTTTTTGGACAAAATTCTGTTCGGCCCATCGGAATCCACATTTGGACATACCGTTGGGTTTGTATTGACATCTAGAGTTGTTTGACCTATAGTTTGTCTCATTTAGAGACTGTTACCCTCGGCACGCTTTTCGGTACAAAGTGGGCCACACGTGGACCCCACTTTTGCCCAAAATTACCGTTTTGCCCCTGTGTCCAAATTGGACGAAAGGGATGTGCTTTTTAGCTATTTTTCTCATTCCGGAAATGTTGATAATGTTTATTTCAGCATCCGGAGACGTTTGTTCGGAGTCCTTAGTTACAGGTTCAGTGTCCTTGACATTTGGGCGCGTACACTTTACAGATTTCTTGCCAGGCAAGTATACCTTGCCATTGTACTGTTTTTACATTCCATATGAGGCATGCATATTTATTTTCTGTTTATTTAGTTCATTTATTTTAACTGCTATATAAACTGTGCGTCCAAGGAAACTTGGGTGCAACGACGGTGTCGTCGTACTATATTTTTATTTATGTATATGCATTAGACCTACTTTATGAGACTACCCCATCTTCATGAGGCATTTATGTTTTATTAGCCATGACACTATTCTTACCCGAGTGTGAGTCACATGTAGAAGACGGACTTGCGTACTCGGCTGGCCACTGGTACGTATAGGTCGTGCGACGGATAGGGATAACTGCCGATAGAAACTTTGCATGCTAGTAGACCTGGCGGTTATTAGAGGTTTATCGTGTCATGGACATGACATGCTTAGAGCATTGGATGGGGAGAATAACAAGTACCGTATTTGAGCTCCTTTGCACTTTTATCTATTATGCGCCCGGATTCTCCGCCGGAGATACGGGTGGTGATGACCACTATATATTATATTATTATCAGGCGGGCCTCCGGCGTTCGAAAGTCGTCGTGCCTTTTTAGGCCCCTGGATCTCCAATCGAGAACCATGCCAAATCCCAGTTTTTCAGCCAGATAGCTCACTTGTGGGGAAAGGTGTTCTTAACTGCATTCACTTAGACGGTTAGGCGATCCCATGGATGTTTACTTTCAGTACTTTATTAGCATGTGTTTTTTGTATCTTGTTACGTCCCCCTGAGGACCTGGTCCCTTCCAGATATAGGTGAGCAGGAGTACCCGCAGGAGTATGGACCTGGACCTGACGCCTCCTATCAGTCTGAGACGATCTTACCTTCTGATTATATGTGATTCATTACAGCTGTTTAGAGATTTTAGTTGCCATTCTTTTCGATACATTTATTCTTATATTAGAGTTTATTCTTTTCTCTCTCTAGTAGTTTATTATAGTCGATTTACAGTGGATTTGTTTCCACCTGACTATCACATTTTGAGATTACTATTTGAGACTGCTTCTTTGATATTCAGTTATTGATTTCCATTATTCTATTATTTGTGCTGTGGATGAGATATAGAACTGCGTGTGACTTATTGTGACATATATTACCACTGTGGATTGGATATTCATGTACAGCGTACATGTGTATATGGTTTCCATATATTGGAGTTCGTATACATACGGCTGGCGTGTTACGTATTCCTAGTCCTACGTATTTTGGGACTGGGGCGTGACACATATACAAAAAAACACACACACACACACATATAGATATATATATATATATATATATATATATATATATATAGGAATACACACACAAATATATATATATACACATATATATATAAACACAACACACACACAACACACAACACAACGCACACAATGCCTACCAACGCGCGACCAACGACCCCGACACGCATAAACACCTATAAACATATAAAATATAATCCGAGAATTCTAGCACACACTCTCCGAAGCTAACCCAATGCGCGCACAAGCCCAAAACTAAGAAACCACGCCGAAATGGCCGTTCGGTCATTTCGACAATACGCGGTGTGCGGTTCGGAAAACCTCCTGAAATGTACACCAAACCAACTCAAAATTAGCCCAAAATTTACCCACGAATCCTAAACGATGTCTAGATTCTAGAAAAAATGTTACCACGTCGATTCTAGGTCCGTGGCGAAAATGCGCACACTTAGAATCGGCGACGACGAAAACCCCAAATTCGTCCGAAATGCCCGTTTCTTCGCGATACGACTTCCCGTGTCCGAACGGAGACACGCACTCACCCTCAAGACATCCGACAACGTCTACCTAGGTCTGTCTAACCTAGGACATCACCCAAAATTGGGCCAATTTTGGATTCCACCCGAAATTGACACAAAACCTAGTGTTAAAGTCTCTAAACTCAACCAAACTTGTTCCAACTTTCTCCCACGGGTAGCCTAAGGGTCTAGGAAGGTTCTAAACTATTAATTACACTATATAAGAGTAATTAGAAGTAGGAAAATTAGGGTTTACCTCTTGGGAGTTGGAATCCCAAGCCAAAGTCTCCAAAAAGCTCCAAATTTACCACACCAAGCTTCCAAGCTTCCAATCCAAGCTCCAACACCAAATCTAAGCTCTACCCACCTAGGTTGGGGAAGAATGTAGGGTTAGGGTTCACAACCATGGAGAATAGAAGAAGAAATAAAAGAAATAGGGCACTTACTTGAAGTTGGGAGAAGGAAATAAGAAGAAATGGAGAATGGAGAAGAAGAAGAAGAAGAAGAATAAGTGAAGATGAAGAGGGGGGGCTGCTGTGTGCTGCTGGTCCGATGGGATAGGGGCTGTGTTTGATCGGCCAAGCACAAATAAAGGGGTTTCCCTAATGTCCAAATGACCAAAATGCCCTCCCCTAACTTGGGTTTGGGTTTGGGGTTCCAAAAGCACTCAAACTAACTCCAAATCTCTCCAACTAACCCACTAAAAATATAATAAATATTCTAAACCCAAAAATAGGTCTCACAAGGGTATGGGTTGGGTCGGACATGGGTCCACTAGGGTCTGACATGGGTCTAGGCTAGCCAAAATCCTAAAACAATCAAATAAAAATAATACAATCACTAATTAAATATAAATACAATTAATTAAAAATAATACACAATTAACCAAATTAAAATAAAAAAATACCCGGCTCTGGAAATGGGGTAGTGACATGTTTGAAGAGACTAGCACTACGGCCCACTTTGGAAGAGAATGGCACTGCAATTGGTCACTAAACGACAACCTGGGTCAGCGTACCGGAGCTCCGCTGTAATGATAACCTCTGACTCTTCGATTTCTATATTTGTCAGCTGTCAGTCTGCTGCATTAAATGTTGAGAGAGAGAAGATCATTTATGCGCCATCTTTCATAACATTAAGAAAGTGCGCCACTTTACTACTCTCTGAATAGTGCGCCATCATCTAAAATTAATGGAAAGTGAGCCAAAGTAAGAGAATGCGCGTCTTTCTTCTAGAATAAGTAAAAATTGCAACATTCTTCTACTTGTTGGGTTTATTTGTAGAAAATAGCACCATCTATCTGAGTCACACTTTTTATGATTCTATGCCTACAAACCTTCATATCTCCACCAGGATCTTGAATCTTGGTTTGAACTATAAGCTTCATGATCTAGCACCTTCAACTTCAAGGTATATTTCTCCATACATCAAATAATGAATTTTTTAAATTATTTCCATAATTTAGTATTCTCAAAGTCAATAATCCTTGTGAATCTCTTCTTATCGTCAATTATATTATTTTACTTTGAGTAGAGGCGAAGGATCAAAAATAGGAGCAAGCTACCTCGATCACCTCTTTTGGGTCGGTTGTTCCCCAGTATACAACTTCCCTATTCATACATAGTCATCCTTGATTGCACTTGCCACCCAAGGTAGGCAATCCACTATATCATTTTTAGAACTATAACATATATGAATATTACTAATCCTTTAATCCAGTTACTCTATATTTAGATACCATATTTATCAATCCATGCTACCCACAGTGAACTCCTCGAGTCCAATTAACACTTGCAACCCAACAGTCAATATATATAATCTAGAGTCGAAAACTTCACTCGTAGTTGTCCAAATATGAGACATCTCAAACAACCATTTAGCAATCTATCTATAGAGTTTATTTAACCTAGTCATCTAGTTATTATAATGAGAAAGTAGTAAGTTCTAAGTTCGAACATGAGGTTTTATTGTAGCAAAAAATTTGAACTACTATGGTTTTGCCACTTAAAGTTCTCTTCCATTGGGTCATAATCCCATCCACATGTTCTTTGTTCCATAAGCATAATTTGTCCGGCTTTACAAAACTTCAAAGTTGTGTAGTAATTCAGATATCTAATTGTTCACCAAGAGTCTCCTCAACCATAGTCTAGTGTTCTGGACATAATAAAGGTATGTTATTCCCAATACTTAGTTCTATTGATCACTAAGACAAAGAGTCAATTCTTGTCTTACTCCACCACTATATTTTATCCTCTCCATAATTAGTGGTTTTAGATTTATAGTATGATTCTTCTATAGGTTTCCTCCATCACTTGTCTAAGACTTAAGATTTAAAAAGCTAATCCCTTCTTGATCCCTGTAGCTCTTCCTTCTATAACTTATGTTTTCACGTTACTTTATGTCACCAATCATAGTTTTAGGTATAAAACCTCAAATTTAATTTTCTTGCACCAATTTACTAATATTTATTTCCGTTTACAAATTTTCTTTTCATATTTCTTCTCATATAAATATATTCTTCTCCAATTTTTCCCTTAAGTTTCATACTAGCTCTAGTTCCAATTAATCCATCAGCTTGATTGGTATCATTTCTTAATCCCCAAACTATTTCTTGTTCCGATATGTCTAACCTCTACTATCCATATATGTTTATTATTTTCCCATTTGTATAATGGCATCCTGTATTCATTTCTTTATATCCTGTAAGTCGAATTCAATCATAAATGAGGCTGTCGAAGCATAAAAAAATGTGCGCCAACACAGATGGCATACTCTCTGTAAAGAGCCCAACAGAAGAAAGGTGTGCTTTCTTAGTTCTCAGCACTATGAATCACTTTCTTAACGTGGCGCACTATCTTAATTCTATGAAGATTGGTGCACAAAGGCCCTACCCCACTTTCAGCATTTAATGCAACAGACTGACAACTGACAATTGCAAAAATCAAAGAGATCAATTCATTTTTTCTAGAAGTTCTTCGACACACAGACCCAGATTATAGTTTAGCGACCCATCCGTCTGAACTTCATCAAAAGTGCGTCATCAAGGCCAACTTCATCAAAAGTGTGTCGTATGGCCAACCTCTTTTATAGTTTGCCTACAATCCTAACTGACAAAGACAAATTATGATTACGTATCTTACATACCATATTCCTTATGAAATATGCACAAATAACTGTCCCATGACCCACACTTTCCTCGTATAGGAAGTCACATGTCAATCAAGCATTAAGTTGTGCATCCACACACTAGATTGTGGGATGTCACTCCATTAAAAGCATGCACACAATAAAAATACAGTACAAGTTGTCCAAAGTGCGCACACACTGTCATAACTGCTCTCAAATTCTATAAATATAGGATCATTACGTTCATTAAAAGGGGCTAGATTTTTATGTCTTTGCTATCCATAAATAGAAGGAGAGAAACAGAATTTTGATGTGCCATTGTTACCAGGACTTTCTCATTGGCCAATTATTTAAATTATTCGTAGCTCTCTGGAATTTTTTCTTCACCGTCATGTAGTCCAAGAAGTAAAGTAATTGCCAGCAGATCAAATCTCCACAGCTATACTTCCACAGAATCAATTGTACTTAGATTCTTGTCTAGGATCTTTTGTATATTTTTTTCTTTATGATAGTTTGTAATACAAAGTTTTGTATAAGTTTTGTTCATCACAAATAAGATGGCAACTCTGCTGGGGAAGTCTTTCTCCTCTAACGAGAAAGTAATAGCTCAACATAACGCTGCGTTGATCGGCTCGACGCAGAAGTCTTTGGTCGTGAAGTTCGACCAGCAAGCATATGAAGAGATATTCCATTCTGGGGGTAGTGCTCATCCCTTGTTCATGCCCAAGACAAAAAAGACTCGCAAGGTATGGGTGCCCAAGCCCCTCTCCACACATCCTGAAGATACTTTCTACAACGACAAAAGTATTCTGACTGACGATAACTCCCTCGTCAACTCTGTCAACCAAGTTCTAGTCAAAGACTTGGAAGACAACTCCCTTGTGTTAACCAAGGGACGCAAATTGTACAACTTGGGCAATAACAAGCAAAGGGTGATCCATAACTGAGCTTCTGAGTCCTCGCACATTCGTTGCAATGAGTAGGGCAAGCAAATCATGGACACTACATTCCAAGCCAATATGTGTACAGGTGCACTCTCCAATCCCGTCAACAAAGATGGACAACAGTTTTTCCAGAATCTACGCCAATAGGAGAAAAACAACGACAAGCATACTAATAAAAAGTTAGTCCCAAAAAATCATCCCCTTAACATCATGATCATACACACAATTGAGGAGAAGTTATGAGCCACTCGTTATGAACCTTCTATTGGTCCACCAAGCCAAGACCTATGTACAAAGTTAAATGCGCATAGGCAAACTGCGTCAACTCTTCCAGCTCCACAGAATATGAACCAAACAAGTCCAACGTCCTCATGATGCGTTGTTTGGGCGCGTGTACCTACGAAGGTAATATTTACAATAATTTTCCCTCCTCTATGAAGAATAAGAGTGCGAGAGATGACGGATCGTATGCCAATCAAGTCAGCATCTCACTTTACACGCAAGAAACTAAAAAGGTGCATGGAAGGATTAATGTATCTCATGTAAAGAGGCAGAGTCTTCCTTCCTCCTTCTTGTCTCTTCCACCTTCTGACTTACGTGAACTTATTATACAAAATTGTAAGGAGAGAGATCCCTTCGACATTACAATGATGTTTCCTAGCGAACATCGTTGCAATTTTTATAAAGTTGTAAGTGAATGTTGCAGCGCACTAGCAAAACGGTCTGTGATTGACTGGTTGACTTATATTATGTATATTAAATCCCGTTATCCGAAGCGAACCGACAACCGGGAGCATGACGATGATGAATTACTCTTTGCTCCAGTATACATGGTCTCGCATCTCCCCCATGGCAGAAGGCATCCAAGACGAACTTCTTCAAAGACACCTAGTCATAGGAGGTTTGACCAACTCATTTACTCCTTTGAAGGAGTTTACCAAAATACTCGCTCTCGAAGAAAGGAGCTCCCCCTTATGAAAATCTGTATTTCTCAAAATCTGAGGCTGGGGGTAGAAATCCCCTTGAGTCTGAAACTGACAGTATAGACTCCAACTACACAATTTTTTCCTCCAGCCCCTCTGTTGTACACAAAAAGATCATATGCTTCTCCATCAGGAAATACCGAGCAGCACCTCAACTCATTAGAGGCTGCAATAAAAAATATGCACACCATGATACAAAATATTAATCAAATGATGGAAGTCCAATATTCTGCTATGTTATCTCCTATCCAGGTAGCTGCATTCATGCCCTTACAACCTACTCCTCGAATAATACTTCCTCGAGGAAATACAAATCCAGAGACAGTTCCAAACCAAGAGTCAGCAGTACCGACTGTTAACCTTCCCAATATTGGAGGTGGACCTCCGCCGGTTGTAATACATATTTAACTAGCATCTTTCCAGTCAGTTGTACCACTCCAACCGGAAGATCCCCTAGAAGCTATCCGACGATTTAGTGCAAAATTCAATGCTTTAAAGAACAAAGACCAACTTCAGAATCTTCTAGGCCTAGGAAAGAATATTCCTTTAAAGAGAGCAATATCCGCAGCATTTTTGAATGCCAGATAAATAGTAACAAGTTATAGTTGCTTGATATCAAACGACCGGATGAGGCTGGCAAAATAGACGACCCGAAGTATTGCTTATACCACCAATATATATCACCCTTCCAAGGCTTGTTATATCTTGAAAAAGAAGATACAACAGTTGGTAGATGCTAAAGCCAACACTCTTCATAACAATCTTAAGACGGTCACCGCTAATATGGTGTCTCTTCAATTCGACAATTTTTCAGCACAAGAAGTCCTAGACGGCGTTATTGCAATACCTCGAGCTACGATGTAAGTGGTACATCTCCTGCCCGCTCAAAGTCAAACAAAGGGATTGGTGCCTCTTACTATAAATTACGGCAAAATTATGTGGATCCATCCTGACTTGCTGCCAGATTGGGACCAGGGAGTAACATCTTCCAATTCAAAGTCCAAGAAAAAGAACCAGAAAAGTAAAATATGTAACATGATTTCTTTGGATCATCACTCGGATGGGGATCAAGATCAACCTTAAGATAACATACTTCTACAAATCATATTGGAAAATCTGAACATAGCCCCATCAAGCTTTACTCCCAAGCGTAGCATAACCCACCAGCAGGAAAATAAGATGGGTATCATCCATTTGTTTAGGGCATAACAAATCTTCCTTGCGCATGAATGAGTCCCTGAACACACTCCTCTCCCGCCTACATCAATTAAAGCATCAACCTTAACTACTGTGGCTAAGGAGGAGCAACCCCAATTTTATCGATACAACCAACAATCTATATGCTTGATGCAAAACATGGGGTATGATTTCCAGAAAGCTGAAGGTTTAAACTTTGGCAAGGGATGATGCCTTCCTCCTCTACAACTCCAAGGGCAGTCCAACAAATACCGTAGTGGATTGGGCTATGATAAGACTAGCCCACAGACTCGCTCCAAGTGCCAAGAAAAAAATTAAGACCTATAACATGGTGCTTCTTTCTCCGATGCTTGAAAAAGAAGACATGACGGGTACCAGGTCCGATAAAGATTATCATAAAACTTACGAGTCTGTCCCGGAAGATGTTCCTAATACTCCTCCTACTTTGTCAACTCCTTTTGCTCTAGTCACAATTGATCATGGTCCTTCGAAGCCTATTGCAGCAGAGAAAGAAAAGTAGAAAGAAGTGCATTTCGACAAATCCATGTAGAAGAATACATATCAGGGACTTGAAAAGTCCTAAAATTTTGACATAGTAGCACAATTGGCCAATACTCTGGCCCGACTTTCCATTTTCGAGTTACTTCGTCTGTTGAAGGAGACTCGTGAAGCTTTGAACGAAGCTCTGATACATGCAGACTCATGCTTAGCTCATATCAAGACTCCTGATAAAGAGAGCCATTAGCGTGCCCTCAGTGCCACAACTTAATCGAGAATATTCCTAATATCACCTTCACGCAGGATGACATGTTGCTCAAGGATAATCGGTATGACAGGCCTCTGTATTATATTGGTTACATCGGATCTATCATGTGAACTGAATTTACATCAACCCGGTTCTTCACTTAGCATCATTCCTAAGAGCCTATTAAAAGCTTTGAAGATACCGACTGACAACCTGTCGGCCACTATCACTACCATTCTAGGCTTTAATGCTGGAAGAACCAAACCGCTAGAGAAAATATGCCTAGAAATTCATATAGGTGATCTACATAATAAAGTCACATGTTATATAATTGAATCTAATGTATCCTATAATGTCTTGCTGGGACGGCCATAGATACATGAGCATAAAGTTGTACCCTCCATCCTGCACCAAAGCTTCAGATACGTAGACAGTCTGGGAGAGATCAGATAGAGGTAGCTGACCTCAACCCATTCAAAGGCTTCGAATCCTATTTCTCTGACTCGGTACTTTAGACACCAGAGTACATGAAAGAACTAATCAAGCTGATGATGAAGCTGAGAATTTCACAAAAAAAAGCCTTTGATGATCCATACCAGTAGCATTAACATACGTCAAAGGACGTACTACTCGTTTGATTCCTTTGGAGCCTTTTGTCATTAACCTGCGCAAGCCAACGCATGAGGTGGAAGCCGAAGTGCCATTAGTGATAAATCTTTCTAAAAATTCACCCCCGTTGGTCATCAACCTTCGATGCAATGAACAGTCAATACCGGAGAATGAGCCACTTGTTATCGGCCTTCGTCGTATCAAGCAATCAATGTCAGTAAATCAACCCTTAGTCATCAATCTTACCAAGCCTCATGTCAAGGCTGAAGTTTATGTTGACTATGTGGAGCAAGAAGAGATCTTGTATTTCATGAATAAAGAAGACACTCCTTCGCACTATATTGAAGTTGATCTCTTTGCGGAAAAATTCTTAGAAGCACTTCATATTTACGAACCTCTATTCATACCCGTAGCATCTCGACTTTAAAATGGTTCATCATATGGACCATATGAGGATGCATACTTCATAGTCCCAGCAAGACAAGACAAACAACATCAGATACTTTTTGGCAAGCTAAAGACAAAAGAGTCACACAGACCAATAATTCTAACGAAGATAGCGGGAAAATACAATTGTATCATTACGCCAACAAACTAAGAACATTATGTAGAGAATGGGCTATAACTTGAAGTCTAGTCTTGGGCTTAATTATGGAAAAGGTAGACAGATTCCTAAACGTCACTTCTCTCTAAAAGGCAAACTTGAAACATATTATCAGCGAACTGGACAGGGTTTAGGTTACGTCATAACGCCAACAACTCCTGAAAGTTCAAAATTGGAAGAAGAGATGCATTCTCATTCTTTCGGCTCATTATTGTGGGATTCTGATGAAAGCATGGGTAACGTATTCAAACATTTTTTCTGTGAATTTGGTGTCAAATGGCCCAGATGATGAAGGCATTGAAACCTTAGAACTGTTTGAGAATGATCCAGTGGCGCAATAGATGGATACTCAATGGGAGCTTCGGTTTGAGCAAAGTGAACCACTAATAGAGGATAAAGTTGTCCAAATTGATGTAGGAGAATAATCTTTCGCAAGACCAATCTTCATCAGCAAGAGTCTTCCCGAAGAGGATAAACAGGCTTTAGATCAGTTAATAAAAGAGTATATTGATGTCTTTGCCTGGAGTTACGAGGATATCCCTGGCCTAGATTATCAAATAGCTACACACAAGATCAATATTCTTCCTAATGCTAAACCGGTGAAACAACAACCAAGACAATTTCGTCCGGATATGATGGATGCAATCAAAGTAGAAGCTAAGAAACTAATAGCATGTGGCTTCGTTCGAGAAAAGCAGCATCCTGACTGAGTAGCCAATGTCGTCCCGGTCATAAAAAAATAGAAAGGTTCATGTTTGTATAGACTATCGAGATTTAAACTCTACCTGTCCAAAAGAAGAGTTTTCTCTCTCTTTCACATATGTCATGATCAACAATACATGTGGCTTTGAACGTATGACTTTCATGGATGGATTCTCGGGATACAACCAAATCAAGATTTCTTCCAATGATAAAAAATATACCTCTTTGCATACACTACTAGGAGTCCACTACTATAGAGTCATGCTCTTTGGTTTGAAGAATGCAGGAGCAACATATTGTCAATCCCAATTCCAAAATACGTAAGACTAGGAATACGTAGCATGCCAGTCGTATGTATATGACAACTCTAATATGTTGGAATAATCATAACACACACGTACGTTATAATATGAATATTAATTCACAAGTGGAACATATATTGTCAACACAAGTCACAGGCATCTATATCTCATGCACAAGCATAAGTAAAGGAATATCAAAATAAATAGCAAAATATCTCAAGTATGAAGTATCAAAGAATAATATTCGGGTGGAGCCAAATCTACTACCCATCGACTATATCAAAAAATAAAATAATAGAGGAGATCAAAACTCCAATATAAGATAAATCTCAAATAAAAAAACTGCAACTAAGATATCCATCAGCAATGAATTAATAACTGGTACTCAGAAGGTAAGACCTCCTCAACAGAGAATGATGCGTCAGGTCCCGGTCCGTACTCCTGCGAATAATCTTGCTCGTCTATACCTGGAAAGGGACTAGGTCCTCAGAAGGATGGAACAAGATACTTAAAAGTGTGCCAATAAAGTACCAAAAATAAACATCCAAATGGTAGCCTAACCATCTATATGAAATGCACTTTTGAGAACAACTTTCCAATATATGGGCTATCTGGCTAAAAATAGGATTGGCATGACTCTCTCGGAGAGTCAGGAGCCTAAAAGGAATAACGACTTTCTATCATCAGAGGCAGCCTGTAAATAATATAATATAAGGGTCATCTGACCACGCATCTCCGGCGGAGCATACGGGTTACAAAAAAAAAGTGTAAAGGAGCCCATATGCCTACTTGTTGTTATCTCCACCCCATGCTCTATCCATGTCATATCCTTGCCACGGTGATACCTCTAATAATTGCCAAGTCTCCTAGCATGCATTTCTATCAGCAGTTATTTCTTCTCTGTCATACGCCCCATACGTACAGGTGGCCATCCTATCACGCAAGTCTGTGTCCTACATAAGACTCATATGGTATAACAAATATGTCACAACAAATAAAACATAAGAATGCCTCAATATCATAGGGTGGTCTCATAAAACTATGTCAACATGCATAATATAAATAAAAGATAAAAGGCAACACAACCGTCATTGCACCCAAGGATTTCTTGGACTTACAGTTTTATATAGAAAAATAAAATAGCTAAATGTGCAATAGAAAATATGTTTGCTAATAATGAATGTAAATAAACAGCACAATGTCAAGGTATACTTGCCTGGAAAATAAGCTGTTTGATATAGATGTCCAAACGATGATCCCAAGGAATCGGAAAGTATGGGCTCTGAATGAATGTCTTCGGATGCTGAAATAAACATCACCAACATCTCCGAAATCAGTGTGATAGCCAAAAAACTTTACCCTTTAATCCAATTTGGACACAGGGACAAAACAATAATTTTTGGTCAAAGTGGGGTCACTTGTGGTCTACTTTGCACCAAAATACGTGTCAGGGTCAAAGGTCTATAAATTGGATAAATTATAGGTCAAACAAATCCTAAAGAATGATACAAACTCAATGGTAAGTCCAATTTTGGATTCTGGCGAGCCGATCAAAACTTCTTTCGTCAAGTCAACCGTTGGTCCTGCGAATAGGCTGCTCGGTCAACTTTCTCAGAATTGTATGAAACTTGGTTCACAGGACCAGTCTGATACCATAAATCCAATATCGCATATTTTGTCGTGTTCTGACAGCGTGCATCAACTAATAGGGTAATTTGTAAAATACAGATATTTGAAACTTTTACAAATACGGGTTGATTCCGACGTGCATATACGTCCGAATCAATTTTTGCTATAGCCCGCACCTCAGGAAATACCATAGGCGCCTTTCGATACAACTGGTACGTGACATAGTGGTCCAGTTTATCAGGATGCACTCCATATCATAAGTTTTCTGTCATGCCCCAATCCCAGAATACACGGGACTAGGCCACGTAGCAATGGCCAGCTGCATACAAAGGGAACTCATGTCCGATATAATACGTATAAGTTGTACATGAGGGTCACTATCTAGATAACACGGTATACATGTCTAATAGTTCAATCCACAAGGATATATAATAAAGAAGGGACAACGTGTATCGTGGTGTGTACCCCACACTACACTTGTCTGAATAGACTCGAAGAAAATAATATGAGTCTACAAATACTGGGCTATACTAGCAGAAAATAAGCAAGATATCATAATAGCAGAACAATGAAGAAGTGATACAAATATTGAGTAACAATACCTACATATCGGTATGATACTCATCAGCAGCTCCAACCTCCAGTCAGCAATCGACCCTACAATCTGGCAGAAAACTAGGTCATTAGAGAGACGTACTAAGGTATAAAAAAATAGCATGCTATAGTAAAACAGAAAGGAAACATGTTATACGCTGGTGTAATCTAGAATAACCACCTAAGTAAGACATAACTTGGAGACAACGTTCGACACGTGGGCTTTCCAAATATAAATCCGTAGCTCCGAGGCACAAAGACATACTGTGCGTACCTGTAGCTCAGAGCACAGAGTCATACAGTAAATACTACAACTTCGGATATAAGATCTCTACGTAAATAAGTATACATATATTATGCATGAGAAGTAGCCCAAGCGTCTTATAATTGTCTTTCCCTCCCAATGCGGTCAACGAGATGCATCCGTAGCTCGGTGAGCCTGAACCTCTATCTAAACAGTCTCGTCATACTGAAGTAACTAGAAACAATCATGATCCTACAGTCATCACAGATTCCGGTCATGCTGACACTATCAGGATACAGGAAGTCTGGAACGATGACAGTATCTGAATGTGTCATAGGGTTCTGATGTAACAAAGTAGGTACATCAAGGTATCGAGAACCATCTAACAATTGATACTAGAAGTTACCGATGAACGTCTGCACCTGGATATGACCCGGACGCTAAGTAATAATTTTGGTCCAAAGCGTACACAATGTATAGATGAAATAAGTAAGTAAAACTGGAACTGAGTTACATAATGGCAAGGTACACTTGCCTGGTTCCGAATGTTGAAGGCGGGGCTCCGGTACAATATCTAAGTCCGAGGATCCCAACGTACCAATGCTTGATATGTTCCAATCCGAAGAAAAGAATATTCTTCCCCCTTGATCCCTCCTTTTTGGGAGTCGGGTGTGTGTTTTGGTGGCGACGAGGGTTCTGTAACACAGCGTCGGGCGAAGGATTATTGAAGAGGGTATTGCTCCGGCACTCAGGTAGGGTGAATCCGACGATAATGGCTAGGATAGCATGGGGCACCCGGGTCCTGTGGCCTATGGGTGAGGATTGTACAGCTCCTTCAAACTAGTGTGTCAGCCATCGACGTGCTGCAAAGGCATCGACGGAGGAAACAGTTGTTGCGGGCGTCAAACGATAGCGCGGTGCTCGGCGCTCGTCGGCGAGTTTCGGCGTGCAGGTGCTTCGGCTCGTGAGAACGAATTCTCGGTGCTGGCATCAAAATCTGATGGAGACATACCGGCGGGCCTGCGGGTGAGCACGCAGAGCAGTAGTAAAGCACGGTACAGCGTGTCCCATTACAACACGAGCTCAGGCATGACTGGGTTGGCATCGTCCTCTGCTTTCGACGATCAGAGGAGGGGACATCGGTCGCATACTGGGGTGATGGTGGTCGAAACCGAGTGGGTGTCTCCAGGAACCTATCGGGGACGACGAGGAAAGCAACTCATGTTGGCAAGGAGGGTCTGTGGTATTGCCTCTCTGTCATGGAGACGTCGAGAAAGGGGTGTGACGCTAGATGCAGAGGTGAAGGTAGCGTACTTGTGGTAGAGGTGTTGGTATAGGTGGCTGCCGTAGAGATGTCGTAGTGGAGGTGGCTGAAGGGGGTGGTGGTGCTCCAGTGGTGAGGCTACGGTGAGGAAGAAGAAGAAGGAAAAGAAGAAGAAGAAGAAGAAGAATGAAGAGGAGGAGAAGAAGAATGATGGAGAAGAATAGGTTTTGGCTGTAAGTGTGAGAAAGGGGAGGATAGAGAGTATGGTAAGGAAAAATATGGTTTTCTTGGGATTAGGGCCGACCACATGGAAAAGTGGGTATGCATGTGTTATTATACAGGGAATGTGTGATTATGATAGGAAAAAATTTGAATCAAGGGTTAGGATTCTACGTGAAGGAATAGTACAATACAAGGGAGAGAGAGTATGATGTGACCGATCATATAAGGATGGGAGGGGGTTTCTTTATTTTCTTTTCACCAATGGGAGTATGACACCTAGAAACCTCTTTGTGCTTGAGTCCCTTAACATTTGGGGTTTACAAATAAAATAGAAAGAGTGAGGATTTGATGTAAAAATAGGTATTTGGTATTTTGTAGGATGGGGAGGGTGTTGGATATTTTGTATGAGCCTCATGAATGGGTGTGAGGGTTAAGTTGAGATTATGTTAAGTCAATTTTCCTAATTTAATTAAATAATGTGCCATAGGTGCTCTTAAATAAAATGAGAGTACATAGGATCTAAATTGGGAGTGACACAAATATCATGGACGGTGTTGGCTTGGTGTCAGTCTTGGGCCCTTTATTTGTTAGATGAAATGGGTTTAGTTTGTGTCACCAAATCGATGGCAACGACATAGGTACAAGGCATAAAACTAAAGAATTGATTTTTGTGACTAAAAAGTTGTGCAATTAAAATAGAGCACAAGAGAGTATATTTGTGAGTGACCGAAATATCCAGTGCCTAGGTTGGCTTATCAGGTCAAGAGTGAAAAGATAAGTCGTAAGTAAATGCTATTGTTGTGCTCCAATTATTATAGAAACGGTAAGGTACACCAAAAGTTTAAATTTAAAGAACCAGTCTACAAAACCCTAATTTCTAATCTTAATCAACCTGAAGCTAAACCAAAATTTTTACCATACCAAATCTATCTAAAGTTTTTGAGGGGGTTTACAACCTTCCCAACTTGGAAGAATGTTATCCCAAAAATTTAAAGTAAAGTACGAATAAGAGTTACAGGAATTAAAAAGTTAACAGATAATTGAAATACAGTACCTAAATTTGTATCTTGGCCCTCAAATAAATACTGAAAACATTATGGAATAGAATCCTCGTACTCCCAGGTAGACTCACCCGGCGAATGATACTTTCATGCAACCCTGACTTGTAAACCCCCTCGCCCAGAAATTAGGGTTAAATTATTTAATTAGCATGATTAGGGTTAATCTGATTTAATTATGATTAATATCTAGTATTATAAATACCTGTGAAATAATTTGATTAATTGGGTTGATACCATAGCTGTTGCCCTAAAACGAATGCTACATATTTGACCTAGACATGTAAACCCATCATATTGAACCTAGAACAAACCTAGAACAAACCCCGAACCTAGAACAACCTCAACCAGTTTTGACCAACCCAGATCACGATAATATTGTACACTGAGCCTACTACACCAAAGACCCTTGTCCAACCAAATTTAGACTCCCGGTTTTTAATTAAATTAAATTAGAAACATCGTTATATTAATTAAGAATTAATTAATGTGGTGACCTAACCTAAATTAAATTGGACCTAACTCCAACCCAAACCCTCATCCATACCCACAAGCCTCATGCAAAACACCAAACACCATCATGATCCAATAAGGAACACCAAACATGGTGTTTGTTTACATTAAATCCCCAATCCTATTTATTGTGCAAATACTAAATTGTTCAGGGACCTAATTGCAAAATTGCAATGAGGTGTCCCCCTCTCATTGGCCCAAACCATCATGGAGAAAAGAGATGTCATGACCAACCGTATGCATTTGATTTCCCCCCTTCCCTATGTACTTACATCACTTTATGTAGGGCACATCATGGCCCTATATTTCAAATGACTAAATCCTAGCCCTTCCCTCAACATGTAGGAGCTTCCCCAACTCTCCAAACCCCTCCTACAGCCGGCCCTAACCCCAAGACAGCCCCCCCTCACTCCCTCTCCTATTTATACAATTTTTTACACCTCATTGAAGGCACACAACCCAAGGTTTATACCTAAAACTCTAACCTCACCCAACCGAGCTCCCCATTCAGCCGACCCCAACTCTACCTCCCCGAGCTCGACGCCGGCCACCAGCCACCTCTAGGCGCCGCCACCCTAACCCGACCCCTTCGCCGGACCATCCCCTACCCTCGGCCACCGCCACCCGGCCACTACGCCGCCGGCAGCCACCCCCCAACAACCCCACACCAACCCGAGCCTCCCATCCCGCACAGCACAGCCGACCTCCCCTCTGCTTCGTGCTCCGCCACCACCGTACCTCCGGCCACCAAACTTGGCCGAGCCCTTCCCCAGCCAGTCCTCCACCACCCCGTGAAGTTTCAGCCGACGCCGTCGCCACCCCGCGGAGAAATCGCCCCCGCAGCGTGGAGCTGTACCAAACCGCTGCTGCCGTTGCCGACCTCCCCGCACGACGCCGGAGCGCCGTCCGGCCACCCCCGCCGACGACGACCCACCACCGGACACCCCTCGACCTATCAAACGTTTAGGTACAATAATTTATGTATAATTACTAATAATTATGCATGTATTTTCAGTTGCAAGCTTTAATATATATGAATCTCGTATATTCCGTATTTTAATAACGTATTCGATACTATTTAATGTATTTTAATATTTAACAATAATTATATTTATAATATCCCTGTATAAATTCCATAATATATATTTATAATCATTTTAATTTATATTATGTATAATAGAGTTATGTATGTATGTATGTATGTATGTATGTACCTTTTTTTAAAATACGAAGAATATTAAATATCTAATATTTATAGTATTAAATACATTTCTGGAAAAAAAAATTAAGTATAATTATATGAATATATTATATAGTAAATACTTACGTATTGACCCCCTAGTATGTATATGCCTATGAATATATTTATATATATATATATGTATATATATAGATACTTGCAATGTATGTATACATATTTCATATACTTTGGTTATGTTTTATATAAATTGATATATATATTTTCTATCTAAATATATATATGTATATATATATGTGAATTTATGATATTACCCCATTTATGTACAGAGTTTTTATACGTGTATTATTAGTCTATACTAATTAATACGTAAGCACTATTTTTGTACTAATAAACAAATATATTATTTAATATAATTAAATATGATTTAGTGTATATATAAATACTAGTATTAGCTATATATAAATACGGTCCCGACCCTTGACAGCTGTAGATACGAACAGTACGTCTTAGTCGTGCTATTGTAGCGACTAATTTGGTCATTACTATATCCTATATAGGATTGCTGGACACTACTGCCGAGACATCAGGAGCAGGGCTTTGGATTTCGCAGCTACCCGGGGCAGGCAAGTATACCTTGCTGGATTACTGCTTTAAATTTAAATGTTAAATATTTTAATTATACATGAACTGTGCACGTCCGAGAATGACTCGGGTGTGGTCGACATTGCGTCGATGAGTAGTGTACATGTCCTAGTTGCTAGCTGACTCACCCACTGTGAGAATATTTTGATATCTTCCTTGACCATGGCACTATACACGTATCGTGATGGTACACTCATATTGGGATGCGGGTCCGCGTACCCGATTCGCTATCGGTACGTACGACATGCATCACGGACTAGCTTGTATTCTAGAATAATATAGTTAATTGAGACTTGGCATCTAGATACGGTACACTCTAGTCGTGCATTCAACTTGCGTATCTATATTGGGCGGGAAGGACAACTGACAAACATATGGGATACCCCCATCGGATTCTGTGGTATCCAAAGGAACCATAGACCCGGTGACTCCCTATATTCAGACACCGCGCTCTATGGAGTGTACGGACATATATACATTACAGATACCACGTCCCTTAGAGTGTGGACATTATATATATACAGATACCTCATTCTTCGGAATGATGGACGTTGCAGATACCACACTCTAGAGGACGTTGGACGTTATTCCTACACCTACTTATACGTTCCTAGGTTGTCCTTATATTGCATTCACTTAGATGGTTAGCACACCCCCTCTTTACTTTTATTTCAGTACTATGTCCAGCATGCATATTGTATCTTGTTACGTCCCTCTGAGGACCTGGTTATCTTCCAGATCTGGACGAGGCCTATTATCCCACAGTTTACGTCCCAGGTATGGAGACGAGGTTTGCTCTTGACGAGTAGCTGGAGGTACTTCCATCAGAGTACCCCTGATCAGATTGGTAGGCCTTCCGCCTATGACTGGAGCTCCTTACATAGTTAGCCGTTGTTCTAGTCACTTTCCTTATCAGTACTTTATTTCAGACTATCAGCACATTTTGTAGTGGGTTTGTTCCCACCAGACATATTTCAGTTGTATTATGTCATTCGACTATGTCCTTATATTCCAGTCTTTTATTTCAGTATTTTACTTGTTATTTGTGGATGAGATTAGACACTGCCTGTTGATATATTAGACTTGTTAGATTTAGGACAGCGTAGCACACTTTGCCATGATCCATTAAATTAGGATATCCTCGAAGACGTGTCAGCTGGCCAATGCCACGTGGCCTAGTTCCATAATATTTTGGGACTGGGGCGTGACATAGTTTTAGTGGTGGCCCATGCAGGTCAGAAACACCAAACATCTATCGCTTGTGGTACGAAAACGTGCCCAGCGAGCCTGCAATAGGATAGAAATTACTAAGTCTCATCCACTTGATTACGCCTTTGAACCTCTTCCGAATTGTAATATATTTGCATCCTGTTTGATTTATTCTGTGCTCTCTCTAATGAAGTTCTATCTCTTACAGCGGGATAAACCTTCGGAGCCGACGTGAGATACTCGGTGCCATAGCACCACCTGCAGCACCGAGGGAGGATACGACTCAGGGACCACCCAGAGAGCAGCCGCAGCCAGAGGCAATGGTGATCCCACAGGCCCCGATGATGCACTGGCATCAGGTCTCTCCCGACGAGGAGACGCAGCAGCCAGAGGGCCAGGCATCGCAGACGATTTTGAGGCAGCACTTCGAGGGGCAGACCTCGAGGGCGACACCGATGCCGCAGTACGAGAGGCCGGCACCCGAGGAGACCCCAAGGAGATAGCCGGAGGTACCGCTTCCACCACCTCCACCTCCACCGTTTCTACCTCAGATGCCACCAGTGGAAGGACAGCCCCAGATGATGCAGTTCTTCCAAATGCAGCAGAAGGAGACTCTGAGACAGGGTCTGATGGCAGTACTGGAGAGGGCACCTGCCCAAGTACCAGCACCAGCACTTGCACCTGCCCAGCGAGCAGGCACTGTACGAGGCTTCAGAACGATGGGCCCGGATACCTTCTCGGGCAAGAAGACGGCAGAGGAGATCTCAGACTGGGTCTCCAATACTGAGATGCTGTTAGAGGGTTCGTAGCTACACCCCGATCTCTGGATGACCGCGGTGAGGGCCCAACTCACAGGAAACGCCCATCACTGGTGGGACTCTATAGAGTGCAACATTGGCCGACAACAGACTTGGGAGGAATTTCTAGAGCACTTCAACACGAAGTATTTCCCAGCTACGGTGAGGAACGCCCTGTACTCTCAGTTCCTGCACCTGGAGCAAGGGAACCTGACTGTGGATGCTTACGACAGAGAGTTCAGCAGACTCAGCCGATTTGGAGCAGCCCTGATCCCCAATGACCTGGAGAAAGCCAAGAAATTCCACCATGGCCTCTCTCACGAGCTGTAGAGGTACACTACTACCCAGGCGAGGATCTCTTATGAAGAGGTCCTATCAGAGGCGAGGATCCAGGAGGCTATAGGAGGAGGAGGAGCGAGACGTTCCAGCATGAACGTACCAGCCAGGACCCAGCAAGGAATGCAGGCGCAGCAGAAGGACAGCGCCGTACCAGCAGAAGGAGCTTCCGACCTGTCACTTCTGTGGCAAGAGGGAACACGTCATCCGAGACTGCAGGAAGAAGCTTGGGCTCTGCATGGTCTGTGGAGCTAGCCAGCACCTTGCTAGAGACTGCCCCCAGCGCAGAGACGCAGCACCCCAGACTGGACAGAGGCCACCAGCAGCACCACTGAGGATACCACCCCCAACAGGAGGACAGTGTCCACCAGCTACCGGAGGACAGCAGAGAGGACCACCCTTGGTTCCACAGGAGGCACACTTTAACCAGGCCCGCCAGCAGGCAGAAGGGCAGAGGCGCGGACAAGCCTTTGCCTTAGCATCTATTGAGGAGGAACCAGAAGGAGAGGCTATCGCAGGTACAATTCTAGTTGCATCATTACCTGCAACTGTACTGTTTGATTCTGGAGCTACACTGTCATTTATATCTAGTAGATTCGTAGCAATGCATAGAGTAGCAACCTCTCCCTTACCTAAGAGTTGGAGAATACTTACTGGAGGAGGCATCGTATCGGTTACCAGCACCATTAGAACGTGCTCAGTAGTAGTTTGTGGTAGGGAGATGAGAGCGCGATTGTTGGTACTCCCAATGCCAGCTTTTGACGTAGTTCTGGGCATGGACTGGTTAAGCCAGTACAATGCTGTACTAGATTGCCGGAAGGGTAGCGTTACTTTTAGACTGCCAGGACAACCAGAGTTCGAATTCATGCGAGGCACCATCGAGCGAGGAGTAGGACATGCAGCTGGAGCTTACATGGCGATGGAGACGGCACCCCCAGAAATCGTTGCAGAGTTCGAGGATGTTTTTTCGGAGGAGTTGCCAGGCCTACCGCCTGATAGAGAGGTGGAGTTCACCATTGAGCTAATACCTGGAGCAGCACCGGTATCATCAAATGTGTACCGGTTGGCGAAGAAGGAGCTTGACGAGCTGAAGCTACAGCTAGAGGAGTTACAGATCAAGGGATTCATTCGTCCTAGTGCATCACCCTGGGGAGCACCAGTGCTGTTTGTACCGAAAAAGGACGGGACGTTCCGGATGTGCATTGATTACAGAGCCCTTAATGCTCTGACTATCAAGAACAAGTACCCTCTACCGCGAATTAACGATCTGTTCGACCAGTTGACAGGAGCAGTAGTGTTCACGAAGATCGACTTGAGATCGGGCTACCATCAGGTGAAGGTGCGAAGGAAGGACATTCCAAAGACAGCATTTAGGACTCGTTATGGTCACTACGAGTTCCTAGTGATGCCTTTCGGATTGACAAATGCGCCTGCTATGTTTATGAACCTGATAAACCGAGTCTTCCATGAGTATCTGGACCAGTTCGTGGTAGTCTTCATCGACGACATCTTAGTGTATTCGAAGAGCCACGAGGAGCACGGGAAGCATTTGAGGCTAGTGCTAGAGACGCTGAGACGAGAGAGGCTTTATGCCAAGCTGAGCAAGTGTGAGTTTCTTCTAGATCGTGTCGCATTCCTTGGACACGTTATCTTGGGAGATGGCATTTCAGTAGATCCCGCGAAGATATCATCTGTAGAGACGTGGCCGACCCCTACCAACGTCACGGAGGTGAGGAGTTTCCTAGGACTTGCCGGATATTACCAGAGGTTCGTAGAGAACTTCGCAAGGATCGCAGAGCCGATGACCCGTTTGACCCGCAAGGATCAGGAGTTTACCTGGATAGAGGAGTGTCAGACGGCGTTCGACGAGCTGAAGAAGCGTCTGACTACAGCACCCATCTTGACCATACCTTCTGGACCCGAAGGATTCGTGATCTATAGCGATGCGTCCGAGAAAGGATTAGGATGCGTTTTGATGCAGCATGGGAAGGTTGTGGCCTATGCCTCTAGACAGCTGAGGACCCATGAAAAGAACTATCCTACCCACGACTTGGAGCTTGCCGCAGTGATCTTTGCTTTGAAGCTTTGGAGGCACTACCTGTACGGAGAGCGCGTGGAGATATTTACCGATCACAAGAGCCTGAAGTACATCTACACACAGAAGGATCTGAACCAGAGGCAGAGACGTTGGCTCGAAGTGATGGCAGACTTCGAGATTGAGCTACAGTACCATCCGAGAAAGGCTAATGTGGTAGCCGATGCTTTAAGTAGGAAGCCCTTAGCATTTTTTCTGACTACCCAACAACATCTGTTGAGAGATCTAGAACAGTTGGGTATCGAAGTCATTATGCCCGGAGTAGACGGCCAGATGTCGAGTTTCCAGGTGCAATCGACATTGGTGGAAAGAATCAAGGCCGCTTTGCCGACGGACGCCAGATTTCAGAGGCTTCGATAGAGGGCAGAGGTTGGGATACAGACGGAACTGCGTATACACGAGGACGGGACTTTGAGATGTGGAGATCATCTCTATGTTCCGAATGGAGAGCTACGCCAGGAGCTGATGACGGAGGCACACAGTTCGACCTATTCTATACATCCAGGAGGCACGAAGATGTACAGAGACCTGAGGCAGTACTACTGGTAGTACGGGATGAAGAGAGAGATAGCCCGCTTCGTGGCTAAGTATCTGGTATATCAGCAAGTCAAGGCTGAGCATCAGAGGTCTGTCGGATTACTTCAACCGCTCCCGATACCGTAGTGGAAATGGGAGCACATCACCATGGACTTCTTCACGGGTTTCCCGAGGTGTCCTAGTGGTCGCAATGCGGTATGGGTAATCGTAGATAGACTCACCAAGTCTGCCCACTTTTTACCCTTCAGGGTTGGGCAATCTACGGAAGTCTTGGCAGACATGTATATGAGGGAGATTGTACGATTGCATGGAGTGCCAGTCAGTATCGTGTCTGACCGGGATACGAGATTTACATCGTACTTTTGGAGGAGTATGCAAGAGAGTCTTGGTACCCGCCTTAAGTTCAGTACTTCGTACTACCCGCAGACAGATGGACAATCCGAGCGCACCATTCAGACGCTGGAGGATATGTTGAGGGCTTGCATGCTTGACTTCAGCGGTTCATGGGAGGACCACTTGCACTTGGTCGAATTTTCCTACAATAATAGCTATCAGGCGAGCATTCAGATGGCTCCCTATGAGGCATTGTATGGTAGGAAGTGTCGATCCCCAGTATGTTGGAGCGATGTAGGCGAGAGGCAGATTCTAGGACCAGAGCTGATCATCCATACAGTAGAGAAGGTGAAGAAGATCCAGGGGCATCTGCGAGCAGCGCAGGACAGGCAGAAGCATTGGGCAAATGTGCATCGACGACCCCTAGAGTTCCAGGTGGGAGAATATGTGTTCCTGAAGATTTCACCTACCAGAGGAACCATCAGATTTGGAGGCAGAGGGAAGCTGAGTTCGAGGTACATCGGACCCTTCGATGTGCTAGAGCGCGTCGGAGAAGTTGCTTACAGATTGGCCTTGCCGCAGACACTGGAAGGAGTTCACGACGTCTTCCATGTATTTCAGCTGAGGAGGTACATACCAGATCCGAGTCATGTGCTTGACCACTCGAAGATCACCGTTGGTCCAAGCTTGTCATACCAGGAGGAGCCGGTAGAGATCCTAGACCGAAGCGAGAAGGTACTGCGAGGCCAGACTATCCCTCTAGTTCGTGTCGCATGGAGGCATCACGCACCAGGTGAATCAACCTGGGAACGAGAGGACGATATTCGGCAACATTTTTCCCATCTCTTCGAAGGCCTAGGTATGTGATAGTACTTATTTCATTCAACAGTTTTGTTATATGTCTATTTTAATTTCGAGGACGAAATGCTCTAAGGAGGGTATGTTGTAAACCCCCTCGCCCAGAAATTAGGGTTAAATTATTTAATTAGCATGATTAGGGTTAATCTGATTTAATTATGATTAATATCTAGTATTATAAATACCTGTGAAATGATTTGATTAATTGGGTTGATACCATAGCTGTTTCCCTAAAACGAATGCTACATATTTGACCTAGACATGTAAACCCATCATATTGAACCTAGAACAAACCCCGGATACGGATTTTCGTGCCTGATTTTAGTCGCACAAAATTCGTTGCAAACGTCCGCGCACAAATTAATTAAAATGCGTAATTACGTTCGCTGCCCGTTCTAATTGACATTGAGACCCAACCTCAACCAGTTTTGACCAACCCAGATCACGATAATATTGTACACTGAGCCTACTACACCAAATACCCTTGTCCAACCAAATTTAGACTCCCAGTTTTTAATTAAATTAAATTAGAAAGACCGTTACATTAATTAAGAATTAATTAATGTGGTGACCTAACCTAAATTAAATTAGACCCAACACCAACCCAAATCCACATCCATACCCACAAGCCTCATGCAAAACACCAAACACCATCATGGTCCAATGAGGAACACCAAACATGGTATTTGTTTACATTAAATCCCCAATCCTATTTATTGTGCAAATACCAAATTGTTCAGGGACCTAATTACAAAATTGTAATGAGGTGTCCCCCTCTCATTGGCCCAAACCATCATGGAGAAAAGAGACGTCATGACCAACCGTATGCATTTGATTTCCCCCCCTTCCCTATGTACTTACATCACTTTATGTAGGGCACATCATGGCCCTACATTTCAAATGACTAAATCCTAGCCCTTCCCTCAACATGTAGGAGCTTCCCCAACTCCCCAAAACCCTCCTACAGCCGGCCCTAACCCCAAGACAGCCCCCCCTCACTCTCTCTCCTATTTATACAATTTTTTACACCTCATTGAAGGCACACAACCCAAGGTTTATACCTAAAACTCTAACCTCACCCAACCGAGCTCCCCATTCAGCTGACCCCAAATCCACCTCCCCGAGCTCGACGCCGGCCACCAGCCATCTCTAGGCGCCGCCACCCTAACCCGACCCCTTCGTCGGACCCTCCCCTACCTCGGCCACCGCCACCCGGCCACTACGCCGCCGGCAGCCACCCCCCAACAACCCCACACAAACCCGAGCCTCCCATCCCGCACAGCACAGCCGACCTCCCCTCTGCTTCGTGCTCCGCCACCACCGTACCTCCGGCCACCAAACTTGGCCGAGCCCTTCCCCAGCCAGTCCTCCACCACCCCGTGAAGTTTCAGCCGACGCCGTCGCCACCCCGCGGAGAAATCGCCCCCGCAGCGAGGAGCTGTACCAAACCGCTGCTGCCGTTGCCGACCTCCCCGCACGACGCCGGAGCGCCGTCCGGCCACCCCCGCCGGCGACGACCCACCACCGGACACCCCTCGACCTGTCAAACGTTTAGGTACAATAATTTATGTATAATTACTAATAATTATGCATGTATTTTCAGTTACAAGCTTTAATATATATAAATCTCGTATATTCTATATTTTAATAACGTATTCGATAATATTTAATGTATTTTAGTATTTAACAGTAATTATATTTATAATATCCCTGTATAAATTCCATAATATATATTTATAATCATTTTAATTTATATTATGTATAATGGAGTTATGTATGTATGTATGTATGTATGTATGTATGTATGTATGTATGTATGTATGTATGTACCTTTTTTTAAAATACGAAGAATATTAAATATCTAATATTTATAGTATTAAATACATTTCTGGAAAAAAAAATTAAGTATAATTATATGAATATATTATATAGTAAATACTTACGTATTGACCCCCTAGTATGTATATGCCTATGAATATATATATATATATATATATATATATGTATATATATAGATACTTGCAATGTATGTATACATATTTCATATACTTTGGTTATGTTTTATATAAATTGATATATATATTTTCTATCTAAATATATATATGTGAATTTATGATATTACCCCATTTATGTACAGAGTTTTTATACGTGTATTATTAGTCTATACTAATTAATACGTAAGCACTATTTTTGTACTAATAAACAAATATATTATTTAATATAATTAAATATGATTTAGTGTATATATAAATACTAGTGTTAACTATATATAAATACGGTCCCGACCCTTGACAGCTGTAGATACGAACAATACGTCTTAGTCGTGCTATTGTAGCGACTAATTTGGTCATTACTATATCCTATATAGGATTGCTGGACACTACTGCCGAGGCATCAGGAGCAGGGCTTTGGATTTCGCAGCTACCCGGGGCAGGCAAGTATACCTTGCTGGATTACTGCTTTAAATTTAAATGTTAAATATTTCAATTATACATGAACTGTGCGCATCCGAGAATGACTCGGGTGCGGTCGACATTGCGTCGATGAGTAGTGTACATGTCCTAGTTGCTAGCTGACTCACCCACTGTGAGGATATTTTGATATCTTCCTTGACCATGGCACTATACACGTATCGTGATGGTACACTCATATTGGGATGCGGGTCCGCGTACCCGATTCGCTATCGGTACATACGACATGCATTACGGACTAGCTTGTATTCTAGAAATATAGTTAATTGAGACTTGGCATCTAGATACGGTACACTCAAGTCGTGCATTCGACTTGCGTATCTACATTGGGCGGGAAGGACAACTGACAAACGTATGGGATACCCCCACCGGATTTTATGGTATCCAGAGGAACCATAGACCCGGTGACTCCCTATATTCAGACACCGCACTCTACGGAGTGTACGGACGTATATACATTGCAGATACCACGTCCCTTAGAGTGTGGACGTTATATATATACAGATACCTCATTCTTCGAAATGATGTACGTTGCAGATACCACACTCTAGAGGACGTTGGACGTTATGCCTACACCTACTTTTACGTTCCTAGGTTGTCCTTATATTGTATTCACTTAGATGGTTAGCACACCCCCTCTTTACTTTTATTTCAGTACTATGTCCAGCATGCATATTGTATCTTCTTACGTCCCTCTGAGGACCTGGTTATCTTCCAGATCTGGACGAGGCCTATTATCCCACAGTTTACGGCCCAGGTGTGGAGACGAGGTTTGCTCTTGATGAGGAGCTGGAGGTACTTCCATCAGAGTACCCCTGGTCAGATTGGTAGGCCTTCCGCCTATGACTGGAGCTCCTTACCTAGTTAGCCGTTGTTCCAGTCACTTTCCTTATCAGTACTTTATTTCAGACTATCAGCACATTTTGTAGTGGGTTTGTTCCCACCAGACATATTTCAGTTGTATTATGTCATTCGACTATGTCCTTATATTCCAGTCTTTCATTTTAGTATTTTACTTGTTGTTTTTGGATGAGATTAGACACTGCCTGTTAATATATTAGACTTGTTAGATTTAGGACAGCGTAGCACACTTCGCCAGGATCCATTAAATTAGGATATCCTCGAAGACGTGTCAGCTGGCCAATGCCACGTGGCCTAGTTCCATAATATTTTAGGACTGGAGCGTGACATGACTAGTCGAATAGTCTGCCCCCTCAAAACCTTCTCACTGTGATCGAGTATCCTACTGGCTTCTCCACTTATGATAAACTGGGTCTGACTGTAATCTCTGAATGATCGAGCACGTGGCTAGGGTCTTCTTGTATCTTCTTAACTGAGATACGTGAAATATATCGTGCCTGCCTTTTAATGAAGGAGGCAATGCAAGACGATAATCTACTTCATCAACACGCTCCAAGATATCAAAAGGTCCGATGTAGACTCAACTTAGCTCTACCCCCAAGTCTGATGGTACAATGAGTAGGCGATATCTTTAAAAATACATGGTCACCTTCCTTTAATTCTAAAGGTCTACGGTGCTTATTTGCCCAATGCTTCTGTCAGTCTTGTGTTGCGCGCAGGTGGCCCTGAATCTACATCACTTTCTCTACTATTTGTGTCACCAATTCTGGACCAAGTATCTGATGCTCTCCCATGTCACTCCAATATACCGGCAACCAACACTTCCTTTCGTACAGTGCCTCATAAAGTATCATTTGAATGCTTGCTTGGTAGCTGTTATTATAGGAGAATTCTATCAAGTGTAGATGGTCCTCCCAAGATCCTCCAAAGTCGATCATGCACGCTCTCAATATATCCTTTAGCATCTGAATCATGCAATCTGACTGACCATCAGTCTGTGGATGATATATAGTAATAAACTTGAGGCGAGTTCCTAGACTCTCATGTATACTTTGCCAAAAATATAACGTGGATATGGAATCACGATCTGATATAATGCTGACAAGCACTCCATGTAGTCGTACTATTTGTTTCATGTATATGTCAGCCAATATCTTCGTGGACTGCCCAACTCTAAAGGGCAAGAAATGCGCCGACTTGGTGAGTCGGTCCACGACAACCCAGACTGCATCCTTCCCTTTAGGGTTCCTTGGAAATTCTGTTACGAAGTCCATATTAATGTGCTCCCACTTCCACCCAGGAATGGGAAACGGTTGCAATAGTCCTACAGTCCTCTGATGTTCGGCCTTGACATGCTAATAGACTAAACATCTCGCCATGAATCTTCCTCTTCATCCCAGGCCACCAGTAATGTTGTCTCCAATCTCGGTACATCTCCGTACCCCCAGGATGAATAGAATAAATCGAACTATGGGCCTCGATCATCAACTCATGGCATAGCTCGCCACTATGAACATACAGGCGATCTCCATACCTCAATGTTTCGTCTTCATAAATCCGGAGTCCCATCTGTATGTCGACCTCTATCCTCTCTCGCAGTCACCAAAATCTTCTATCAGTAGGTACGGCTGCCTTGATCCTCTCAACCAATGTAGACTGAACCTCTACACTGGCCAACTATCCATCCCTGCCTGGCAATATAACCTCTTTCCCGATCTCCTAAAAATTCTCTAACAAATATCATTGAGTCATCAGAAAGTGTGCCATGGGCTTCCTGCTTAAGGAATCTGCTATAATATTTGCCTTGCCAGGGTGGTACTGCAACTCAATATCATAGTCTGTCATCAGCTCTACCGAATGCCTTTGTCTCATGTTGAGCTCCTTATGAGTGTAGACATAGTTCAGAATTTTATGATCTGTATAAATCTCAAGCCACTCTTCATAAAGGTAGTGTCGTCGTAGGTTTAGTGCAAATATTACCGCAGCTAGCTCTAGATCATGTGTCGGGTAATTCTTCTAATAAACCCTCAGTTGTCTCGATGCGTAAGCTATCACCTTGCCATACTGCATCAGTACACATCCTAGTCCGCTCCCAGACGCATCGCTATACACCATAAATCCTCCAGATACAGAAGAAAGTGTCAAGATCGGTGATGTCATCAGATGCTTCTTTAGCTCAATGAAAGCCATCTGACACTCCTTAGTCCAAATAAACTCTTCGCCTTTATGCGTCAATTGTGTCATAGGCGAAGCGATCCTCGAGAAGTTTTCCATGAACCTCCAATAATATCTGGCAAGTCCGAGAAAACTCCTAACCTCCGTAACTGATGTAGGGGTAGGCCACGTCTCCACTATAGTGATCTTCTCTGGGTCAACTGATAGTCCATCTCCAGTGATTATGTGACCAAGAAAAGTTACCCTATCTAAGCAGAACTCGCACTTGCTGAGCTTGGCATACAGCCTCTCCTGCCTCAGCATCTTTAACACAATTCTGAGATGCTTCTCGTGCACCCCTGGCTCTTGGAATATACCAAGATGTCGTCGATAAATACCACCATGAACTTACCCAAGTACTGGTGGAAAATCTTGTTCATCTGGCCCATAAATACTGTTAGCGCGTTGGTTAAACCAAACGATATGACTAGAAACTCATAGTGCCCGTACTTCGTCCAAAAATCTGTCTTCAGAATATCCTCCTTTGTCACCTTTATCTGATGATAGCAGGATCTGAGATCGATCTTCGAAAATACAAATGCGCCACTCAGCTGATCAAATAAATCATCGATGCGTGACCGAGGGTAGTTATTCTTTATCGTTATAGCATTTAGGATACTGTAATCGGTATACAAATATATCATCCCATCCTTCTTCGGTACAAATAAGATGGGTGCTCCCTATGGAGAATACTAGCCCGAATAAAATCCTTGTCTAAGAGATCATCTACCTGGATCTTCAACTCAACCAACCCTTTTGTTGCTAGTCTGTAGATGGAGGAAGTAACTGGCTCAGCTCCGGGAGGCAACAATATAGTAAACTCTATCTCTCTGTGTAAACCCTCTCACCCAAATTTAGGTCTTCTAGACATAGATACAGAAACTAGGGCTAGTTTGAACTCAATTAGAATTAGAACACAGCTTTTTAATTAATTATACAATGTTTATATCACTTAGTTAACCTTACCGTTGCTTCGATAATTAGAGCATTACTCTAGCTCTTGCCTTCCAACAGTTTTACAACCTTATCCTAGACATGCCCGCCTACCATTCTGACCTTTATGTAACTTATAATTATGCTCTCTTGTGCTACATTTTAGTCACACAGTATTCATCGCGGACGTTTATAATAAATTCTAAATAAATTCCAACTTTGTACCCTTGTGCGTTCCAATCAAAATTGGAGACACAATCTTGACTGTTTTGTGCAACCCAAATTTATGATAAAATTTTACTCTGAATCCTCTATGTCCATGACACTTGTGTCCCACCTAATCTTATTCCCATGTACTTTTAATTAATTCCAAAACATCTTGCGCACTCATTTTAAATGCACTCATTTTAATTAATTTAATCTAATTTCTGTCTTTGTGCAATTTTCTAAATTATTGGGCTCTTTTATGCAAAAGCACATTGAGATTTCTACACCATTGGACAATACATGAAGAAATCCAACTTTTCCCTTTATAGGAATTTTTTCGTAATTTTTAGAATGTGCAACGCGCAACATCACCCCCTTTATTTCAATCCTAGCCATTGCATTAAATAATGTAAATAATAGCCCTCCCAAACATCCCCATGTGAGCCCAAGGCCCAACCCAAGGAGTGTTGACAAGCCCTAATCCTAGGTCAACCCCAAACCTAAAAATTCTACATGTATAAATATCACATTTCCTTTACTTTCCTAAAACCCAAAAACTAAACCTATTCACCCAGCCGATACTACATCATCACCCGCACCTTCATCCTCCTTTCCGGCCATCCTCGTTGGAGCAGCCTGCAACCGCCAAGCCACAGCCCCGGCCTTCCTCCGTCGAAGCAGCCAGTTACCACCGCCACCACCTCCGTGCAACACAGCCACCGTTCCTGTCAATACCACCACCATCTCCTTCTTCAACCCCCTCAACTCCGGCCATCCACCGCTGAACCCGACTGCCTGTATCACCTCCTCCGCACAGTCCCCCACTACCAGACTTCACCGGAGTGTCCCTTCGACCCGCCTCGTCCTCCGCCTAGCCTGGTCGACCATGTCCACCTCCCTCTCCAGCATCACCACCACCACTTTTCCTATTCCTGATCGACCTCCACCTCGACTTCTCATCTCCTCCTCGCTTCCCTGATCTCCTCCGCCGTACCCCCTCGACTGAACGACCCCCCACCCCGATCGCCGGAGGCCTCCACCAGCACCACCACTTCCCTGTCATCCTCTCTCTGCTCAAAACCCCGACTCCTCCCGTCGATCGCCTGCACTGCCCACCGGGATCCTGCCATCGACCACTAGCAACATCACCAGCAACACCACCACCACCTGAAATGTAAACTGCCGGACCTCCCCTCCCCCTGGCCTGAGCTCTTTCTCCTCTTCCATCTCCCTGTCCTCTCCTTCTCCTCCTTCTGGCCGGACCTCCCCCCTCTCCTGGCCGGAATAGTAGCACCATCGACACATCATCATCAACATTATCATCATCACCACCATTACCATCATCCCCACCATGATCATCACCATCTCATCATCATCATCACCAATACCTTAGCCCTAATCATCCACATTATCATCTTCGTCATCACCATCATCCACATCATCATCCTCATCATCACCATCGTCCACATCATCATCCTCGTCATCACCATCACCCTATCATTGTCATCACCATCACGTAATCATCATCATAATCATCACTGTCATCGTCATCATTATGGACCCGTCACCCTTGCCAGACAACCCGTAGCAGTCACCCCCAATTTTTGTGCCTGTACACCCTAGCGCCGAAGACCTATCAGATTATTCTACGAGACTTCTGGAGCCGAATATTGGGATTACGCAGCTTTCTTGCCAAGCAAGATACCTTGCCATATTTACTGTCTAATTTAAATTATGCATATGTTGTATGATATCTTGTAGCTTTATTTTATATGACTGTGCGCGTCCGAGATTGACTCGAGTGCAGTCAACGGATGCGTCGATGAGTAGTGTACTTGACCTAGTCATTAATAGACTCACCCCATTGGGAGGATACTCTGATATCTTCTGAGACCTGACACTCTTACACGTTTTACGGTGACAAATTTACATTGGGATACGGGTTTGCGTACTCGACTAGCTATCTATGCGTGTGACATGCATCACGGTTAGTGCGTAATTTAGGATTTTGTATTAGTAGAGACTTGGCATATAGATACGTTGTATGCACGTCGAGTATTCGATTTGTGTATCTACATTGGGCGGGGAGGACAACTAGTAGGCGTATAGGATACACACATTGGAATCCGTAGTATCCGGAGGAGCCACGTATCCAATGACTCCCTTTATGCAGATGCCCCATTCTTTGGACCAGTATGGACATTATATATTATGCAGATGCCCCATTCTTCGGAGCGATATGGATATTATATACTATGCAGATGCCCCATTCTTCGGAGCGGTATGGACGTTATACTATTCAGATTCCCTATTTTTCATAGCGGTATGGACGTTATGCCTACGCCTACCCATAGTTACCAAAGATGTCCTCTCATTGAATTCACTTAGATGGTTTGCACACCCTTTAATTATTTTATTCAGCATTTATATATGGCATGCTTCTATATATCTTGTTACGTCCCTCTGAGGACCTGGTCCCTTTCCAAGTGTAGATGTTCATGAGTATTCCCAGGAGCGCAGATCAATACTTGCTATGTATATTCCGAGGAGGTCTTCTCTTCGAGCCCGTGATTGTTAGTTGATATTCTTATATTGTATTTATCTTGTTTATTCTATATTCTAGTTCGGTAGTGGATTTGTTTCCATCCGACTGCCATCATTAGATACTTTAGATTGAGATCAAGTTTCATAAATATTGGTTATTTATGTCTACTTGATTTTCGTGGATGAGATTAGATTATACACTGTGACTTGTGATAATTTTACCACTTATGAATTATTGTTCATAATATAGCGTACGCATGTGTTATGGGTTCCATACATTGGATTTGCCATATACATGCGGCTGGCATGCTTACGTGTCCTAGTCCTACATATTTTGGGACTGGGGCATGACACTCTGTCAGGTGGCAGGCCTGAAAGATCCTTAGGAAACATATTTTCAAACTCTGGTATAATGCGGGGTACACCGGTTCACCTTCTGTAATGTGTGCCGCTAAGGTAGGTTGGACACCATAATCTCGGGCTCCCCGAAGAAACTCAAACTCAAGGTGATTTGGTGGTCTAAATATAACGGATCCATGTCGGCAATCTAGAGTCGCATGGTATTGGCTCAACCAATCCATTCTTAGGATAATGTCATAGTCTAGACTTAACCTCATAATAAATTCTCCCGTTCTATTTACAAACACTAATCCTCCTTAAAAATTCCTTTTTATGTTTTCTCTCCCTTAATGTATAAATACTCTTCTCCTCAAAATTTCTCCTCGAGTTTTGTTCGCATTCATGTTCAATTTTATACCTCAGTTTCAATGGTATCATTTTTTTTATCCATAATCAAGTTTTTTTTAGTTCTCTGATCTGATATTCCCAAATTCTTCTATCGCTATATTCATCGTTTCTTTTCTATAAATATAATTCTTTCGATATTAATTTCTTCATATCCTCCAGGTGTAATCCTCTAATTAAACTGTCACAACTAGTGTTATCCTTGTAATAGTTTATACCTATTATTGGGCTCAAATTTTCCAAGGTATATAATGTAATCCACTATTCTGTTAAGTAAATACTCCGCATACCATATCAAATCACAGCTTATTCTCCCTAAAATTGTATTCCTAAATTTTTTTCGTTCTTTTATTTATTACTTCGAGTCACCATAGTGTAATTATAATAATAGTATCACCCAAGCAATGCTAGAATTCCTGGTATCAGATAATCATCTTCCAGGTGAGAGCCTAAAATTTTATCTTCTCAAGTTTATAATACCATTCCTGGTATCGCTATCATGGGCTACAACTAATTCCTAGCATTTAGCTATGCATTTCCATAAATTATTCTAGTGGGTTAGGATCAACAATTTTTCTAGCTTCCAGTACTTCCCAAATTACTATTATCTTAAGTAAGGGTAGGGTTTTATCAGTTTTTGGAACATACTACTAGGTCTAATTCTCTTGCTAATAATCTACACTAGTTCTAGAATCTAAAAATAACCTATCAACCTACCCTACTAAGGGTAACAATCTCCTTATAAAGTATTACATTAATCATGCATTCTTTCGTCTGGACTATGATCTTCTTCTGGAGGGAACCATCAAGCACAAGCATTCGCCTCTCAGAAAAAGAGAGATAAGAAACAATGATAACGATATTGATAGAAAAAGAACGAATACAATTTTGAAATCCAAGGGCGATCAAATACAAAGGGAGTTTTAAAATCGGTTATGGATTAAGATTTTATTCAACAATAATCCTAAATTGCAGGCTCGTTCGGTACAGTAATATAACTGAAACAATATGCTCTGACCTGTATGGGCTACCACAAAAACTATGTCACATCCCAGTCTCGAAATACACAAGACTAGGCCATGTAGCAATGGCCAGCTACGTACCAAAGGAACTCCAGTCCGACTACAATACATATAAGCTAAAAATGAGGGTCACTATCTAGATAACACGACATACATGTCTAATGTCTCAATCCACAAGGATATGTAATAAATAAGGGACAATATGTATGATGGTGTACACCCCATACTACACTTGTTTGAATAGACTAGAAGGAAATAATATGAGTCTACAAATACTGGGCTATACTAGCAGAAAATAAGCAAGAGATCATAATAGCAGGACAATGAAGAAGTGATACAAATATCGAGTAACAATACCTGCATACCGGTATGATACTCATCAGCAGCTCCAGTCTTCCGTCAATAATCGACCCTACAATCTGACAAGGAATCAGGTCCTTAGAGGGACATAACAAGATACAAAAAAATAGAATGCCATAGTAAGACAGAAAAGAAATATGTGATACACTGGTATAATCTAGAATAACCACCTAAGTGAGACACAACTTGATGACAATGTTCGACACATGGGCTTTCCAAATATAAATCCATAGCTCCGAGGCATAGAGACACACGGTGCATATCTGTAGCTTCGAGCACAGAGTCACACAGTAAATACTATGACTCCAGATACAAGATCTCTACATAAATAAGGATATATATATATATATATATATATATAGTTATATATATATATATATATATAGTGCATGCGAAGTAGCCCAAGCGTGTAGTAACTATCTTTCCCTCCCAATGCGGTCAAAGAGACGCATTCGCAGCTCACTGAGCCTGAACCTCTATCTAAACAATCTTGCCATACTAAAGTATCTAGCAAAAATCTTGATCCTATAGTCATCACAGGTTTCGGTTATGCTGACACTATCTGGATACAGGAAGTCTAGCACGATAATAGTGTATAAATGTGTCCTAGGATTCCAATGTAACCAAGTAGGTACATCAAGATATCAAGAACCATCTAACAATCGATACTAGACGTTACCTACGAACGTCTGCACCCAGATATGACCCAGATGCTAAGTAACAATTTTGGTCCAAAGCGCGCACAATGTATAGATGAAATAAATAAGTAAAACTGGAACTGAGTTACAGAATGGAAAGGTACACTTGTCTGGTTCCGAATGTGGAAGGCGGGGCTCCGGTATAACGTTCAAGTCCGAGGATCCCAAAGTACCAATGCTTGATGTGTTCCAATCCAAAAAAAAGAAGGTTCTTCCCCCTTGATCCTTCTTTGCCTGGAGTCGAGTGTGTGTGTTCCGGTGGCGATAAAGGTTCTACAACAAAGCGTCGGGCAGAGGGATTATTAAAGAGGGGATTGCTCCGGTACTCAGGTGTGGTGTAACCGATGACAATGGCTGGTACGACGTGGGGCACCCGGGTCCGGTGTCCTACTGGTGAGGATTATAAGGCTCCTTCAAACTTGGGTGTCAGCCATCAGCGTGCTATAAAGGAATCAGCAGAGGAAATAATGGTTGCGGGTGTCAGGCGATAGCGCAGCGCTAGGCGCTTGTCGGCGAGTTTCAGCGTGCAGGTGCTTCGAATCGTGAGAACGACTTCTCGGTGCCGGCTGTGTTAAGCCGCACCCGGTGAAGGGGCACGAGTACGTGGGTACGTCCAGCCTATAGTGTAGCATCGGCAATAGAACATTGTATAGGTGGACTATACTATCTAAATATCTCACTATAATATATAATCTGCCAATAGTATCTCAACTCCAAGAAGGAGGGCAAAAATACTTAATTCAACACAATACTCAATCATAAAACTATGACACGAGAAGATATCAAAGAAGTCTATTATAACTATGCATCTAAATATAACAATAACAAATAGAAACAAACTACAGGTCTTAAATATATGCCAAAAATAAATTCGGTACCAAAATGCTAAAGAAAACTAACTATGCTAACTAGTGATCTGGATAAACCTCTCGGAAATCACTCTAGAACTAGTGGGTCCACGTCTTCACCATCTTATAGGCTGAGGTCCGTAATACGTCGGATACCAATCTACCAGATCCTCTGAAAAATAATTTCCAGTCAGGAATGGAGCAGAGTATAACTCTAACAGCAGTTCTAATAAATGATATAAACTACATAACAGTAAATAGATGTGAAATATACAAGATGCAACATAAAGATAACAGAGATATACAATAACAAAAATAAGTAAATAAATACAAGAATGAATAATATGGCAATGAACAAGAATACTAATGACTAAGTGAGTGAGTACCAGCTTTAACATATGATCGGCTTGAGAACTTGATACAATATTTATGGACTAGCTAATCATACGTGCGGTGTATGATTAACACTATTTAATGAATAAGACTTGATACAAGAAGGTTTTGATCACATATCTATACTACATACTCTCCACCCCCGACTGGTATAGTGGATCCAACCATGGTACATCATGACACGAGATTCTCTAGGAAGGTAGCAAGTCTCCCCAAGAATCAGTATCTGTACATGTACAAGAAGAACACGGAAACAAGGCTTGCACAAGATACACCATGCATACCAAGGAATAACATCTCATGACGAGATCCGGATATACTAATCCGTATAACCATCGTATCAAGAAAGCAAGGATATCTACACTAGATACAAGAGCCATAGAGGATATCATAAATGAGAAACTATTAGAGAATGTACTCGCCTGTGGTCTAGAGTAATGAATGTCAAACTGTGTTCGAACTGGTATCGCACAGACCTATATATGGAATATTGCATTAATACATGGTTTGGAATAAAAATAAGTTAAACTAGTTAAATTCTGGGTCATAAAATCATTTCTAAGTCAAAATAGACTAACTAGGTCAACTATAAGTCAAACTGGTCAAACTTGGTCAAACTAGCTATTTCTAGGTTATATGAGTCTATCTCTAGGATATTGAGTCCATACACTATGTAACTAGGCCACATTAGCTATGTCTAGGATATTAGAAACCAATAAGATACCGTATCGCAAGATACACAACTTAATAGATAGGAAAATATCATAATATGTATATACAATCAACAATTTATAATATTCCTAATTAAACTAATGTTAAATGAATAGCTTAGCTTTGAACCAATGCGGTATTGTACCACTACACATCCATCTTGATACTCAAACCCAATACCTTGAGTATCAATCCAATACCTTGAGTATCCCCCACTACCTTGACATTTACTTTGGTATCTCATGGTAATGTGATATCTACATATACTTAACTACCCAAAACTAGACTATAACTAATATGCATTAACTGATACACTACTATACTAACTACCTACTAATAACTAATTATCTAATACATTAACTAGTATTCCTATAACTAACTGCTACTAATTAATAACATAACATTAACTAACATGTATTAAACTAATACCATACTACTAACTAACTACTAACATACTAATACATATATACATATATACAACACTAACTTACCACTAACATATCCATAAATAGATACCATACTACATACCTACATATCTACTTAGTCTAACTAGTATACATATCTAACTGTTAGCTAACAATGCATATATATATAACTACTTAACAATACACCTACTACCACACTATTAATAGCTATATCTAAACTTAACAATAACTAACTAGACCACTAAGAAAACTAACTAAACCATATCTTAACTAATACCCCTCACACTCCTTCTCTAGCTTAATGCACACTAATGCACCATAAGATAACCTATCATTCATAACTGCAAAAACCTATTCATAATATGCAGCAAGTACTGCCTTCACTAAAAATCCCCTCACTGCCACTATATTGTATCACTAGCACACATACTTCCTCCCTAATATTGACTGCACGCATGCCTAAACTTATCACAATTAGTCCTAATACCACTCCCTTTGATACCCTTACACCCTTCACTCTAGGATACAATACATTAACTCATAAATACAATAACTGACACCCCTTCACTCCATGTAACTTGAACATTACCCTCACACAAAAACCAACTAACACCAAATACACTGAATGATACTTGAATTACTCACATACACCCTCATGAACTTGTTGTTGCATATGCTGTTGGCTCGAATTGCTGCCACTGCCTGTTGAACACTTGACTGCACACTATGCTAAAATTGCCATTGCTACATTGTTGAGTAGTTGCTGCAACTGTTATTGCTAGGAATGTTGTTGTTCTTCTCTTGTATGCTTGCTATTGCTGCTACCTAGACTTGCTGCTGGATTCTATATCCTGATGTAGTGCACAGTTGATGAATGCTGGATGTTGCACAACTGCTGTAGTACAGTAGCTCTGCACATTGTGTAGTCTGCATTGCTGCACACCCTGCTGCAGTACATTGGCTCCCTGTGCTTGCTTTGCTAGCAGCCATTGCTGCACTTGATGCTACTGCAGGCTTGCTGCAGTGCTAGATCCTGCTGCTTGCTGCAGCATGCTACCACTGCTTGTTGTCCCTCCTTGTTGCGAGCAGTTGTTGTGCTCCCTGTCTTGATGTAATTGTTGTTAAAGCTGCTATTGCTCATAGTTTTTGATGGTGCAGGCTACACAGTTTGCAGTGAAGGTTGATGCATGCTTTACAATTTAGCTACTGCTACACAGTTTATAATAAATGTTGTTGTGATGCATACTGAGGTCCACTGTCCCGATTCCCTCTCACTCACACTGCTCACTCACTCACTACACAATGCACACACACACATATATACATGTAGATACATACCTATAGATATCAACACACACACACACACACACACACACACACACACACACACACACATATATATATATATATATATATATATATACACACACACACTATCATACGTACATACATATATATATAAACATACACATTACATATAGATATCTACATATACATATCTATATAATACCATAGATATATATATATATACACATACACATATACATATATATATTTCTACATATACATATATAAACACATATCACTACACCTATACATATAGCTATATATACATCTCTATATAATATAATAGATACATACACATATACATAACCAAACAATCATATAATATATTATATCTAATAGATATAAACAAGTCAAATGAATTGAGGTACAATAAACAAACACGTAGAGTGCATCGCACCCGTATCACACTGATCTATGATATGCTTGTGATACGAGTCCACCACACAACCAAACGTACCCCGAAGGATACTAGCAAATCTAAAATACTAATTATGAACAATACGAAGAACTAATTATATATCTACGTATCCGTGTCAAAATGTGACTTGTACAAACCCCCGTGTTAGAAGAAAATCCCCAAATCAACCCATATCGCCAAATTATTAGAATACGGCCTACACGTATCCAATTATGGATACGACACTAGCCACACACAATCAAACATATATTAATTTGGTCTAATTGACCAATTAACAAATATAACATGTGTCAATCTCAGAATTTCCCCAAAATATGACACAAAATACACCAAAACTTTATCCATAGGCCTCTTATGAACCTAATTCTAATTCCTTTGGGTAGCCTTAGCATATGGGACAGTTTTTAATAATTAAATCACAGATTTAGAGTATAATTAAAGGGGGGAAATTGAATTATAACCTATTAGAAGATGGATTTCCAATGCAACATCCAAATTGGGTGAAATGAGCCTTCAACTTGTAGATCATTGTTCCTCCTTGTAGATTATTGCTCTACTAGCCTCCAATAATGAATTGTTAAGGAATTGGAAAGAAATTTGGTAGAGATTTGATGTGGGAATAAAGGAATTTGGTTGAGGGAAATTCTAGATCTAGATTTGGAATAAAAAATGAAGAGAGAGAAAGTTTTTACCCCTTATATAGGCCTCCTTTGCCCCCTCCCTCAAGCTACTATATAAAGTCAAAAATACCCCTTGAGGACCCTCATAAAGAAATTAATAAAGGAGGAAAGGTTCTAGTCTAATGGGTTTAACTAATAAATCATCCTCCTAATGATTGGACTTATTATTGGGCTCAATTCAAAATAAAATTAAAATGTTGGTCCATGGTTCTAATCTAAACTAGTTAGGTCCACTAACACAAGTCCAAAAATAAAATCTAACATGCTAACAATAAATAATAATACAATAAATAAATATTCAACATACACAATATTTAATTAATTACCAAATGACTAAAATACCCTTTCCTAGAAAATAGGGTAGTGACAAGTCTACCCCCCTTAGAAGAATTTTGTCCTTAAAATTAAAACTTTTACCCCTCTCTCTTGGTCCAGTCATAACCTATTCATACAAATTTTACTATGATCAACTCCATCAATCACAGTCTAAAATAGTCCTATCATATAACATACAATCCTACCATTCTACTGAAAGAGAAATCACACTTGGATATAGTCTCTAACTATCATGAATTTTAGTCTCTTCCTTGGCGGGGTATCTCCCTCTACTGGTGTGGGGTAATCTGTTATACCACCGGTGGCCTAGTTCATCTCATACTAAGCATTCACTAATCATCAACCTAGTCAAAATATTTTTAATACTGAGGGTTACCAAATACTAGTGTTATACTATAGTTCTAGGTCATGGACATACTTAACTCACTGGCACTTGCTACCTAGGATAATATACAAAACACCGCTAAGATACTACCTCTTTTATCTATTTTAGTTCTTGTAATCACCAAAATTCTCAACCATTCTCTTGCAAGGAACACTCGTATACTTTTTCTATCATGTGTTCTATTATCACACCCTTGTCCAACTTGAATACCCCCAATAGGATGCCTACTCAAATCTTGTTACTGTATACACAAGGTACCAACTCTCATATGTCATTTTAGATGACATCCTCATACCAAGTTACTCATGTCTCTCCTCTACTGCTTGGATTACTTGCACTATTATTTCCAAATAATTTTTCTATCCATATTAACTGATACACCAATCTAATATTATCACACAAGGTACTTACTATTACTAGCACATTACTCAACTAATCCCTGATATAGAAATACTAGCACTCTTGATATAGTAACACTAGCTTCCTACTACACAACTTATACCCTTAATGTTTTAGGACACTAGCTTCATCGTTAGATTACCTCATCAAACTTACTAGAACTCATGATCACTTGCATCCAATGCTCTAGTTATTAACTTCTATAATACACATATTTTACTTTATTCTCAAAGGCAGGCACATGGTTTCATATCTCTATTGATGTATATGTATCTCCCCTTAAACCTTTTGCAGACCGATACCCTAATCAGTGATACACTATATATCTTCCATAACCAATCTTGAAATTTCTCAACCCATGATACACCATTAAAATTTCTAATACTCAGGCTTCCACTTCCTGATACTCATGAACTTTTACACTGACACTCATCACCCACTGTGAATTCTGTACACAATTTTTAGACACTCTTCCACCTATTGCTTTCAACACATCACTAACCTCAATATCGAATGATATACCCATCACTAGTCATATACTGGTACACTCATATCTACTCACATCAAGGCTCTACTTCTAAGCTAAAGAATAATGGAACAAAATCCTATAATAACAGGAGTGGATAAGTATTTAGATGATACTTTAAGGACCAATTTAAGATACAACCTAATAATCATGCATGTCTGTCCAAAATTATGACACTCAGAATCCTCGCCACGCCAGTAAACATAGCTGCGATAAACGATAGATTCTATAATTAAGGTATGCAACTCTATAATCATGTCAACTAGAATCCTCACCATGCCAACCGGTATAGCTGCGAGAAACTCTAAATTTCATAACTAAGATATGTCCATCCGAAGTCAGGTTCCTACGTTTTTGCCACACCAGATAATATGGCTGCGATAAACTCTAGGCTCCATAACCAAAGCAAATATTTCACTTTTCTTACTGTCCTTATCAACATATGTCATCAGAAGATACAATAATTTAGTCCGTAAAATTTATCTCAATGTGAAATCAAACTAAACAACGACACCAAGAATTAAATTCAACAACCGATTCACCAAGAATCAAATTCAATAACAACAAGTGAGAGCGAACAAAAACAAGGGAAAATATTTAAATTAAAAATTATAATAAGATTCTCAAGGGTCGTCCCAGGAATCTCTCAAAAATTTTGTGATTGAGTATCCCTCTCTCATCCTAGTGTCCTATGTCCTATATCCTATCGCAGGCTCACGGTAGTACAACTAAGTCGTCGCACTACCACGACATCGCACAACTTGCGAAGCTTGACCTGCATGGGCCACCACTAAAAATGTGTTATTATTATTATTATTATTATTACTATAAAATAATTGTCTTATTATATTTTAATTAATATAATTATTATTATTATAACAAATTATTGGTACATCATCCCTATTCGTACTATTATTCCTAATATTATATATTTAAATATTCTAAAAAATTAGGAGTGGTTACAATCTATCCAACTTATAAGAATTTCATCCTCGAAATTAAAGCTAACGCACGATAAAGAAACATGAATATTATACGGTAGAAAAGAATAAAGTACCTTGATCTTCGAACAGATACAAAAAATATTTGTGCATGTCATCCTCATGCTCCCAAGTAGATTCTTCTGGTGAGTGATGTTTCAATGCCACGTGGACCAAAAGAATAGACTGATTTCTTAACACCTTCTCACGACGATCAAGAATCTCTACGATTTGCTCTTGATATGGCAAGCTCGTCCAAATGGTGATCTCGGAGTGATCGAGTACATGACTGCTATCTGCCATATATCGCCTGAGTTATGACATATGAAATACATCATGCACTCCCTCAAGTGAAGGTGGTAGTGCCAATCTATATGCAACTTCTCCAACTCACTCCAACACATCAAATGGTCCAATATACCTTGGACTCAATTTGCCTCGTCCCCCGAAGCGAATAGTGCCTCTAGTGGGTAATATCCTCAAGACGACATGATCGCCTTCCTTGAACTCTAAAGGACGACGATGAAGATCTGCCCACTTCTTATGTCTGTCTTGCGCTGCTCGCAAGTGCCCTTGTATCCTCTTTACCTTCTTCACAGTGCTGAAAACCAATCCTGGCCCCAAGATCTGACGTTCTCCCATGTCACTCCAACACACGGGAGACCTATACTTCTTTCTATGCAAAGTTTCAAACGAAGCCATTTGGATGCTCGCTTGATAGTTATTGTTGTAGAAAAACTCCACAAGATATAGGTGGTCCTCCCATGATCCTCCAAAGTCCAGCATGCATGCTCTCAATATATCCTCCAGCTTCTGAATAGTATGCTCTGACTGCCCGTCTGTCTGTAGATGATAGGATATACTAAACTTCAGACCAGTCCCAAGACTCTCATGTATGCTCCTCCAAAAGTAAGATATGAAATGCGAGTCTATGTCTGATACAATGCTAAGAGGAACGCCATATAATCTTACGATCGGCCTCATTTACAAGTCAGCTAAAGCTTCTGTAGATTAGCCAACTCAAAAAGGCAAGAAATGAGCGGACTTGGTAAGTCGATCCATAATCACCCAAACAACATCTCGCCCACTTGGACTCTTCGAAAAGCCCGTGACGAAGTCCATAGTGATATGCTCTTACTTACACTCAGGAATCGAAAGTGGTTGTAATAACCCTGTTGTCCTATGGTGTTCAGCCTTTACCTGCTGATATACTAAGCATCTGGCCATAAAGAGAGCTATCTCCCTCTTTATCCCATGCCACCAAAAATATTGTCGTAAGTCGTGGTACATCTTGGTGCCTCCAGGATGAATGGAATATATCGAGTTATGAGCCTCTGTCATCAGCTTATGTCAAAGCTCACTATTAGGAAAATATAGACGGCCACCACATTTTAATGTCCCGTCATCATGAATACGCAATCATGTCTGCTCTCCAGCCTCGGTCCTCTCTCTCTCTCAATCTTCTGAATCTTGCATCCGTAGGCAAAGCTTCCCTGATCCTCTCTACTAGCGATGACTGCACTTTCAAGTTGGCTAGTGTCCCGTCTTATCTGGGTAAAACAACCTCTATGCCAAGATCTTACAAGTACTTTAGTAACTTTTTCTGTGTTGTCAAGAATAGAGCCGTAGGCTTTTGGCTTAACGCATCTGCTACCACGTTAGCCTTGCGTGGGTGATAATGCAGCTCTATCTCGAAGTCCTTCATCAACTCAAGCCATCGATGTTGCCTCATATTTAGCTCCTTCTGTGTGAAGACAAACTTGAGGCTCTTGTGGTCAGTATAGATCTTCACTTGTTCCCATTATAAGTAATCTCTCCATAGCTTCAAGGCAAAAAATAACGACTGCAAGCTCCAAGTCATAAGTTGGATAATTCTTCTCATGTACTCTCAACTGTCTAGATGCATATGCAATCACCTTGCCATACTGCATTAATACGCATACCAAGCCTTTTTCGGATGCGTCGCTGTAGATCACATAGCCTCATGATCCTATTAGAATGTTTAATATTGGCATTGTGGTCAATCGCTTCTTCAACTACTCAAAAGTGGCTTGACACTCATCTGTCTATATGAACTCTCGGTCCTTACACGTCATATGTGTCATAGGCTCTACTATCCTTGAGAAGTCTTCCACGAATCGATGATAATATCACACAAGTCCAAAGAAACTCCTCACCTCTTATGCCGACATAGGAACGGGCCATGTCTTAAATGCCAATATTTTCTCCAGATCCACTGAAATACCATCTCTAGTGATGACATGCCTAAGAAAAGAGACCTTATCCAAGAAGAACTAACATTTGCTGAGCTTCGCATACAACTGCTCTCTCCTCAAGGTCTTTAAGACAATCCGTAAGTGCTTCTCCTGCTCCTCATGGCTCTTCGAATAGACGAGGATATCATCTATGAAGACTACCATGAACTGGTCTAAATACTGATAAAAGACTCCATTCATCAAGTCCATAAAGACAGCTGGAGCATTGGTCAATCCGAATGGCATGACCAGAAACTCGTAGTATTCGTATCTCGTCCTGAATGCGGTCTTTGAAATGTCCTACTTTTGTACCTTCACCTGGTGATATCTTGATCTCAAGTGTATCTTCGAGAACACCTTGGCTCCACTAAGCTGATCAAATAAGTCATCAATGCATGGCAGAGAAAACTTATTCTTCACAGTCATAGTAGTCCAGGCCATATAGTCAATTTATATGCACATTGTCCTATCCTTCTTGGGTATAAACAACACTGGGGCTCCCCAGGGTGATGCACTCGGTCGGGTGAAGCATTTCTCCTCTAACTCCATCAACTGTGCCTTCATCTCAACCATCTTCTTCTTCGTCAATCTGTAAACATATAATATTATTTGTGCTTCTCCTGGTGTCAACTCATTCGAGGACTCCAAATCTCTATCCCGAGGTAGCCCTGGCAACTCCTTTGGAAAGATGTCCCCAAACTCTGAAATGATAGGATGATAAATGACATCATTTAATGCCATCTGAAGACCCTCTAGAGCCTCTATGGATCCTCGTGCAAACTCGAGCTCTGGTTGGCCTGGTACCTTAAAGAGAATGCTTCCTCCATAGTAGTCAAAGAAAGCATGGTACTTGCTTAGCCAATCCATCCCAAGGACAACATCAAAGTTTGGCATGGTAAAGACTAAGAGTCGAGCCTTCATCTCTCTGCCACGAATCACTACAGAGCAAAATCTACAAACATGGCTAACAGGTATGAATCCTCCTGAGTTGCCGAGTCGTCTGCAGTGATGGCGAGAGTCACAACATATCTCACAGGGGGAGGAGAGCATTAGAACAGATTCAAGGTAGATACAAATCAAGCAGTCAAGGAGAGTACAAAATTGGAATTCAAAGGAAGTGATTAAGTAAGTGGATGAGATTCTATATTCTAATCCTATTTGCAGGCTTGATCGGTACAGTAACGTAACCGAGACAATATACACTCAACTTGTATGGGCCACCACAAAAATATATCATATCCGAGTCCCAAAATACGTAGGACTAGGAATACGTAGCATGTCAGTTGTATGTATATGACAACTCCAATATGTTGGAAAAATCATAACACACGTACGCTGTAATATGAATATTAATTCATAAGTGGAACATATATTGTCAACACAAGTCATATGTATCTATATCTCATCCATAAGCACAAATAAAGGAATATCAAAATAGATAGCTAAATGTCTCAAGTACGAAGTATCGAAGAATAATATTCAGGTGGAGACAAATCCACTATCCATCGACTATATCAAAAACTAAAATAATAGAGGAGATCAAAACTCTAATATAAGATAAATCTTAAATAAAAGAAATTGCAACTAAGATATCCATCAGCAATGAAGTAATCACTGGTACTCAAAAGGTAAGACCTCCTCAACAGAGAATGATGCGTCAGGTCCTGGTCCGTACTCCTGCGGATAATCCTGCTCATCTATACCTGGAAAGGGACTAGGTCCTCAGAGGGACGTAACAACATACATAAAGGCATGCCAATAAAGTACTAAAATAAACATCCAAAGGGTCGCCTAACTGTCTATGTGAAATATACTTTTGTGAACAACTTTCCAACGCATGGGATATCTGGCTAAAAATAGGATTGCCATCACTCCCTCAGAGAGTCAGGGGCCTAAAAAGAGTAACATCTTTCAATCGTCAGAGGACGCCTGTAAATAATATAATATAAGGGTTATCTGACTACGTATCTCCGGTGGAGCGTACGGGCTATAAAAGAAAAAGTGTAAAGGAGCCCATACACCTACTTGTTGTTCTCCCCACCCCATGCTTTATCAATGTAATATCCTTGCCATGGTGATACCTCTAATAACTTCTAAGTCTCCTAGCATGCATTTCTATCAGCAGTTATTTCCTATCTGTCGTACGTCCCATACGTATAGGTGGCCATCCTATCACGCAAGTCTGTGTCCTATATAAGACTCACACTCATGTAACAAATATGTTATGGCCAATGAAACATAAGAATGCCTCAACATCATAGGGTGGTCTCGTAAAACTAAGTCGACATGAATAACATAAATAAAAGACAAAAGGCGATGCAACCGTCGTTGCACCCAAGTCTTTCTTGGATGCGCAGTTTTATATAGAAAAATAAAATAACTAAATGAGCACAAAAAAATATGCATGCTAATAATGAATGTAAATAAATATCACAATGGCAAGGTATACATGTCTGGCAAGCAAGCTGTGTAATGTAGATGTCCAAACGATGATCCCAAAGAACCGAAAAGTAGGGGCTCTGAATGAATATCTCCGGATGCTGAAATAAACATCACTAACATCTCTGAAATCAGTATGATAGCCAAAAAATTCTACCATTTTGTCCAATTTGGACACAGGGGAAAAACGATAATTTTGAGTCAAAGCGGGGTCCACATGTGGCCCACTTTATACCAAAATGCGTGTCAGGGTAAAATGTCTCTAAATTGGATAAATTATAAGTCAAACAAATCCTAAACGGTGATACGAACTCAACGGTATATTAAATTTTAGATTACGGTGAGCCGATCACAATTTTGCCAATCAAGTCAACCGTGGGACCTGCGAATTGGCGGCTCGGTCAACTGTCTTAAAATTGCTTGAAACTTGGGTCACAGGACCAGCGTGATATCACGAATCCAATGGAGCAAGTTTTGTCGTGTTTCGACGAGCATGTACCAACTAATGAAGATATTTGTAAAATATCGATACGGAAGAACTTTTACGGATATGGGTTAATTCTGACACGCAAACACGTCCGAATCAAATTCTACAAAAGTCTGCACGTAAAGAAATACCATATGCACCTTTCGGTATAACTGGTACATGACATGATGGTCATGTTTGTCGGGATGCACTCTGTATCATAAGTTTATTAAGTTTTTGAAGGTTGTTTCTTATGAATTTTTTAAGCTAAATTTTAGCACAAAAATAACGAGCATATAGGTATAAAAAATAAATCATTTTGATGCCGAATAGGTTTTCTCTAGGCTAGCGCAATTAGATTCCAGGTTTGTCAAATATTCTGGAAGAAACTACCCTTCTAATATGGCCTCATAGATCGATTTACAGGTGTTCTGCTTTGCATGAAACTCTGATTTTCAGAAAGTTTTGGTTGAATTTATAACAGAAATATGATTGTTCGAATAAAACTACTTGAAGTCATTCGAAGATGTTTACATTGTGATTAAAGCTAACCAATTGGATCAAAAATTGGTGAAGCAGGTACGGAGAATTAGGAGAGGAAATATAGGTACCTGGACTGTTGGTCTTGACCAGCGAACCGAGGTCGTAGCGTGCGGTTTCCGCGGGCGGTTTTCACGGTCGTCGACGGTGGCGGGTCTGGCGGCGATCGCATGGTGGTGCAGCGGTCGTGAGGCATTTGCACGAGGTTGGTATGGAGGTGGTGCTTGTTGATTAAAGTTAGGGTTTCATTTTCGTTCGTCATACGTGAATATATATATATATATATATATATATATATATATATATATATATATATATATATATATATATATATATATATATATATATATATATATATTGAGAGAGAGAGAGATCGAGGGGTAGTAGTCCAGGTCGGGTCACGTTAAGGGGGTCGTTTGTTTGTTGTTGTAGGTTATTATTATTGTAGTATTTTGTGTTTTAGTTTGTATTATATATTTTATTTTATTTTCTCTTCGTTTCGTTTCGTTTCATTTTCTTTTCTTTTTCTTTTATTATTATTATTATTATTATTATTATTATTATTATTATTACTATAAAATAATTGTCTTATTATATTATAGTTACTACTATTATTATTATTATTATGAATTATTGGTACGTCGTCCGTATACGTACTATTATTCCTATTATTATATATATTTAAAAATCTTAGAAAATTAGGGGAGGTATTTTCTAAGATTTTTAAATATATAGGGGAGGTTACATGTATCAATAAGCCATAAGTACAATCTTTCACAAATATCGACAAAATATAGTGGAATGCTACATGGATGGCATTGTAGCTAGCTGACTTTCTAGCAGAAATTAATGAATGGTCAAGTACTAGCTGACTTTCTAGCAGCTGACCCCGTACCAGAAACCTCCAAGCTGAATGATGATATCCCCAATGAAGTATTAGAATATAATATGGAAATGGGAGATGACACTTGACAACTATTCTTTGATGGTGTAAAAAGAATAGGACCCAAAGGCAATATCATAGTCGGAGTAGGCGTAGTCTTAGTATTTCCTGACAAGCTACTCATTCATCGCATATTCTCTCACTGAACAATGTTCCAATAATATAGCAGAGTACAATATTTTGCTCATTGGCCTCCAACTTGCCAAACAATTAGACGTAGAGTATCTTGAAGCCTACAGAGATTCCAAGCTAATAGTCAATCAAATTAGGAGAGAATATGAAGTTCGACATGAAGACCTCATTCCTTATCATCATGAAGCACTGGAGTTACCTTTTACCTTCAAGAGTTCTTTATCTATCTTGTATTGCGATCACAAAATATGGAAGCAGATGCCCTTACAAGTTTAGCAGTATCATTGGTCATCCCTCTAAAAAGATAACATTAGATTACATTGACGAGTCAAGAATTATTTTGTAACAGGAATAATCTGAACATTGAGTAGAGCTACGTCATAAAGTCAACCTCAGTCGATGAAGATTGGAGAAGCCCGTTTGTAGACTATGCAGCATATGGGATCCTCCCAAAAAATCTGAAAGAAACGACTTATATTAAGAGACGTTCACTCGGTTTCTATTATGACACCTCGTCCAGGATATTATATTGTCGTTCATTTGATGGACTATTTGTAAACCCCCTCGACCAATTTAGGATTTATTTTAATTAAATTTAGAGACTAGGATTTATTTGGGTACCATTAGAATTAATGTGCGACAATTATATATATATCTTAATACACCTTACCGTTGCTTTGAGGTTGGAGCACCACACTAGTAGTTACCGTCAACCCAATGTCACAAACATCTCCTAGACATGCCAGACTACCCATCTGACCATTGTGTAACCTTAGATACTCGTTATTGCATCTCATCTTAGCTACGCAATATTCGTTAAAAGAACATCTTGCGTATTTTATTAATTTAATTAAATTGAGGCCAATTTGACCCTAAACAACACCTAACCAAGCCCACGTGTACCCTTTCACGTGGACCAGTCCCACCCCAACGAGTCATGACCGGCCCAAGTCCCGAGGTCAGCCTAAAATCTTCTTCTTTATAAATACACATATTCCCTAACATTAAAACCCTAAAACTTATTATCATCACCACCTCCAAAGAAACCCTAGGCGACCCCTTCATCTTAACCGAGCATCCCCTGCCCCCTCCCTGACCGGACACCCACCGCCACCGCCTCCGCCTCAAGCCACTATCACCACTTCAAACCACCGCCGCCTGACCACCACACCCATCCACCATCGCCACCATCTCCACATCTCCTTCACCATCACCAACTTCCTCCATTAAACCCGAACCCCTTAGCCGCTGCCCCGAGCGCCCCTGCCGCCTCTGGTACCACCAAAGACCATTTCCAGGCTGACCCCGATCTCCCCACGACCCTGACGGTCTTCCCCCGCCGCCAAGACGCCACTGCCACCGTTGTCAGATGCCGCTGCCACCTTTGTCAGACGCCGCTGCCACTGCTACACCTACTGTAATTGCTGCCACAGCCGCTGCTGCCTTGCTGGTCGTCAGACCGGAGCTGTCCCCTCGCCGAAGTATGCACAGTCGATAAGCACAGGCCCTCTCTCGTTCAACCACGCCTAGGTAACCATCGTATTGCCTTTTTTTGTCATTGTTTCGATTGTGTCGTATTTCGAGCATGGACACAAGTTAATTAATGTTGAACCATGTATTGGTATATATAGGATATAATTAGATTAGTATAATAATCAATGAGTTAGTAATTAATAAACTAGTAAATGACCCTAATAATGTGAATTGTTATAAGGACTCGTAATTCACCAAAACCTAGACTTTGATCAAACACACAGTAACATAAGGAAGAAGGACATGTAATTATGCAAAACATAAAGAGTTTCGTAGACCCAGAATGTGGTACTTTATTGTCGCAAGAGATACAGTAACTGAGGACTGGACACGTGCACACCTTAGCTACGTGCGCACGCGCCTCTGTAGTCGACTAGCCGTGACCCTTGCGGCAGTACTTAAGCGTAGCGTCGTAGTTTGTGTATTTATGGCTTTAGTGTCTGATGCTAGATTGCTATATTATATTGTGTGTTTAGGGTCATTGGATCAGCCAGGAGACACTGCAGGAACAGGCTATTGGCATTCACAGCTTGAGGACCCAGGCAAGATACCTTGCCATATTTACTGTCTAATTTAAATTATGCATATGTTTTATGATATCTTGTTGCTTATTTTATATGACTGTGCGCGTCCGAGATTGACTCGGGTGCAGTCGACAGATGCGTCAATGAGTAGTGTACTTGACCTAGCCATTAGCAGACTCACCCCATTGGAAGGATACTCTGATATCTTCCGAGACCTGACACTCTTACACGTTTCACAGTGACAAATTCATATTGGGATGCGGGTTCGCGTACTCGACTAGCTATCGGTGCATGTGACATGCATCACGATTAGTACGTAATTCAGGATTATTTCATTTGTAGAGACTTGGCATATAGATACGTGGTATGCACGTTGAGTATTTGACTTGGGTATCTATATTGGGCGGAGAGGACAACTAGTAGGCGTATGGGATACACACATTGGGATCCGTAGTATCCAGAGGAACCACGGATCCAATGACTCCCTTTATGCAGATTCCCCGTTCTTCGGAGCGGTATGGACGTTATATTATTCAGATTCCCCGTTCTACGGAGTAGTATGGACATTATATTATTCAGATTCCCCGTTCTTCAGAGCGGTATGGACGTTATATACTTGCAGATTCCCCATTCTTCGGAGCGGTATGGACGTTATGCCTACGCCTACCCATACGTACCAATGTTGTCCTCACATTGCATTCACTTAGAAGGTTAGCACACCCTTTATTTATTTTATTCAGTATTTATATATATGGCAAGCTTCTATGTATCTTGTTACGTCCCTCTGAGGACCTAGTACCTTTCCAGATTTGGACGAGGCATATTACCCCACAGTATACGGCCCAGGACAGGAGACGAGGTACGCTACAGCTGAGGAGCTAGAGGTGCTACCGTCAGAGTTTCCGTGATCAATTGGTAGGCCTTCTGCCTAGCAGTGGGTGCATCATTATCTAGTCAGCCGATGCCCTAGTCATTATCTTTTATCTATTATTTCAGTATTTTATTTTGTCATAGTAGTGGGTTTCTCCCCACCAGACATTCTTGGTTGTACTATGAAATTTTGAGACTGGCATTTATCTTCCAACATTTGTTATTAGTATTTTTTTGCTGTTTCTATTGTGGATGAGATTAGATTACCTGTTGTTGATTGACATTGGACTTATTAGTTATTTAGGACAGCGTAGCACTCTTTGTTGGATCCATTAAATTGGGATATCCTCGAAGACATGACAGCTGGCTATTGCCACGTGTCCTGGTCCCGTATATTTTGGGACTGGGGTGTGACATGGTTTTAGTGGTGGCCCATGCAGGTCTGACTTTATCATTGAGGTATGGTAACATGCCCAGCGAACCTGCAATAGGATAGAAATTACTACGTCTTATCCACTTGATTGCGTCTTGAACTTCCTTCGTATTACTTCTAAATATCTGCATCCTGTTTGTTTGATTCCGTACCCTTTTTAATGAAATCCTATCTCTTGCAGCAAGATGAACTTGTGTAGTGGACGAGGAGCACCCAGTGTTGTGGTACCAACCGACACCACCCAAAGAGAGAAGGTACCCCAGGGACTACCTGGAGGGCAACTACCGCTACAGGCCCCGCTGATACATTGGCACGAGACTTCTCAGGACGATCCTACACAGTAGCCCGAGGGATAGACTTCTGAAATGATCCCCACGCAGCATTTTGAGGGCCAAACTTTGGGAGCTATGCCAATGCCGCAAACTGAGAGACCGACATCGGAGGAGACGCCTACCGCTCAGCCAGAGGTTCCATTACCACCACCTCCACCCTATCCACCCTAAATGCCACAATCAAATGGACAGCCACAGATGCTTCAGTTCTTCCAGACTATGATGCAAGCAAAGTGGCATCAGACCGAGACATTGAGACAGAGTTTGATGGCAGTACTAGAGAGGACACCTATCACAGCACCAGTACCAGTAGCTCCACTAGCTCAAACAGGTGGCACTGTACGATGGTTCCGACAGATGAGACCAGATACTTTTCGGGCAACGAGACTGTAGAACAGATCTCCGATTGGGTTGCCAATATGGAGATGCTACTAGAGGTTTCACAACTGCATCCAGACCTTTAGATGACCGCGGTGAGGGCCCAACTAAAAGGCAACGCCTATCACTGGTGGGATTCTATTGAGCACAGTTTAGGCAAGAACCAGACTTGGAAATAGTTCTTAGAGTACTTCAACGTGAAGTATTTCCCGGCCATAGTCAGAAATGCCCTGTACTCCTAGTTTCTACATCTAGAAGAAGGAAATATGACTATTGACGCATATGACGCAGAGTTTAGCCGCCTCAGCAGATTTGGTATTGTCCTGATACCCAATGATCTAGAAAAAGCCCAAAGATTCCATCACGACCTCACTTTCGAGCTATAGAGGTATACCACCACACAGGCGAGGATTTCTTATGAGGAGGTTCATGCAGAGGCGAGGATCCAGGAGGCCATTTGCAGAGGAGCAAGATGTTCCAGCATGACCACACCAGCCAGAGCCCAGCCCGGAGTAGAAGGACCAATCCGTCATCCCGGAGCGCAGACGCAGCAGAGGATAACACCATACCAGCAAAATAAGCTTCCGTCTTATAACTATTGTGGTAAGAGAGGACATGACCAGAAGGACTGCCAAAAAAGACTAGGAATATGCATGATTTATGGAGCGAGCCAGCACTATGCCCGAGACTGCCCACAGCGTAGAGATATAGCACAGTAGACAGGACAAAGGCCAACAGCACCAGTTCCGAGGATACTACCCCCGCCAGGAGGATAACGTCCACCAGCACCCGGAGAATTCCAGAGGGGACCATCCTTGGCCCCACAGCAAGCACAGTTTGATCGATCCCGACAGCAAACCGGAGTACAGAGGCATGGACAGGCCTTTGCATTAGCAGCCACTGAAGAGGAAACAGAAGGGGAAGCTATTAAAGGTACCATTTTAGTTACATTATTACCTGCGACTGCATTGTTTGATTCTGGTGATACACTATCATTTATATCTAGTAGATTCGTAGCAATGCATAGAGTAGCGACTTCCCCCTTACCTAAGAGTTGGAAGATTCTTACCGAAGAAGATATCATGCCGGTTACCAGCACTATTAGAACGTGCTCGGTAGTCGTGCGTGGTAGAGAGATAAGAGCATGATTCTTGGTATTACCTATGCCATACTTTGACGTCGTGCTAGGCATGGACTGGTTAAGCCAATATAATGCCGTGCTGGACTGCCGTAAAGCTACCGTCACTTTTAGACCGCAAGATCAACCGGAGTTTGAGTACATGCGAGGGACTGTCGAGCAAGGAGTATGACAGACAGTGGGAACTTACATGGCTATGGAGATGGTAATCCCGTCGATAGTTGCAGAATTCAAGGATGTTTTCCCAGAGGAGTTGCCAGGCTTACCACCAGATAGAGATGTGGAGTTCATCATTGAGCTAGTACCCGGAGACACACCGGTATCTTCTAATTTATACCGATTGGCGAAGAAGGAGCTAGATGATCTGAAGCTACAATTAGAAGAGTTACAGAGCAAGGGATTTATCCGACCTAGTGCATCATCCTGGGGAGCACCAGTATTGTTTGTACCTAAGAAGGATGGAATAGTACGTATGTGCATTAATTACAGAGCCCTTAATGCTTTGACTATCAAGAACAAGTACCCCCTGCCGCGAATTGATGATTTGTTCGACCAGCTGACAGGAGCAGTGGTGTTCACAAAGATCGACTTGAGATCGGGTAATCATCAGGTAAAGGTGCGAAGAGTGGACATTCAAAAGACAGCATTTCAGACTCGTTATGGTCACTACGAGTTCTTAATGATGCCTTTTGGACTAACGAATGCACCAGCTGTATTTATAAACTTGATGAACAGAGTCTTCCACCAATACCTAGACCGGTTCGTGGTAGTCTTCATCGAAGACATCTTGGTGGATTTGGAGAGCCACGAGGAGCACGAGGAGCACTTGAGGCTAGTGTTAGAGAGCCTGAGGAGAGAGAGGCTTTATGCCAAGCTGAGCAAGTGTGAGTTTCTCCTAGATCGTATAGCTTTCCTTCAATACGTCATCTCAGAAGATAGTATTTCAGTAGATCCAGTAAAGATTTCATCAGTAGAGACATGGCCAACCCCTACCAATGTCTCGGAGGTGAGAAGTTTCCTAGGACTTGCCTGATATTACCGGAGGTTCGTAGAGAACTTCGCGAAGATCGCAGAATCGATGACCCGCTTGACCCGTAAGGAGAAGGAGGTCACTTAGACAGAGGAGTGTCAGAAGGCATTCGATGCGCTAAAGAAGCGTTTGACTACAACACCTATCTTGACCATACCTTCTGGACCCGGAGGATTCGTGATCTATAGCGACGCATCTGGGAAAGGATTAGGATGTGTCTTGATGCAGCATGGAAAGGTTGTGGCTTATGCCTCTAGGCAGTTGAGGACACATAAGAAGAGCTATCCCACCTTCGACTTGGAGGTTGCCGTAGTGATCTTTGCTTTGAAGCTTTAGAGGCACTACCTATACGGAGAAAGAGTAGAGATATTCACTGATCACAAAATCTAAAGTACGTCTATACTCAGAAGGATCTGTACCAGAGACAGAGACGTTGGCTCGAGGTAATGACAGACTTCGAGATTGAGCTATAGTACCACCCAGGAAAAGCCAATGTAGTAGTTGACGCATTGAGCAGAAGACCCATGGCATTTTTCTTGACTACCCAACAACATCTGTTGAGAGATCTAGAGTAGATGGGTATAGAGATTGTTATGCCCAGAGTAGATGGACAGTTATCGAGTTTTCAGTTGCAATCGACATTAGTGGAGAGGATCAAGGCTGCTTTACCAACAGACGCCAGATTCTAGAGGCTTCGATTGAGGACAGAGGCTGGAATATAGACAGAATTGCCTATACATGAAGACGGAACCTTGAGATGCAAAGATCGTCTCTACGTTCCAAATGGAGAACTTCATCAGGAGTTCATGTCAGAGGCACACAGTTCAACCTACTTTATTCATCCAGGAGGCATAAAGATGTACAAAGACTTAAGGCAGTACTACTGGTGGCATGGAATGAAGAGAAAGATAGCCCACTTTGTGGTGAAGTGCCTGGTGTGTCAGCAAGTCAAAGCTGAGCATCAGAGATCTGTAGGATTACTTTAACCGCTCCCGATACCGGAGTGGAAATGGGAGCATGTCACTATGGACTTTGTTACGGGTTTTCTGAGGAGTCCTAGTGGTCGTAATACAGTATGGGTAATCGTAGATAGATTCACCAAGTCCGCATACTTTTTACCCTTCAGAGTTGGGCAATCTACAGAGGTCTTAGCAGATATGTACATGAGGGAGATTGTGCGACTGCATGGAGTGCCAATTAGTATAGTGTCTGACAGGAATACGAGGTTTATATCTTACTTTTGGCAGAATATGCAAGAGAGTCTCGGTACCCGCCTAAAGTTTTACACATCGTATCACCCACAGACAGATGGCCGGTCGGAGCGCAACATTCAGACGTTGGAGGACATGTTAAGAGCATGCATGCTTGATTTCGGAGGATCATGTGTAAACCCCCTCAACCAATTTAGGGTTTAATTAAATTAAATCCGGAGACTAGGATTTAGTTGGATTTAATTAGAATTATATACGACAATTATATGTACCCCTCTAACCATGGTGTAACCTTAGCTACGCAATGTTCGTTAATTTTTGCCTTGCGCATTTAATTATTAATCTAATTAATTGTTGGAGGCCAATTTTACCCTAAACAGAACTTAACCAAGCCACATGCACTCTTTCACATGGACCAGCCCCACTCCAACAAGGTCCAGACCTGCCCAAGTCCCGAGGCTAGCCCATCAAATCCCCTTATAAATACACATACTATATGTCATTAAAAACCCTAAAAGTTACTATTCATCCTCCACCCTAACCCTAGCCGACCCCTCCTTCACCCGAGCTACCCCTCCCTCTACCAACGACCAACCACCTTGCCGCCGACACTGCTCTCGACGCCGGACTACCCTGCATAACGCCGGACCGCCACTGTCAGCTGACAGCACCACCACCTTCAACATCCCCCTCCGCCGCTAACCAGAACTCCATCACCCCGACCCCCTTAGTCGCTGCCAAGCGCCCCTATCGCCGCCATCACCGCCCACCACCACTCCCAGTCCTACCCCGACCCTCCCCGCGACCGGTCAGTCACCCCGGCACCGCCCTCAATCGCCCCCACCACTGTAGATCACCGTTGATGCTGCTGCGACCACCCGCAGTTGCTGCTGCAAGCCGCTGCCGCCGCTGCCTTGTTTGCCGGCCACTGCCGGAGCACCGCCCCACTAGAGGACGACCAGGCTGCGAGGAGACCATCGTCCAACCATCTAGGTAAACACCTATATACTCCCCTCTCTCGTATCGTGTTCATTTATGATCGTCGTGTCATCGTGTCTAGTATCGTAGTCTTAGACACAACCCTGGATTTACGAATATAAAGATTTATGTTAACAAAGATTTAACAATTATTTTACAACCAGCATTTACCTTAATAATATGACCTATGATTAAGACTTAAAATCCACCTGGAGACATAGACATTAACCTAGTGAATTTAACCTGGTAATTAGATGACGAGTTATTTAACAAGGTGCAACATAGTCTCGTAAAACCATAGACGTAGTATTTATTGTCTCAATGTGCACGTTGACCGAGGATAGAATGCGTGTACACCCTAGCTACGTGCACACGTGACGCTATATTCGACCAGTCATGAACTTGCGACAGTACCCAAGAGTAGCGTCGTAATCAGGTGTATATATTGCTTGTGTTTGATGATGGATTGCTATATTATATTTGTAGAAGCATAAAAAATATGCTGTAGAGTTATGCGCAGCATTTTATTGCTGGGCTGTGTAAAATATAACTTCAGAACCATCGGCGTACAACAGAGCTTTGTCGCTAGTACAACGTAAAATATAAGCTCAAGGACAATCCGCGTAAAGCAGTATTTCCAGACTGCTTTAGCGTAAAAGGATTGTTGCATCACCACTTTGGCGTAAAACTCATCCGCTTTTAATGCGATGGGAAGTTGTACGAGGAACGCTTCGTATTCCTCAAATGAACCTGTCAGATCATGCAATAAACCCGACTCCTGACAAAAAGTACTACACGACTATCCAGACGACGGTTGTAATGATGGTGCGGCACAGAGACCCAAACCGTCGTTTAGTGATGTTTCCCTGATACAAAGTACTTTTTTGCATACAAGGGAATACGCTGCCTAGTTTTACACAGGCAGATGTGAGCTTTTACGCTCAGCAGAAGACAAAACGAACTACCACGTCAAAAGCTGCTCTTCGTACAGAGCTCGAGGCACGTCTCTGCATTTAATGCTCAAAATAGTGGCAGATCTCTGCATTAAATGCACGAGATTTGGTTATATTTTTGAAGACTAGGCGAGCCATAATTATGGCTAACACATCTACATCATCACCCCTACATATTACGCCATCAGGCTATTTTCAGCTATAGGAGCACGTTGTACGCTATCTCCTTGGAATACGCCACCGGGCTACTTTCAGCTATAAGAAGCACGCTAATACGCTCAAAACACCAGTCAAAGAAGGAGGAACAGCTATCTTTTATTCTGGCTATCAATCCATACAGTATCAGGCTTCTATGCCTATAAGGCTTCTACGCCTATTTGGCTTCTACGCCAACCTGACAACTATTTGGCTTCTACGCCATGGTGACAGTTATTGGCTTCTACGCTAACCTTTTCTACGCGAGGGGCAATTACCTACGTGGCTCTCATGCCGTGATCTTCGCTGCAGTTATACACATTTTCTCATTATGGGACATGTGTCACACGCTTAATCAGAAGATCATCTATACGTGGGTGACAGTTATTATAACCGCCGCATAAAAAGTGCCACACTCTCCATTGTCCGGCTTTTATCCCGACTGGACGGTTATTGTCACTAAAACCCTATAAATTGAGACCTCTATTGACAGAGGTCCGGGGGGGGAACAGAGGTCGAAGGGTCGAAAAAAGGGGTCGAATGGTCAGAAATTGATTTTTGAGAGAGAAGAATCCAGAGCACAGACAGAGAGTAGTGATCGACAATTTTGGCATCGAGCATCTACTCCTTCTTATAATCTTTGAAGCTTCTTCGTCTTCCACAATAATTCTTCATCATCGTGTGGTCCAAGGGACAAAGTGATCGACTGCATATCAGACTCCTATAGCAATATTTACCCAGATTAAAATTTGTACTTAACATCCTCGTATAGGATTAATAGTACTTCTTGTTTGTAAACCTAAGAAAGGATTTTGTATAAACCTAGTTTTATTTCTTCCATTTATTATCAAACACAAGATGGCGACTCTGCTGGAGATCTCTTTCTCATCTGACGAGAAAGCAATTGCTCAACACGATACAGTACAAGTAGGATCAATGAAGAAGACCTTGGTTGTCCAGTTCGACCAGTCTGCCTACGAAGATATGCCTCGAGCAGGGGGTAGCTCTCACTCTCTCTCTCTGTTCAAGACAACAGGAAACTGCATAAGGTCTGGATGCCCAGGACATCCCCTATCATTCCTACCGACTCTCCGATTTCTCCGACCAACCAGGTTGTAGCTGTGCAACCTTCGCGCTCCGCGCGTAAAACTCTGTCTCCCGTCTGTGATGTGGCAGACAAAACTTCTGACAAATCCTCAGTACTAGTCCAGAAGTCTACTCTGCGCTCTGCGCATAAAATTCAGTCTCCCGTCTGTGACGTGGCAGACAAAACTTCTGACAAAGCCTCAGTGCTAGTCCAGAAGTTTACTCCGCACTCTGTACGTAAAATTCAGTCTCCCGTCTGTGACGTGGCAGACAAGATTTCTGATAATGCCTCAACGCCAAATCAAAAATTCCAAACGCGATCTACGCGTAAGAATGCATCTGCTCTCCGCGCAAAAGCAGATGGTCCTTGCAATCTACGCAAGAGAAAACAAGTGGCGGACTGCTCAACTTCTCGGCCTTTGTGCCAGCAAGAGAAGAATCTGCCCACTGTCCAGATTATACGAGAAGTTGATGGCTGATTGAGGACCTCTTCAGTTGTACGCCAACCTGAGCAGAGTTCCAAATTATGCCAGGTTAAACCCCTCGGCGTAATGAAGGTTCAGTTTGTGGATAGATACGCTCCTCGGGGATCATGTGCTGCTCATATGGCTGAACTGCTGTATTCCTACGACAGAAAAAGAGTTGGTGTACCCAATATCCGCATTCCAAATGAGGTAAACAGGAGGAATAGGCCTTCCTCCTCTTCTTCTTCTGTTAATACTCCTGACTTGTGTGAATTTCTGATCCAGAAACACAAAGACAGAAATCATAAACAGGCTTCAGTTCCCCTAACTGTCAAACGGGGAGAGATCATATGGGAAGATGCATCAACATCTAATGTCATCATGACATGTGGGCCATATGAAGAATCTGTCTTTATTGTTCCCCCAACTCACGACGACCAGCATCCAATAGTCTTCCGTCGCATGCAAAATAGTCCGATTGTACAAGAAGAATCTCGCGAGTCTGAGGGTGGCAAAATGCAAATCCACATATATAGCCCACAAGCTTTAAAGATTATACAAAGCATGGGTTATGATTTGAAGTTGAAACAAGGCCTCAACTATGGAAAAGGCAGATGAACACTGTTGCATAGTAATCCTTACTGTCAATAAACTTATTTTTGGTTGGGGTATACTGCATCTCTTGCAAACTCCAAACCTCTAGAGGCTGATCCTGCATAACCAGAGGCAGGTCCTTCTAAATCAACTTCAGTGGACAAATGCTACGACATGTCTGGGGGTAGCCTACCTCGACAAAATAGGGCACCATCCAAAGCTGGGGGTAAAATTCCTTCTGAGTCCGAAGATGATATAACGATGACGATCTTCCCGCAAGATCGTAAAACTCAGACATCAGGAGCCCGAAGGCCGAAAGGGACTTTCTTCTTCAATAAAGATGACATCATTAAAATCTTTAATATGTTGATGAAGGAACACAAACTTCAGCTACCCAACATCAGATACCCTGAGAGAGCCGGCAAAATTGACGACCCTGATTATTGCCTCTTTCATCGGTACATTCATCACCCTACAAGGGCCTGCTATGTATTAAAAAAGAGAATTCAGGAGTTGATTGATGCCAAGGTTATCACTCTGCATCTGTAAACAGGGGGACGATCACTGCAAATGGATTTTACTTTTAACGTGACAATTTGCTCCCTCAAGAAAGTACCGGATGATGAGACCCTAAAGTTTTCCCAGTGGATTCTTCAGGTCTATCCCCATTAAAAAAAATCACTCTAAAGTGAATTTTTTGACATGAGTTCATGTTCATATTACCTCTGAACTATTGTCCAAATATTTCGTTATCTTCCGAGATGAGTTTGTCATGTTCGTATTACCTCTGAACAAACCATCCTGGTCTGACTATCGATTATCATGTCCATATTACCTCTGATATCGATTGTCATCTCAACTTAACACCCGTACTTAACTCTAAGTACGCCAGTGGTGTTAGGTCCACAAAAAACTGCTATGTTCATATTACCTCTGAGTAGATATGTATCTCCATCCACAATGGAGTCACAATCAAAAAGTTTGTCATGTTCATATTACCTCTGAACAAACTTTCCGAGTTTTCGGCTATCGATTATCACGTCCATATTACCTCTGATATCGATTGTCATCTCAACTTAACACCCGTACTTAACTCCAAGTACGCCAGTGGTGTTGAGTCCACAAAAACTGCCATGTCCATATTACCTCTGGCAGGGCTTATCCTAAACTTAATACTTGCACTCTCGTGCGCAAAAAGTAATAGGTCCACAAAAAATTCCCCTGTGGAATGCTCGCAATGGAAAAATGAAATGTCATGTTCATATTACCTCTGAACTATCCTCATTTTTCCAGCGAAGAAAGAGTCAGTCTCTATTCATCCCTACAGAGTCGTATTTTATCACGTCTATATTACCTCTGTCAGGATTTGTCTCAAACCTATTACCTGCACTCTCGTGCACAAAAAGTAATGGGTCCACTAAAAATCCCCTAGTGGGATGTCCTCAATAAATACTGTATCGTACTACGTCCATATTACCTCTAGTACAATATCTGAAATTCGCGCAAACAATCATAAAAAGAATGGGAAGGTCCTTATATGATTGTAAACGACGCTTACAGATTAACCAAGCATAATGGAAATTTGGCAATGGCTACTATCAACTGCAAAATCTCGAAGAAGTAGTATACTTGATCTCCTTCGTTTAATGGAGTATGACGAAGATCTTATTCTGACGATACCATGCACAAAGGTTAGCTGGATCATATTCTATCAGGTTTATGTGACCTCCGAATAGATATCCTTAACTAATTTGTAAGCCTATCATGTTAATGATACCTCTGATAGTGTTTAGTATACAAATTTAGTTGGATTATATTCTTTCAGGTTTATGTTAACTCTGAATAGATTTATATTCAGCAAAACCTTAACGAAAGAATATCATATTAATGATACCTCTGATATCACTTTTACCCTAGCCTATCATATTCTAAAATGATGGGCCAACAAAGTCAGAAAATGTGTCTTTATTATCTCTAAGAAATTACAGGAGAAACAAGAAAGGTACATCATTTGGGAGAAGCAGTTAGGTCGCGAATCTATTGCGCCAGAGTAACCATTCTCTCATCCCTGGAGTTCAAGACATCGGTGCGAGCCCGCTCCAACCTTGCTGCATCATTGTTCAAAGTAGATAGCTCGGACCGAGCACGTACAAAACCTGCGTGGATGACACCCATATGTGTCAGGTACTGCTGAGCAGTCTCCATTCGATCCTTCAGCACATCTCGGGTTGCCGATAAAGAAAGAGCCTTCGCCTCTGCTTGAGCGAGCTTATCTTTCAGTCTGCGGACCCTCGCTGTCTCTTGCTCATATTCGGCTTCACACTGAGTCAGTTGGGGAATGACATACTCCAATTTGGTACGCTCTTGATCCATCTCCTGCTGCTGTTTCTGGACAGATTTGTTCAGGGATTCCAGTTGCCCAGCAAGCTCTGCAGTTAAGGAGTCATATCTAGCTTGAACGAGATCGTCAATGTTGCCTCGAGACAGCTGCAAATAATCGTTAATGGGTTATTCCAAACCATTAACTATCTGCTCCAGTGTGTCAGCTCTCCCAGTGTCATTAAAATCTCTGATCGGCACTATCGCAAACTGGGAGGACCTCCTCAGAGACTCGAAGCCTAGATTCTTCTCCAGCACCATTGATATCAGTATTTTCAAGGCGGTGTAGAAAATACTAGTATACTGCTCAGTCAGCATGGCTAGATTCGAATGGACGCTAGGAGTGGCTACAATATCGACGAATTCCCCTCCAGGAATGACTGTAGATGATGTTGCTATAGTCGTCGCCTCAACAGATGGAGCGGCAAAAGAAGATGTGCCAACAATGGACGAAGTGGCCGGCGTACTCAAAGGAGGCATTGTCGTATTGACAGGCTCATTCTCCTCTCGAGATGTCAGAACCATTTCGGGCGAGCCAGCACCCGAAAATATTTCCTCTTCGAAGTCGGGCACCTCCATGTCATCGGCAGGAGTTGAAATAGAGCCAAAAGGTACGTCAATACTGCCTTCCCTGTAGATGTCTTCTCCTGAAAAGAAGACAAGAGAAAGTTAACATCAACCTAATGTTAATTTTTGCTAAAAAGAGGCATAAAGACGACTTTTACCCATGGCCGATGGTATATATGTCGCGTCGGTGGCCAGTACAGCTAAATCATTTCTTAATTATGCTAAGCGAGCTATCATACCTGGAGAAGGGGGTGTGTCAACTGACATTGGCAGGTATTCTTACAAGTCTTCATCCAGATCCAATCGAGGTTCAAAGGCGATCTCGTACTTATAGACGCGACAGGAATTTCTCCTGTTGCTGATCTGGATAAAGATATCCTTATTTTGCTCGGCTTCAAAGGCGATCTCGTACTACTACCTGAAGAGGTAGCAGCAACAGCAGCCTCGAGCAAAGATTCTCCGGCACTGCCAGCCGGAACTGTCTCCTGACAGGATCACCAACCATCTTTTTCTTCTTACGAGGGAAAGTCTCCTTCAGAACAGAAGCCCTTCGCTTACCAGAGATAACCAGAGGCCCTGCAGGTGGAGGTATTTTGCCTCTCGGTACTGCCAATAAAGGCTCATCTGGATTGACAGAATCCTCATCCTCGTTAGAGGAGACTGATGGGATTTCGTCTCTTCCCGCTGACTTAAAAGAGGGCATCCTAAAACTTCCACGCATATCAAAATCGTAATAGAAAGTATTTGTTGCCACATAAAATTGGGCATACGAATGGAGGATGCGCAACTCCATGGATAGTGAAGTTGCGGGCACAGTAAAAGCTGCTCCAGTGTAACCCATTATGAAATACTGCCATCCTTTCGCTCCATCAATAAGTCCACCCCTGGACTTGAAGCTGGTGACGGCATTGCCCACGTGCAATTGGTCATACCCAAACTGCCTGGCGAACCGACTAGGCAGGTAGGGCTCCAAGAAGCATTGGTCTTCACTTCTATACAACAAATGGGAAGGTCTAATACAGACCAACCAATTAAAAGCTTCAGGAGAAAGAATAGTTTTCCCTTCACCTGAGTCCTGAAGCCTGCTCCCATGTTGATTGAGATGTATAGAGGGGACGGTCCAGAAGGGCTTCCAGTTGTGACTAAAATTTAGTGCCCGCCGACAGTCTAAAACTGTGGTCACGTTCCAGGTAGAATTCTTGTAATTCAACAAGACATTACTCCCCGAACTACTGCCAGGGCCGGGAGACATCACCCTGGGGTTATGGAGAATTAACCATCCCATCAAGTACAGGAACGGTAATTCTACCATGGAAAAGCTGTCATGCCGAGTTTCATCGGCAAGCAGCCCATCAGTCATGGCCCTCAGGCCATCTTGTATGCGGCATACCATAGCAGGGAGCAAGCCCAGTCTTGCCCCAAATACCAGACGCACGGCAGGCCATAAGGTGTTGCGGTAAATACGATCCGCAGATGGAATGTCGGGTACTACCAGTCGGCGCAGCCATATAGAAAGGAAGCCAGCCAGTTGAGCTTCCTTGGACAGAGGCCTGCGATAATGCCTCAAATAACTATAGGCTTTAGTGCTCGCAGGATATTTCCCTATCCCTTCGTCGAGAATCTGATCTGAAGCCCCAGCATCTTCCATAAGATCATCGACTACCTGAGCACTAAGCACGCTCAGAAAGCTCAAAGGCCTATCCCTGCTATCCACGACTTTATTTGGCTTAGCAGTCCTGGCCTGATGGAAGAAGAGGTAGGACGCCCATTTGTTGGTATGAGCCAAATCAGAGGGCTCATTACAAAAGGCGGTGCATGCTAGGTAGTGACACATCAGCACCTGGTATACTGCCACTACCCGAGGGTCTGTATCTCCCAGCTCCCGATTTGTGGGAACATACTCTTCATAAGGAGTATCCCCCATTGGTAGTCTTGAAATCTCTGCCATTTCATGAAAGGCCAATCCCAACTCCCCCATTGGAGTGTCAAAAGTCCCGGTGACCGAGATATATCGCTCCATCAAAGCCAGAAACAGGTTGGGGTTGAGAGGTAACCCAACACTGGTGGCATTCACAGCCGCGTACAGACCAATGCTTCAGGGCCCAGTCAGCTAAACGAGCCCATCGAAGATTTGTAGGGGTAAAACCCACCCATTTGTCCGAGGATTAACCTTAGGGTATACTCCTCCATGACCCATGAAGTCATTATAGAAAGTCAGTAATTGAACTGGTTGGAGCAGTAAAGTGTACTCGGGACACTGCCCGGATACAATCCCCTGAACGGCATGACCGAGCCGGAAGGGCGGCTTACAAACGACCCTTGGTCGGATCCTTTCTGGTAGAATATCTTCCCCGGCTGGCCGTGGAGATTGGGAGTCAGAGTCCACGACATCCTCCTGGGATGCATGGCATGGAAGAATGCCGAGATAGGATAATCCCTCAGCATCTTAGGCAGATACAAGACCAAGCCCCCGGTAGGAAAAACCCAGAGTTCTTTCTTGAGGTTCGTCTGGGATTATTTGTCAATCATATCCCCGATGAGAAAAGCCAGTTTTATATATTGTGCCCCCGTCTATATACGCCAGGGGCTCTCCGTTGATCATGCTCAACATCATTCGCTCTCCTTGAGACGATATCAAGATGCCCCTTCCTTCAGGATATTGGGGTCCAGAAATAGGAAATGTCATATGGGACAAATCCTTCAGGTAATTAGAATGCAGCATCCCAGCAGCAGAACCCATCACCTCAGCCAACGGAGATGCATGCAAGTTAACTACAAAGTGCAAGAAAAATACGTCAGTTTCTATACTAGACCTCATAATCTTGCAACTTATGCCAGAAAGCAACAGTCTGTGCTTTTACGCCAAGACTGTAAAAACTTGATTTTTTTTATGCTGGAATCTCATTCCAAGGCATAAAATTCAAGATTGGCAGTATACACAAAAATTTGACAGTCTGTGTTTTACTCCAGATTGCTAAAGTTTGAGTTATTACGCCAGAATTCTTATCTAGAGCGTAACACTCAAAGTTTGTAGTATACGCTAATTTTTGACAGTTAAAGCTTTTTACGCTAGACTGCGAAAATGTGGAGTTTTTATGCTGACACTTTAGAAATGTGGGCGTAAAAGATGAAACATCTCTGTGCATCATCTTCCTCGAAGAGGCTATCAGCACAGGAAATGACCTAGCGCGTTCACGTACAACGTGTGCGAAGGGTTTTTCTTCGTTCTTGTCATCTCAAAAAAAAACTTTACCTATAACGCCCGGTGCACAGCTCGTCGGTGGGACACTTCGTTCAGAGCGGGGCTCGCCCTGCCTGACGGGAGTCGCTCTTGCTTGAGCAGAGGAGCGAGAAGAGGAGGCAGCCTTCTTTCCCTTAGAGGAGGAAATTGATTTTGGGGCCATTGCTAAAAACTCAGAATGCTCAGAGAAGAAACGAAGGAGAGAACTCAAAGAGACGAAAGTTTTCTTTTTCAAAAGACAGGTGAAGAGTCTTTCTCTGAAAGCCTTGGGATATATAGAGTTCAGATGGACTCCTCGAATCCCTAACCAAATCCGATATTTAATATTCAGTTATGATTGGGGACTACGTCAGCCTATTACTTAGGGAAGGCGGACAGTCAGCGAATTTAAAAAGTTTTCTTGCAGAGCAGATTCGTGATTTTTTACGCCAAAGAGCTTTTTACGCTCGAGAAGCTACAAATCAATAGTTTTACGCTCAGAGGCTATAAGTCTATGGTTTTATGCCCGGATGCTTTTACGCTCGGTAGCTTTTACGCTCGAGAGGCTACAAACCTACGACTTCACGCTTAGAAGCTACAAATCTATGATTTCATGCTCAGAAGTTTTTTACTCTCAGAGGCGACAAATCTATGACTTCACGCTTGAAAATTTTCTTTATAGAACCTACAAATCTATAATTTCTACGCCCGGATGCTCTTATGCTCAGCATCATTTACGCTCGAGAGGCTACAAACTTATGATTTTATGCTCATCTATACTACAGATATATTACTTTCCGCAAACCTGAAAATACGGAGGCCAGAATATGCGTATATCTGAACAAATCTCAAGGCAGTCAATTACAAGGGTTCACACAGAAGATGCTCCTTCCTGGCCTCAAAATATCCCAAGTACCCAAAGCATACAGAGTTCAGCATTGAAAATGACTCTTCTCCTTGGGTCGATTGGAAGTTCATCCAAAATCCAGTTTGAATATTTCTTCTACAGTTCAAGATGGCGATTCAGTTTTGACAGCCATTTCTCGCCCTATTTCAAGGTATTTTCGGGAAATTATTCTTGAAGATGACGGTCTGAACAAAGAATTCTTCTTATCAGAAGTGACAGTTCAGAATTCTACGCAACTCCTCGTTCGAAACAGCAGTACAGTTCGAATATTTAACTTAAAAACAAGCTTTCTGCGCATCTTCAGTTATGCGTAAAAGACAGAACGGAACCAAATACTCTTTCTATCAGAGTCGACGTAAAGTCTTCCAAATGTGTTGAAGCTACACATATTCAGACTTCATCACAGAAAAAAATATGGCAAATCATCATATATGCAAAAGAAGACGATTTTATTAAATCATGATTACATATGAGGGAAATCCAGTCTACAAAGGGTTTTTTTCATATTACATATGAGGGAAATCCCGTCTACAAAGGGTTTCTCATCCTCACTTAAAGATCATGCCCAAAATCTATTCTGCCAGGTTCTCGCATTAGGGGAGATCTTTATCCGTCTTCTGCAGCAGTTCATCGACTTCCACAGTCGATGAACAAGAAAATGATAAATGGTAGGAGGATACAAAATTGGGCCTGTATAAATTATTCAAGAGCCCATCCTCCATACGCAATGACAGATTGAGTTGAGGTGTTAGACCCAACTCGATATTGGAAGACAAAGCTAGTTTGTCTGCTCTCGTCCACGAACAACGGAAGAAAATACAGCTTGCAAGCTGTGTGGTCTAATGTGACCCTTCCTCTCTCCTGGACGAATCGCCATATGAAGTTGCTGATTATCCCAATCAAAGGAAGCTATGATATCCTTCCATGATCCATTATTGCAGAGGATATTTGCTCGAAGACGCCTTCTTTTTAGGCTCCTTACATACGGGAAGAACATGATCTTCTTCTTCCTCAAGTCGTCCTGACGAAATCCGGCAATCATCTCTGTGTGGTGAAGAAAATATGGGAAGAACAGGTTAACTCCTCAGCCTTTATATAGACAAAAGAGAACACACCGAATCCTAACAGATCCCCAAAAATCTGCCAAGAAATTAGCCTCAAAGAACGAGTCAAACTTGACTATTTCATGCTTCATTCAAAGTGTTTCAAATTACGAGGAATTTGAAAACTTTGAAGGTGGTCTTGTAGAAGCATGGAAAATACGCTGTAGAGTTATACGCAGCATTTTAGTGCTGGGCTGCATAAAATATAACTTCAGAACCATCGGCGTACAACAGAGCTTTGTCGCTAATACAGCGTAAAATATAAGCTCAAGGATAATCCATGTAAAGCAGTATTTCCAAACTGCTTTAGCGTAAAAGGATTGTTGCATCGCCACTTTGGCGTAAAACTCATCCACTTCTAATGTGATGGGAAGTTGTACGAGGAATGCTTCGTATTCCTCGAATGAACCTGTCAGATCATGTAGTGAACCCGACTCCTGACAAAAAGTACTGCACGACTATCCAGACGACGGCTGTAATGATAGTGTGGCACAGAGACCCAAACCGTCGTTTAGTGACGTTTCCCTGATACAAAGTGCTTTTTCACATACAAGGGAATATGCTGACTAGTTTTATACAGGCAGATGTGAGCTTTTACGCTCAGCAGAAGACAAAACAAACTGCCACGTCAAAAGTTGCTCTTCGTACAGAGCTCGAGGCACATCTCTGTATTAATGCTCAGAATGGTGGCAGATCTTCGAGACACGTCTCTGCATTTAATACTCAGAATGGTGGCAGATCTCTACATTAAATGCACGAGATTTGGTTATATTTTCGAAGACTAGGCAAGCCATAATTACAGCTAACATGTCTACATCATCACCCCTACATATTACGCCATTAGGCTATTTTCAACTATAGGAGCACGCTGTACGCTATCTCCTTGGAATACGCCATCGGGCTACTTTCAGCTATAAGGAGCACACTAATACGATGAAAAACCCAGTCAAAGAAGGAAGAACAGCTATCTTTTACGTTGGCTATCTATCCATACAGCATCAGGCTTCTACGCCTATAGGGCTTCTACGCCTATTTGGCTTCTACGCCAACCTGACAACTATTTGACTTCTACACCATGGTGACAGTTATTGGCTTCTACGCCAACCTTTTCTACGCGAGGGACAGTTACCTACGTGGCTCTCATGCCGTGATCTTCGCAGCAGTTATACGCATTTTCTTATCGTGGGACACGCGTCACACGCTTAATCAGAAGATCATCTATATATGGGTGGCAGTTATTATAACTGCCGCATAAAAAGTGCCATACTCTCCACTGTCCAGCTTTTACGCCGACTGGACGGTTATTGTCACTAAAACCCTATAAATAGAGACCTCTATTGAAAGAGGTCCGGGAGGGAACAGAGGTCGAAGGGTCAGAAAAAGGGGTCGAAAGGTCGAAAATTGATTTTTGAGAGAAGAATCCAGAGCACAGACAGAGAGTAGTGATCGACAATTTTGGCATCGAGCATCCACTCCTTCTTGCAATCTTTGAAGCTTCTTCGTCTTCTACAGTACTTCTTCATCATCGTATGGTCCAAGGGACAAAATGATCGACTGCAGATCAAACTCCTATAGCAATATTTACCCAGATTAAAATTTGTACTTAACATCCTCGTATAGGATTAATAGTACTTCTTGTTTGTAAACCTAAGAAAGGGTTTTGTATAAACCTAGTTTTATTTCTTCCGTTTATTATCAAACAATATTGGTGTATTTAGGATCATTGGATCAGCCAGGAGTCACCACTGGAGCAGATTATTGGCATTTACAACTTGAGGACTTAGGCAAGATACCTTGCCATATTTATTTTCTAAATTAAATTATGCATATGTTGTATGATTCTTGTTGTTTTATTTCATATGACTGTGCGCGTCCGAGATTGACTCGGGTGCAGTGCACGGATACGTCGATGATTAGTATACTTGACTTAGTCCTTAGCAGACTCACCCCGTTGGAGGATACCCTGTTATCTTCTGAGACCTGACACTCTTACACGTTCACTGAGACATATTCATATTGGGATGCGGATTTGCGTACTCGACTAGCTATCGGTGGGTGTGACTTACATCACGGTTAGTACGTAACTCAGGGTTATTTTTATTCATAGAGACAGGCATATAGATACGTGGTATGCACGTCGAGTATTCGATTTGTGTATCTACATTGGGCGGGGAGGACAACTAGTAGGCGTATGGAATACACCCATTGGAATCCGTAGTATCCAGAGGAACCATGGATCCAATGACTCCCTTTATACAGATTCCACGTTCTTCGGAGCGCTATGGATGTTATATTTTATACAGATTCTACGTTCTTCGGAGAGCTATGGACGTTATATATATGCTATACAGCTTCCACATTCTTCGAAGCGGTATGGACGTTATACCTATACCTACTCATACGTACCAATGTTGTCCTCATATTGCATTCACATAGATGGTTAGCACACCCTTATTGTATTTATTTTATTCAGCATTTATATATGGCATGCTTCTATGTATCTTGTTATGTCCCTCTGAGGACTGGTACCTTTTCAGATCTGGACGAGGTATATTACCCCATAGTGTACGGCCCATGATCGGAGACGAGGTTTGCTACAGCTGAGGAGTTAGAGGTGCTACCGTCAGAGTTTCCGTGATCAGTTGGTAGGCTTTCTGCCTAGGATTGGGTGCATCATTATCTAGTCAGCCGATGCCTTAGTCATTATCTCTTATCTATCATTTCAGTATTTTATTTTGTCATAGCAGTGGGTTTGTCCCCACCTGACATTCTTTGTTGTACTATGATATATTGAGACTGGCGTTTATCTTCCAGCAGTTATTATTAGTACATTCTTGCTGTTTATTTATGGATGAGATTAGATTACCTATTGTTGATTTATATGGGACATGTTAGTATTAGGACAGTGCAACACTCTTCATTAGGATCCATTAAATTAGGATATCCTCGGAGACATGACCGCTGGCTATTGCCATGTGGCCTGGTCCCGTGTATTTTGGGACTGGGGTGTGACATCATAGGAGGACCATTTATATTTGGTCAAATTTTCCTACAATAATAGCTATCAAGCGAGCATTCAGATGGCTCCCTATGAAGCGCTGTATGGAAGGAAGTATCGTTCCCCAAGTATGTTGGAGCGATATAGGCGAGAGACAGATTCTTGGGCCAAAATTAGTTGTTCATACAGTAGAGAAGGTAAAGAAGATCCAAGGGCACCTGTGAGCAGCACAGGATAGGCAGAAGCATTGGGCGAATACACATCGACGACCCCTAGAGTTTCAGGTTGTAGATCACGTGTTTCTAAAGATCTCACCTACTCGGAGGACTATCAGATTTGGAGGTAGAGGAAAGCTGAGCCCGAGGTACATCGGACCATTCGATGTGTTAGAACGCATCGGAGAGGTTGCTTACAGGTTAGCCTTGCCGCAGACTTTGGAAGGAGTCCATGACGTCTTCCATGTATCTCAGCTAAGAAGGTACATGCCAGACCCGAGTCATGTGCTTGATCATTCAGAAATCACAGTCGTCCCGAGCTTATCATACCAAGAGGATCTTGTTGAGATTCTGGACAGAAGTGAGAAGGTATTGCAAGGTCAGACTATCCCCCTAGTCCATGTCGCATGGAGGCATCATGCACCAGGCGAGTCGACCTGGGAACGTAAGGAGGATATTCGACAGCGTTACCCCCATCTCTTCGAAGCCATAGGTATGTATTAGCATTTTAATTTCAGTCAGTAGTTCTTACCATGCGTATATTTTAATTTCGAGGACGAAATGCTCTAAGGAGGGTAGATTGTAAGCCCCCTCGACCAATTTAGGATTTATTTTAATTAAATTTTGAGACTAGGATTTATTTTGGTACCATTAGAATTAATGTGCGGCAATTATATGTCTTAATACATCTTACCGTTGCTTCGAGGTTGGAGCACCACACTAGTAGTTACCTTCAACCCAATGTCACAAACATCTCCTAGACATGCCAGACTACCCATCTAACCATTGTGTAACCTTAGATACTCGTTATTGAGTCTCATCTTAGCTATGCAATATTCGTTAAAAGAACGTCTTGCGCATTTTATTAATTTAATTAAATTGAGGCCAATTTTACCCTAAATAGCACCTAACCAAGCCCACGTGCACCCTTTCACGTTGACCAGTCCTACCCCAACGAGTCAAGACCGGCCCAAGTCCTGAGGTCAGCCTAAAATCTCCTTCTTTATAAATACACATATTCCCTAACATTAAAACCCTAAAACTTATTATCATCACCACCTCCAAAGAAACCCTAGCCGACCCCTTCATCTTAACCGAGCATCCCCTGCCCCCTCCCCGACCGGACACCCACCGCCACCGCTTCAAGCCACCATCACCACTTTAAACCACCGCCGCCTGACCACCACACCCATCCACCATCGCCACCATCTCCTTCACCATCACCAACTTCCTCTATTAAACCCGAACCCCTTAGTCGCTGCCCCGAGCGCCTTCGCCGCCTTTGGCACCGCCAAACACCACTTCCAGGTCGACCACTATCTCCCCATGACCCTGACCGCCTTCCTCCGCCGCCAAGACGCCGCTGCCACCGCTATCAGACGTCGTTGCCACCTTTGTCAGACGCCGCTGCCGCTGCTACACCTACTGCAGTTGCTGCCACAGCCGCTGCTGCCTTGCTGGCCGTCCGACCGGAGCCCTCCCCTCGTCGGAGTACACACAGTCGACGAGCACAGGCCCTCTCCCGTTCAACCATGCCTAGATAACCATCGTATTGCCTATTCTCGTTGTTGTGTCGATTGTGTCGTGTGTCGAGCATGGACACAAGTTAATTAATATTGAACCATGTATTGGTATATGTAGGATGTAATTAGATTAGTATAATAATTAATGAGTTAGTAATTAATAAACTTGTAAATGACCCTAATAATGTGAATTGTTATAAGGACTCGTAATTCACCAAAACCTAGACCTTGATCAAACCCACAGTAACAAAAGGAAGAAGGACATGTAATTATGCAAAACATAAAGAGTTTCGTAAACCTAGAACGTGGTACTATATTGTCGCGAGAGACACGGTAACTGAGGACAGGACACTTGCACACCTTAGCTACGTGCGCACGTGCCTCTGTAGTCGACTAGCCGTGACCCTTTCTGCAGTACTTAAGCGTAGCATCGTAGTTTGTGTATTTATGGCTTTAGTGTCTGATGCTAGATTGCTATATTATATTGTATGTTTAGGGTCATTAGGTCAGCCAGGAGACACTGTAGGAATAGGCTATTGGCATTCACAGCTTGAGGACCCAGGCAAGATACTTGCCATATTTACTGTCTAATTTAAATTATACATATGTTGTATGATATCTTGTTGCTTATTTCATATAATTGTGCCTGTCCGAGATTGACTCGGGTGCAGTCGATGGATGCGTCGATGAGTTGTGTACTTGACCTAGCTATTAGCAGACTCACCCCATTGGGAGGATACTCTGATATCTTCCGAGACCTAAAACTCTTACACGTTTCATAGTGACAAATTTATATTAGGATACGAGTTCGCGTACTCGACTAGCTATCGGTGCATGTGACATGCATCACGGTTAGTACGTAATTCAGGTTATTTTATTTGTAGAGACTTGGCATATAGATACGTGGTATGCATATCAAGTATTCGACTTGTGTATCTACATTGGGCGGGAAAGACAACTAGTAGGCGTATGGGATACACACATTGTGATCCGTAGTATCCAGAGGAGCCACGGATCCAATGACTCCCTCTATCAGATTTTTTGTTCTTCAGAGCGGTATGGACGTTATATACTTGCAGATTCCCCATTCTTCGGAGCGGTATGAACGTTATGCCTACGCCTACTCATACGTACCAATGTTGTCATCATATTGCATTCACTTAGATGGTTAGCATACCCTTTATTTATTTTATTCAGTATTTATATATATGGCATGCTTCTATGTATCTTGTTACGTCCCTCTGAGGACCTGGTACCTTTCCAGATTTGGACGAGGCATATTACCCCACAGTATACGGCCCAGGACAGGAGACGAGGTATGCTACAGCTGAGGAGCTAGAGGTGCTACCGTCAGAGTTTACGTGATCAGCTGGTAGGCCTTCTACCTAGGAGTGGGTGCATCATTATCTAGTTAGTCGATGCCCTAGTCATTATCTTTTATCTATCATTTCAGTATTTTATTTCGTCATAGTAGTGGGTTTGTCCCCACCAAACATTCTTGGTTGTACTATGATATTTTGAGACTGGCGTTTATCTTCCAATATTTGTTATTAGTATTTTTTTACTGTTTCTATTGTGGATGAGATTAGATTACCTGTTGTTGATTGACATTGGACTTGTTAGTTATTTAGGACAGCGTAGCACTCTTCGTTGGATCCATTAAATTAGGATATTCTCGAAGATGTGACAGCTGGCTATTGCCACGTGGCCTGGTCCCGGGTATTTTGGGACTAGGGCATGACACTGTTATTACGGTGTCTCTCTAACATTAAAGAAATGCAATCATTTTTCGAAGCTCGTGATGGCGTCTGTGGAACACATCAACTAGGTCCTAAGTTACTGGATCATCTTCGAAGGATGGGTTACTATTGGCCTACTATGGTAGCAGACGCGATAGATTATGCTCGTAATTGTAGAGCATGTCAGATCCATGCCAATTTTATACACCAGCCTTTAAAATTCTTACATCCTACGGCTAGATTCCTTTGAAGGTTGGGGAAATAGATATTATTGGACCTATCCACCCACCTTCTTCGAGGCGACATCGGTCCATACTTGCAATAACCAATTACTTTTCTAAGTGGGCAGAGGCAATTCCACTCATCGATGTAAAGACGTCCAATATGATCAGTTTCATCAAACATCATGTGATCTATCATTTCGGTGTTCCCCAAAGGATAATACACGACAACGGACCACAGTTTGCTAGTCAAGCATTTTATCGGCTCTATGACAAAAATTGAATCCATAATATAGCCACTACGGTTTATAATCCAGCAGCCAACGGTTTAGCAGACACCTTCAACAAAACTATAATCAAGTTACTCAAAATTTGTCTCATCCAACAAGCGTGATTGGAATGAGAAGCTCGGAGAATGCTTATTGGCTTATCGCACGATAATCCGAGTTCCAACTGGTTGTACACCATTCTCTTTGGTCGATGGTGTAAGCCCCCTGATTTTCAGAATTTGAACTTCGGATTTTTTCCCAATTTATCTGTAATTTTCGGGAATTGAAACCCTAGGCGTTGGTAATTAAAGGATTTTTAATTTCAGTTAATTCATATTAAAATATTATGGAAATAATATTTTATGGTGTAAAATAGAAAACCGGACATAGGGTAATTTTCCGTGAATTTATTGGACTCCGGAATGACTTTTGAAGCCCTAGAAACCAATTTAGAAATTAAACCGAATTTAACCCATGCCAACGCCGACATCCCCATGAGAGCCGAAGCCCAGCCCAAGGAGCGTTGACCCGGCCCGAATCCTAGGTCTAACCCTAGTCCAATTCCTGTAATGTATAAATACATGATTCCCTAGGTTTTCTCCACAAAAGAAAAGAAGAAGAAAACAAATTCCCAATTTCCCAAAAATCCCTAATTCCTAATTACCTAACCTAACCCTAACCCTAATCTAGTCGCCGGCTACCCCCGCCGGAGCAGCCGACCCCCTGCCGCTGCCCTCCGCCGTGAGTCATCACCACCGCCGCTTCTCTCCTTCACCTACTCCTCTTCCTTCCTCCCAGCGCTGCAACGACCCGTCGACGAGCCACTGCCCCGGACGAGTTCGACTTTCCCCGCCCACCGACTCTTCCCTGACTCGCGCGGCCGCCGTTCCCTGTTTGCCCCCAACCTCCGCCCTCAGCCTGCAACTCCCTCCGCGGCCGACTACACAGCAGCCATCTCCCCTGTGCTCGACCGCCGCTCGATCCTCCGCTCAGGCCGAGTTCCCTTCCGCCAGGCCGTCGACGATCCCGAGTCCACCAGTCCCGCTCGCCCCTCGCCGAGCTCCGGCCGCGTGAAACCACTCCGGCCCGAGTAAGCTGTTCTGGCCGACTGCGCAGGACGACCACCTTGCCGTTCATCGACTTCTTCCACCTCGCCTCCGGCCGCCCGAGCCTGCGCCACCTCCGGCGAGCCCCGGCGCCTTGCGACAGAAACCCTAACCCTAGAGCAGCAGGATCCCACAGGACCCAGGACACAGCTCGGGTCGAAGAAGACGACTCGGACACGTCTCGGACACGGGAAATCGGACTTCACGGAGCCCTGTTCAGGTAACGTTTCCTCTCTCCTCGTGATTCCGATTTCGTTTCCGTCAGTTGCGTTGCGTAGACTGTATGACCCTCTCGGTGCCCGTGTAACTCGCTCGGTGCATCGCATCCTGTGGTGATCGCACCCCGCGATCCAAAACAGGAAAAAACAACGCCCTGTTTCACCCCGGAACTGAGTACGCCCCGCCAATCGGGACGACTTGGTCGCACGCGGTCTTTACCAAACTGTGCGCGACGTCGATACGGACGTGTAGGATTTCGCGGAAGTTGATTTGGAGGTGCGTGCACCCCGGAATCAACGCGTATCCGCCAACGACACCCCGTATCCGTCCTTTCTGGAACACGCTGTAACTTTGTGTACACACGTCGGATCGAGACGAAACTTGTGCCATCGGACTCGTAGCAATACGCTGGTCCTGTGACCCAAGTTTGGTTCGATTCTGAGAACGTTGACAAAATCGCGTATCGTGGGCCCCACAGGCTCCACTCGACGGGCGATTTTGAGAACGGCTCATCGGAATCCAATTCTGGAAGTTCCGTTGGGTTCGTATCATCGTTCCTGACCTGTTGACACTAAGTTTGACTGTTTTGGAGACCTTTGACCCTGACACGCTTTTCGGTGCAAAGTGGCCTCCAGGTGGACCCCGCTTTGGCCCGGAAATGTCATTTTTGCCCTTGTGTCCAAATTGGACTCAAGGACAGGCGTTTTTAGCTATTTGATATTTTCTGAATCTAATGGTGATGTTTATTTCAGCAACCGGAGAAGTTTCTGCGGATCATACTGAGACCAGAGCTACAGTTGGAACCAGGACCCCAGGCAAGTGTACCTTGCCAAACCTTGCAGTTCTTGTTGCATATTTCCTTGCTTATTTATATTGTTGTGCATGCTTAACCTAGGACCGTGTGACGTACTTAGCGTCCGATTATCAGTCGGGTGCCGACACTGTACGCAGTGTTGGGTACTGTCATCTAGAGATGGACATTCGTGACACTTTATTCTCGTACTTGTCTTATCAAGTACCATATGACCCAGGACACTTGACACTATTTATGAGACAGGATTTTCCCGAGATATTCGTGGTGATTCTGTATAGGATGCAGGACATGGACATTATATTCTTAGATACTTTATGACTTGTTGCATTAGCTATGATCCCGCTTGACATGGACATGAGACGTTATGGTCATGATATGCGTGATTACATTGGGTGGGGAGAGACACACAGGCCACAGGTTGATTTTATATATTATGACAGCGTCTCAGTCTTTCTCTGAGCTAGACGACTGCTGGCGTCTCAGTCTCACGCTGAGCTAGACGACCACATGATATCACTGCTACCGGCTCCCCGACACAGAGCTTGTAGTGGCTTCAGCCTGAGTTCTAGTGCTGCTCTCATATTGCATATCACTTAGATGGTTACATATTTACCCTATTGCTTTAATTATTTCATTATCTGCTGCACTGCATTTATTTTGGCATGAGCTTTCTTGTACCTTGCTATGTCCCCTGAGGACCTGGATCCGGATTATGTCCCCAGATATTGCAGACGAGATCTACCCAGAGTTGTACAGTACAGGAGCATTAGCAGAAGCAGGTGCCTACATTGGAGCAGTACCAGGACCAGAGGGCGGGATCGTACCAGAGGACTTCTCCTGGGTATTGGTTTGAGATACTCATTTACTTCTGTTCCTATTGACTTTACTTCCAGTCTATTGCATTATTGTATTAGACTTGTTCTCGGATTGTTCTCCGAGACTCTTTATTGAGATATGCTAGATTATATTTACTTGCATTATTCTGGCATTTGATCTGTGATTATCTGTTGTGGATGAGATTAGTATAGACTGAGATATGTATTATTGGACCTGCTTATTGTTATATTACAGCTTAAGTATGCCCTGATGGATCCATTAAATTGGGTTGTCCATCGGTGCGTACTGCTGGCCATTATCACGCGTCTGGTCCCTCGATATTTTGGGACTGGGGCGTGACATGGTTTTTGTGGTGGCCCATGCAGGTCAACGACTAAATTGTTCGGTTTTAACTTAGGGACCGAGCAAGCCTGCAATAAGAATAGGATAAGTTTTTAGGAATCTCATCCACTTGCTTGAAACGTTCTTGATATCTATATCAGATTCGAATTTAATTCTTGACTTACATCCTGCCTTGATTTCTGTGCGCCTCTTATCGTTTATTTTAGTTGCAGAGTTATGGATTCACAAGCAAACGATGAGACACCTGCAATATCAACACGAGATGCTTTGGTAACCAATAAAGAGGAAGTAACACCAGTAGAAGAAGGTCAAACAGCTCAACAACACGGTCAAGCAAGTTGGCCTGCCACGAGAATCCAGCAAGACGACGTTCCACCATCGACGCAGTTTGCTCCACCGATGCCTACCCTTCCACAAGGGCAGACCATAGACGGACAACAGATGTTCCAAATGATCTATGCAATAATGCAAGCTCAACAAGAGGCTTTGAGTCGCAGCCTAGCAATCGCACTAGAGCAGGCAGATTTACCAGCACGACGGCCAACGACGGGCTCTATTTCCGATTTTCGCCAGCTGAAGCCCCGTACCTTCTCAGGAAAGGAAGAGCCCACAGAAGTTCATGAGTGGCTCACCAATACACAACATCAATTAGAAGCAGCTGAGCTTCCAAAGGAACGTTGGATGACTGCCGTCAGAATGCAGTTGACGGACAATGCCCATCACTGGTGGCTATCTGAGGAGACACGGCTCGGACCAGACCGAGTCACTTGGGAAGAGTTCTCTAGACTTTTTCAGGAGATGTACATACCAGCCATCGCTCGATCAGAACTTCGCGACAAGTTCAATAGCCTTACTCAAGACAATCTGACAGTTGAAGAATACAACGCAGAATTTATTCGTCTAAGTCGCTTTGCCCCAACCCTGATCCCGACAGAAGAAGAGAAGGCCGAGAAGTTCTTCGACGGACTAAACATTGAGCTACAGAAATTGATCGGATCCGTCGCACCTACTTCTTACTCAGACGTCCTTGCTGCAGCCAGACGCATGGAGCGTGTCATCAGGAGAGAGACCAGTCTGAAGCGATCATCCACATCAGCACCCGCCGGAGCACCACAGGAAGAAGCTACAAAGAGACCTCACGTGCATCAGCCATCAGAAGCATCTCCACAGTCTCTACCTATCTGTCAATATTGTCGCAAACGAGGCCATATTGAGGACGAGTGCAGACGAAAAAGGAAAGTATGTTTAGCTTGCGGATCCAGTCAGCATTCATTGAGGGAATGCCCCGAACGTCGAGACAGAGCACCAATGGTTAACCAACAAGAAGTACCAGTACCAAGGCCAGCCTATCCAGCATTGGGAGCACTGCAAACGGAAGTTGAAGGAGTCATACCACCGCCTCCAGGAGGGTACCAGCCGAGGCCACCTTTGATACCACAAGCCACACTCTTCCAGCAGGCTCAACAGCAGCAGAGGAATCAACTACAAGAACGTGAACAAGCTTTCGCGATGACTTTGGAGGACGCACAGACTCATGGAGTAGCTAATGCGCATAATTCTTCGTAGTTTTCTGTTTCTAGATTTGTTTTATCTCGTGCCTATTGGTTCGCGACCTCAGCCTTAACCTATGTAATTTTGAACTTGCTTATAATTGATAACCGTAGAGATTATAGAGTCTTTTGTGATTGTGCTTATTTTGTGTTGTTTTGTGAACTTGAATTAAGTTGAACCTCTTTCCATCATCATCTAGCGTACTTCTAATTGTTGAACTACCTTGACTTATGCTGCTAATATAGCCTAGTTTTGCAAGCTTATCCTTTTATCAAGCTTGATCATGACATCTGTATTATTGGACGCGTACACTAATACAGTTGTCTATTCAGAATCAGTGTATTATGGTCTGATCAACCTTAGTGCATTTTGGTTCGCTCTTCGCACGACTACTTCACATGGATTGAGATACATAGTTGACTAGTATACTTGCCCTAGGCATGTCTGACATATCGTATCGGTTACATAACTGTACTAATACGAGCATGCGAACAAAGGATTACCAAAATAGGATTTCAATCCACAACTGTCTTGACAAATCCCATTTGAATTCGTTAAACGCCTTGATCCTGATACTCCTGTTCAATTAACTCACCCTTGAACTCTTTATCATTGATCTTCGTCTTCCCTTATTTCGGAAGGACGAAACCTCGTGCTTGGTATAAGTTGATATATAGTCAGTACTAGATATACCCCACAGGCCGGTCGCATTATTGATGACCCTTTTACATATGATTAAGGAAATATCATAGGTGATATGTTGGTGTTAAAAACTTGAGGATTCAATAACATGATTAAATAAGTTAGGGCATAGCTTTATTAGATGTATAGCCTTAGATGATAGATAGGTAAAAACCTAAGTTGGGTAGAGACCGCAATGCTCACTTAAGAGAAATTCTTAGACTGTAATCAAGTGAGACTTAACAGAGAGAGAGCCCTACCCTAATTTAATTTCGAGGACGAAATTTTATAAGTTGGGTAGATTGTAAGCCCCCTGATTTTCAGAATTTGAACTTCGGATTTTTTCCCAATTTATCTGTAATTTTTGGGAATTGAAATCCTAGGCGTTGGTAATTAAAGGATTTTTAATTTCGGTTAATTCATATTAAAATATTATGGAAATAATATTTTATGGTGTAAAATGGGAAACCGGACATAGGGTAATTTTTCGTGAATTTATTGGACTCCGGAATGACTTTTGAAGCCCTAGAAACCAATTTAGAAATTAAACCGAATTTAACCCATGCCAACGCCGACATTCCCATGAGAGCCGAAGCCCAGCCCAAGGAGCGTTGACCCGGCCCGAATCCTAGGTCTAACCCTAGTCCAATTCCTGTAATGTATAAATACATGATTCCCTAGGTTTTCTCCACAAAAGAAAAGAAGAAGAAAACAAATTCCCAATTTCCCAAAAATCCCTAATTCCTAATTACCTAACCTAACCCTAACCCTAATCTAGTCGCCGGCTACCCCCGCCGGAGCAGCCGACCCCCTGCCGCTGCCCTCCGCCGTGAGTCATCACCACCGCCGCTTCTCTCCTTCACCTACTCCTCTTCCTTCCTCCCAGCGCTGCAACGACCCGTCGACGAGCCACTGCCCCGGACGAGTTCGACTTTCCCCGCCCACCGACTCTTCCCTGACTCGCGCGGCCGCCGTTCCCTGTTTGCCCCCAACCTCCGCCCTCAGCCTGCAACTCCCTCCGCGGCCGACTACACAGCAGCCATCTCCCCTGTGCTCGACCGCCGCTCGATCCTCCGCTCAGGCCGAGTTCCCTTCCGCCAGGCCGTCGACGATCCCGAGTCCACCAGTCCCGCTCGCCCCTCGCTGAGCTCCGGCCGCGTGAAACCACTCCGGCCCGAGTAAGCTGTTCTGGCCGACTGCGCAGGACGACCACCTTGCCGTTCATCGACTTCTTCCACCTCGCCTCCGGCCGCCCGAGCCTGCGCCGCCTCCGGCGAGCCCCGGCGCCTTGCGACAGAAACCCTAACCCTAGAGCAGCAGGATCCCACAGGACCCAGGACACAGCTCGGGTCGAAGAAGACGACTCGGACACGTCTCGGACACGGGAAATCGGACTTCACGGAGCCCTGTTCAGGTAACGTTTCCTCTCTCCTCGTGATTCCGATTTCGTTTTCGTCAGTTGCGTTGCGTAGACTGTATGACCCTCTCGGTGCCCGTGCAACTCGCTCGGTGCATCGCGTCCTGTGGTGATCGCACCCCGCGATCCAAAACAGGAAAAAACAACGCCCTGTTTCACCCCGGAACTGAGTACGCCCCGCCAATCGGGACGACTTGGTCGCACGCGGTCTTTACCAAACTGTGCGCGACGTCGATACGGACGTGTAGGATTTCGCAGAAGTTGATTTGGAGGTGCGTGCACCCCGGAATCAACGCGTATCCGCCAACGACACCCCGTATCCGTCCTTTCTGGAACACGCTGTAACTTTGTGTACACACGTCGGATCGAGACGAAACTTGTGCCATCGGACTCGTAGCAATACGCTGGTCCTGTGACCCAAGTTTGGTTCGATTCTGAGAACGTTGACAAAATCGCGTATCGTGGGCCCCACAGGCTCCACTCGACGGGCGATTTTGAGAACGGCTCATCGGAATCCAATTCTGGAAGTTCCGTTGGGTTCGTATCATCGTTCCTGACCTGTTGACACTAAGTTTGACTGTTTTGGAGACCTTTGACCCTGACGCGCTTTTCGGTGCAAAGTGGCCTCCAGGTGGACTCCGCTTTGGCCCGGAAATGTCATTTTTGCCCTTGTGTCCAAATTGGACTCAAGGACAGGCGTTTTTAGCTATTTGATATTTTCTGAATCTAATGGTGATGTTTATTTCAGCAACCGGAGAAGTATCTGCGGATCATACTGAGACCAGAGCTACAGTTGGAACCAGGACCCCAGGCAAGTGTACCTTGCCAAACCTTGCAGTTCTTGTTGCATATTTCCTTGCTTATTTATATTGTTGTGCATGCTTAACCTAGGACCGTGTGACGTACTTAGCGTCCGATTATCAGTCGGGTGCCGACACTGTACGCAGTGTTGGGTACTGTCATCTAGAGATGGACATTCGTGACACTTTATTCTCGTACTTGTCTTATCAAGTACCATATGACCCAGGACACTTGACACTATTCATGAGACAGGATTTTCCCGAGATATTCGTGGTGATTCTGTATAGGATGCAGGACATGGACATTATATTCTTAGATACTTTATGACTTGTTGCATTAGCTATGATCCCGCTTGACATGGACATGAGACGTTATGGTCATGATATGCGTGATTACATTGGGTGGGGAGAGACACACAGGCCACAGGTTGATTTTATATATTATGACAGCGTCTCAGTCTTTCTCTGAGCTAGACGACTGCTGGCGTCTCAGTCTCACGCTGAGCTAGACGACCACATGATATCACTGCTACCGGCTCCCCGACACAGAGCTTGTAGTGGCTTCAGCCTGAGTTCTAGTGCTGCTCTCATATTGCATATCACTTAGATGGTTACATATTTACCCTATTGCTTTAATTATTTCATTATCTGCTGTACTGCATTTATTTTGGCATGAGCTTTCTTGTACCTTGCTATATCCCCTGAGGACCTGGATCCGGATTATGTCCCCAGATATTGCAGACGAGATCTACCCAGAGTTGTACAGTACAGGAGCATTAGCAGAAGCAGGTGCCTACATTGGAGCAGTACCAGGACCAGAGGGCGGGATCGTACCAGAGGACTTCTCCTGGGTATTGGTTTGAGATACTCATTTACTTCTGTTCCTATTGACTTTACTTCCAGTCTATTGCATTATTGTATTAGACTTGTTCTCGGATTGTTCTCCGAGACTCTTTATTGAGATATGCTAGATTATATTTACTTGCATTATTCTGGCATTTGATCTGTGATTATCTGTTGTGGATGAGATTAGTATAGACTGAGACATGTATTATTGGACCTGCTTATTGTTATATTACAGCTTAAGTATGCCCTGATGGATCCATTAAATTGGATTGTCCATCGGTGCGTACTGCTGGCCATTATCACGCGTCTGGTCCCTCAGTATTTTGGGACTGGGGCGTGACAGATGGATGTGAAGCCACTTGAGATCCAGATTCCCTCTCTCATGGTAGCTATTGCTAATGAGATAATAGTAAAGAATAATGACCATTTGAGACTTCAAGAGTTAGAAGCCTTGGATGAAAAGCGTTTACACGCTCAACAACGTATTTAGCTTTATCAAGCACGTATTTTCAGAACTTTTAATCAAAGAGTGAAGGAAAGAATATTCCAAGTCGGTGAACTGGTCCTTACAGTGAGGAGACCTATGATCACAACCCACAAGAGCAAAGGCAAGTTCCAAGCTAAATGGGAAGTTCCTTATGTGGTGGAGACAGTATTCTCCAATGGTGCCTATATGCTAGCTAAGCCTAATGGAGATTTGATAATGATGCCCATTGTAGAAGCATAAAAAATACGCTGGATAGCCATACACAGCATGTTGATGCAGGACAGCATAAACAGAGGACCTCAAAGTCATCAAACGTGCAATAGAGCTTTTCCGCTGAGCACAGCGTAAAAATATAGGCTCAAGGACCATCCGCGTAATGCAGCATGTCCAGGCTGCTTCGGCATAAATAGGGTGCTTTATCGCCTTTATGTCGTAAAACTCATCCGCTTTCAATGCAGCATTGAAGTGTACGAGGAATGCTTCGTATTCTTCGAAATGAACCTGTCAGAAAGCAACCAACTATCTATCGATAGGTGAGAACAGACTGCTATTGGCGGCTTCGCCTATCTATTCTATTTTCTTTGGCCCCCTTCAAAAGAAATGCGGGCAGGGTAGAGCTCGGCAGAGGGTTCGAGAATAAGGTAGGGTCCTGTCCTAAAGATGAAGATCAAAAAAGGGGCGGGTGACGTCTGGACTCCTGACAAAGAGTACTGCACGACAACCCAAGCGACGGGTATCATGATGGCGTGGCACTGCAACCCAGGATGTCATTTACTGCCATTTCCTTTGCGTAAACCACTTTTACACATACAAAGGGATACGCTGCCTAGTTTTACACAGGCCGATATGAGCCGTTTACGCTCTGCAGAAGACAAACAGCCTGCCACGTCAAAAGCTACACTTCGTACAGGACTCGAGGCACGTCTCTGCATTTAATGCGCAGAGCGGTGACAGTTTCTCGAGGCACGTCTCTGCACTTAAAGTGCCGAATACTGACAGATGCCCAAGTCACGTCTCTGCACCTGATGCACAGAAGGGTGGCAGGCCTTCAAAATACGCCTCCTCATTTAATGAGCGGGATAAAGGCAGATCTCCATATTTAATGCTGGGGATTTGATTAAATGTTACCGAACCGTCGATTAGTGACATCCCCTTTGCGTAAACTACTCTTACGCATATAAGGGAATGTGCCGCCCAGTTTTACACAGGCAGACGTGAGCTTCTTACGCTCCGCAGAAGGCAAATAGACCGCCATATCAGCAGTTACTCTTCGTACATAATTCGAGGCACGTATCTGCATTTAATGCACAGAATGATGGCAAATCTTAAAGACAAGCCTCTATATTTAATGCGCAGGATGGGGGCAGATCTCTGCATTTAATGCAAGAGATTTGATTATATCTCCAAGAGCCGTAATTCTGGCTAAAACGTCCACATCGTCTCGGCTTCTACGCCTGCTCAGCTTCTATGCCCACCCGGCCTCTATGACCACTTGGCTTCTACGCCTTCGGCTTCTATGCCTACTCAGCTTCTACGCCACTCGGCCTCTATGACCACTCGGCTTCTATGCCTACTCGGCTTCTATGCCACTCGGCCTCTATGACCACTCAGCTTCTACGCTTACTTGGCTTCTATGCCTACTCGGCTTCTATGCCCACCCGGCCTCTATGACCACTCGACTTCTACGCCTACTCGGCTTCTATGCCTACTCGGCTTCTACGCCACTCGGCCTCTATGACCACTCGGCTTCTACACCTGCTCGGCTTCTATGCCTATTTTGGCTTCTATGCTATAGTAACAGTCATTGGCTTCTACGCTAACCCCTTCTACACAAGGGATAACTACCTACGTGGCTTCTACGCCGTGATCTTCGCAGTAGATATACGCATTTTGTCCCTTAGTTGGACGCGCGTCACATGCTCACTCAAAAGGTCATCTATACGCAGGCATTAGTTATTTTAAACCGTCATGTAAAAAGGTGATGTACTTTCCACTACTCGGTTTCTACGCCGACTGTGTGGTCACTGTCACTAAAAACTCTATAAATAGAGACCTCTATCAACAGAGGACAAGGTCGAACGATCGGAAAGAGGTCGAAGAAATTGGTCAAAAAATTGAACAAGAAATCCAGTATCAGATCCAACGGTCGTAAAGGTCGAAGGTCAAACGGTCAAGAGAGAGGAGAGGAGAATCCAGAGCTCAGGCAAAGAGAAGGGATCGACGACTTTGGCATCGAGCATCCACCCTCTTTAGCAACCTTCGAAGCTGCTTTCTGTCTTCCACGGCACTTCTTCAACATCGTGTGGTCCAAGGGCTAAAGTGATCGACTACAGATCAGACACCTATAGCAATATTTACCCAGATTAAATAAATTGTACTTAGACATCCTCGTATAGGATTAAATTATACAATCTTGTTTGTAAACATAAAAGAAGGACGGGTTTTCGTACAAGGCCTCGTTTTCCACATCATCAAATCTTTTCTCGTTTATTATCCTAAACAAGATGGCGACTCTGCTGGGGACATCTTTCTCTTCAGATGAGGAAGCTATTGCTCAACACGATGCAGTATCCGTCGGATCCGTGAAGAAGATACTGGTCGTCCAGTTCGACCAGTCTGCCTACGAAGACATGCTTGGAAAAGGGGGTAGCTCTCACTCCCTCTCCGTCCAAAACAACAGAAAGCTGCGCAAGGTCTGGATGCCCAAAACATCCTCTACCATTCCTGTGGACTCTCCGATCTCTCTGACCAATGAGGTTGTAGCATTGCTCCCTCCATGTCTTGTGCGTAAAATTCATTCGCCTGTCTCTGGCAGGACCGACAAAACTTTTGGCAAAGCCTCAGCGCTAACCCAGAAGTATAATCCGTGCCTTGTGCCTAAAATTCAGCCGCCTGTCTCTGGCAGGGCCGACAAAACTTCTGGCAATGCCTCAGCGCTAACCCAGAAGTATAACCCGCGCCTTGCACATAAAATTCAATCGCTTGTCTCTGGCAGGACCGACAAAACTTCTGGCAATGCCTCAGCTCTAACCCAGAAGTATAATCCGTGCCTTGCGCGTAAAATTCAGTCGCCTGTCTTTGGCAGAATAGACAAAATTTTTGATGATGCCTCAGCGCCAAATTAGGAATCACAAACGCGCTCCACGTGTAAAAATGCATCTGTCTTCCGCGGAAAAGCAGATGATCCCGATAATCTACGCAAGGGAAAGCAAGCGGCGGACTACTCAACTTCTCGGTCTTTACGCCAGCAAGGGAACAATATGCCTGCCCTCCGGATTACGCGAGAAGCTGATGGCCGACTGAGCGCATCCTCAGCTTTACGCCAACCAGAGCAGAGCTCCAAATTACGCCAGGAGAAGCCCCTCAGCATAAAGAAGGCTCAATTTGCAGGAAGACACCCTCCTCGGGGATTATCCGCCGCCCAGATGGCCAACCTGTTGTATATAGTGGCACAGGGAAAACTTTGGTTCCCAACATCCGCATGCCCACTGATATGAACAGAAGGAACAAACCATCATCTTTTTCTTCTGTAAAGACTCCTGACTTGTGTGAATTTCTGATCCAGGAACACGAAGACAAGGGTCATGAACAGGTTTTAGTTCCCCTAACGGTCAAACGCAGGGAGATCTTGTAGGAAGATGCATCAACATCTAATATCGTCATGACAGGTGGACCACATGAAGATTCCATCTTTATTATTCCTCCAACCCGCAACGACCAGCATCCAATAGTCTTCGGTCGCGTACGGAGCAGCCCGATCATACAGGAAGAGTCCCTAAAAGTTTCTCCAATGGATTCTTCAGGAAAATCACTCCACAGTGAATTGTCCAGACATAAGTTTATGTTCATCATCCAAGCATTTCATTCCTTTCCCCAGAAGTTTTTCATGTTCATATTACCTCTGAACAAACCTTCCCGGTTTTGGCTACCGATTATCATGTTCATATTACCTCTAATATCGGTTGTCGTTTCAACTTAACGCCCGTACTTAACTCTAAGTACGCCAGTGGTATTAGGTCCACAAAAACTGCCATGTCCATATTACCTCTGAGCAGATATGCGCCTCCATCCCCGATGGAATTGCATCCCAGAAGTTTGTCATGTTCATATTACCTCTGAATAAACTCTCCGAGTTTCTGGCTATCGATTATCATATCGGCTGTCATCTCAACTTAACGCCCGTACTTAACTCTAAGTACGTCAGTGGTGTTAGGTCCACAAAAACTGCCATGTCCATATTACCTCTGAGTAGATATGCGCCTCCATCCCCGATGGAATTGCATCCCAGAAGTTTGTCATATTCATATTACCTCTGAACAAACTCTCCGAGTTTCTGGCTATCGATTATCATATCGGCTGTCATCTCAACTTAACGCCCGTACTTAACTCTAAGTACGTCAGTGGTGTTAGGTCCACAAAGACTGCCATATCCATATTACCTCTGATATCACTTTCACCCAAACCTGTCATTTATATTTCGAAATGATGGGTCCACAAAGTCAGATGAAAGACTTTTTATTATTCCTAAAAAGGAGCGGGAGTACATTAAAAAGCAAAAGCAAAAGTACATCATTTTGGGGGAGCAGTCAGGTCACGAAGTTGCTGCGCCAGTGCGGCCATCCTCTCAGTCCTGGAATCCAAGACATCATGGCAAGCCCGCTCCAGTCGTGCCTCATCATTGCTCAGGAGGGACAGTTTGGCTCTAGCCCGAAGAAAACCAACACGGGCGACTCCTGCACGTGCCAAGTTCTATTGTCCTATGCCCAATCGGCTATCCGCCACAACTAGAGCTTCCGACGACTGAGAAGCCCACTCTTTTGCCTGAGTGAGTTTTGTTTCCAGCCTGAGGACCCTCGCTACATTCCCTTCGTGCTCGGCATGACACTTCGTTTGAAGAGCAATGGCCTCATCCAGGATGGCTTTTCCTTCATCCATCTCCTGCTGATGTGTTTGGATGGATTTATTTACGCCAGCCATCTGTTTGGCAAGCCGCACAGTCATGGAGTCGTATCTAGCTTGGACCAGATCTTCAACATTGTCTTGAGCTAGCTGCAAGTATTTATTAATGGGTTGCTCCAAACCATTAACTATCTCCTCCAGCGTCTCAGCTAGCCCAGTGTCGTCAAATTCTCGGATCGGCATTATAGCAGACTGGGAGGACCTCTTCAGCGACACAAAACTCAGATTCTTCGCCAACACCCTTGATATTAACATTGTCAAAGTGGTGTAGAAGATATCAGTGTACTGCTCGATCAGCAAATCCCCCTCCGAGAATAGCCGCAGACGATGTTGCCACGGCCGTCGTCTCAACAGGTGGTGCGACAATAGAAGAAGAGCCAACACCGGACGACGATACCAGCATACTCAAAGGAGGCATTGTCGCAATGACAGGCTCGTCCTCCTCTTGAGATATCGGAATCTCATCGACAGGCGAGCCGACACCCGAAGATGTTTCCTCCTCAAAATCAGCCACCTCCATGTCGGTGTCAGGACCTGACACAGAGCTGAAGGGCGCATCTACACTGCCCTCCCCGAAGAGGTCTTCCCCTGAAAAGAGGACGAAGGGAAGTTAGTATCGAAATGATGTTAACTTTTCTAAAAAGAAGCGTGAAGACGACATTTACCCATGGCCGACGGCATATATGACGCATCTGCGGCATGTACAGCTAAATCATTTCTTAATGATGCTAAGTGAGTTGTCATACCTGGAGAAAGGGGTCTGCTAACCGACGCTGGCAAATAGTCTTCCAGGTCCTCGTCAAATTCCAACCGAGGCTCATCGGCAGGAATCTTGCCAGGTGCGCTTACAGGCACGGCAGGAGTCTCTCCCGATGCCGATCCGCATAAAGGTATACTCGGCCCCAGAGACGACCTCGTTCCACTACCTGAAGCAGTAGCAGCGACGGCGGCCTCCAGTAGAGATTCTTCGGCACTACCAGCCGGAACTATAGAGGGTCCCTCTCTAAAAGGCGAGGAACCTCTAATCAAAGAATCATCCCCAACATGGGGAAATGCAGGCTCACTTCCAGGAGCCTCAATACCAGGAATCCGGAGAGGACGATTAACCATCTTCTTCTTCCTCTTGCGAGGGGAAGTTTCCTTCGGAGTAGGAGCCCTTCGCTTCCCAGAGATTATCAAAGGCCCTGCGGGCAGAGGTACTTCACCCCTCGATACCGCCAACAGAGGCTCATCTGGAGTGACGGACTCCTCACCCTCGTCAGAAGAAACCGAGGGGACTTTGACTCTTCCCCCAGACTTGAAAGAGGGCACCCTAAAACTTCCATGCATATCAAAATCGCGATGGAAGGTGTTCGTGGCCACATAGAACTGGGCATACGAGTGCAGGATGCGCAGCTCCGTGGAGAGTGTAATGACCGACACAGTAAAAATTGCTCCGGTACAGCCCATGAGGAAATATAGCCATCCTCTTGCTCCATCAATGAGTCCACCCCTGGACCGGAAGCTGGTGACTGCGTTGCCCACGTGCAACTGATCATACCCAAACTGCCTGGCAAACCGACTAGGCAGGTAGGGCTCCAAGAAGCAATGGTCTTCACTCCTATACAGTAAATAGGAAGGTCTAATGCAGACCAACCAATTAAAAGCTTCAGGAGAAAGATTGGTCTTCTCTCTGCCTGAATCCTCAAGCCTAATCCCAGATTGATTGCGATGTATGGAGGGGACAGTGCAGAAGAGCTTCCAGCTGTGACTGAAGCCTAGCGCCCACCGACAGTCTAGAACCGTGGTCACATTTCAGGAGAACTTTTGGTAGTTCAACAAGAAACTAGCCCCCGAACTACTGCCGGAGCCGGAAGACATAACCCTGGGGTAATAAAGAATTAACCATCCCATCAGATACAGGTATGGTAATTCTACCCTGGGAAAGCTATCACGCCGAGTCTCATCGGCGAGCAGTCCGTCAGTCATGGCCCTCAGGCCAGCTTGAATGCGGCACACCATGGCAGGGAGCAAGCCCAGTCTTGCCCCAAATACCAGACGCACTGCAGGCCATAGCGTGTTGCGGTGAATGCGATCCGCAGATGCGACGTTAGGTACCACCACTCGGCGCAGCCATATGGAGAGGAAGCCAACCAGTTGAGCTTCTCTGGACAAAGGCCTGCGGCAACTCCTCAAATAACTATAGGCCTTAGTGCCTACAGGATACTGTCCTATCCCTTCGTCGAGGATCAAGTCCGGAGCCCCAGCGTCTACCATGAGATCGTCGACTACCTGAGCATTAAGCGCGCTCAGAGGATTCACAAGCAGATCCTTGCCCTCCAATACCTTCTCCGGCTTAGCATTCCGGGATCGGTGAAAGAATAGGTAGGACGTCCATTTATGGATGTGAGCCAAATCTGAGGGCTCACCATAAAAAGTGGTGCAAGCGAGGTAGTGGCACATCAGCTCCTGATATACCTCCCCTACCCGAGGATCTGAATCCCCCAGCTCCCGGTTCGTAGGAACATACTCTTCATACGGAGTATCCCCCATCGGCAGTCTCGAGATCTCTGCCATCTCATGAAGGGCCAATCCCAACTCCCCCAGTGGAGTGGCGAAAGTCCCGGTGAACGAAATATATCGCTCCATCAGTGCCAGAAATAGGTTGGGGTTAGGAGGCAACCCAACACTGGTGGCACTCACAGCTGCAAACAGACCAATGTTCTCCAACTCGGTCTGAAAATGTTTCAGGGCCCAACCAACTAAGCGAGCCCATCGAAGGTTTGTAGGAGTGATCCACCCACCGCACCGAGGGTTCACCTTGGGGTATACTCCCTCGTGCCCCATAAAATCATTACAGAAGGTCGATAATTGGACCGACTGAATTACTAGGCTGTCTTCACTCGGGACACTGCCCGGTTACAGTCCCCTGAACATCGTCACATTGCCAGAAGGGCGACTGACAAACGACCCCTGGTCCGCTCCTTTCAGATGGAAGATCTTCCCCGGCCTGCCGTGAAGATCAGGAGTCAGCGTCCACGACATCCTCCTGGGATGGATGGCATAGAAGAACGCCGAGATGGGATAGTCTCTCGGCATCTTGGGCAGATACAAAACCAAGCCCCCGGCAGGAAAAACTAGAGTTCTTTCTTGGGCTTCGTCTGGGACTGCTTGTCGATCATGTCCCCGAAGAGGAAAGTCAGCTTTATGTATTGGTCCCCGTCTATATACGTCAGGGGCTCCCCGTTGATCAAGTTCAGCAGCGTTCGCTCGCCCTGAGCCGATATCAAAATTTTCCTTCCTTCGGGATACTGGGGCCCGGAGATAGGAAATATCACGTGTGACAGATCCTCCAGATAGTTGGAGTGCAGCATCCCGGCGGCCGAATCCATCACATCGGCTAGCGGAGACACATGTAAGTTAACTGCAAGAGTGCAAGAAAGACACGTCAGTTCCTATAACTAGATATTACAGATCTTGCAGCATACGCCAAAAATTAACAGTCTGTGCTTTACGCCAAGACCGTAAAAACTTGACCATTATGCTGGAATCCATTTCCTAAAGCGTAAAAGTTCAAGGCTGGCAGTACACAGTCTGTGCTTTACGCCAGACTGATAAAGTTGAAGTATTACGCCAGAATCTTCATCCAAAAGCGTAACACTCAAATTTTATACGCCAACTTTCGACAGTCAAAGCTCTTACGCCAGACTGTAAAAATATGGAGTTTTTGCGCTGACACATTAGAAATGTGGGCGTAAAATATGAAACGTCTCTATGCATTATCTTCCTCAAAGAGGCTATCAGCACAGGAGACGACCTAGCGTGGTCACGTACAACGTGTGCGAAGAATTTTCAGTCGTTCTTTTTCGTCCCAAATGCTCTACCTTGGAGGCCGGGTGCACTGCTCGTCGGCGGGATACTTAGCTAAGAATGAAGTTCGCCTTGCCCGACCGAAGATGCTCTCTCTTGAGCAGAAGAACTAGAAGAAGAATCAACCTTCTTTCCCTTAGTGGAGAGGACTTGTTTCGGGGCCATTACTGGAAACTTTGAAATCTCAGAGAAGAGACAAAGAAGAACTCGAACAGACGAAGGCTTTCTTTCGCGGATGACGGATGAAAAGTTTGTCTCTCAGAAACTTAGGGTATATATAGAGTTTGGATGGACTCCTCGAATCCTGAACCAAATCTCCTAATTAATGTTCGGTTATGATTGGGTACTACGTCAGCCTATTACTCAGAGAAGACGGACAGTCAGCGAATTCAAAAAGTTTTCGCGCAAAGCAGATTCGTAGTTTCTACGCTAAGGAGCTTTCTACGCTCGACAGCTACAGATCTACGGTTTTACGCTCACAGGCTATAAGTCTATGGTTTTATACCCGGATGCCTTTGTGCTTGGTAGCTTTTACGCTTGAGAGGCTACAAACCTACGACTTCACGCTCAACAGCTACAAATCTATGGTCTCACGCTCGGTGGCATTTAGTTTACGCTCAGAGGCAACAGATCCACAACTGCACGCTAGGAAGATTTCCTTTTCACAGGCTACAAATCTACAGTTCTGCACCAAGGAGCTTTCTACGCTCGACGGCTACAAATCTACGATTTTACGTTCGCAGGCTATAAGTCTATGGTTTTACGCCCGGATGCCTTTGTGCTCGGTAGCTTTTATGCTCGAGAGGCTACAAACCTACGACTTCACGCTCAGGAACTACAAGTCTACGATTTCACGCTCAGTGGCATTTAGTTTACGCTCAGAGGCTGCAAACTCATGATTTTACGCACTATGACTTTCCGCACATCTGAAAGATGCGCAGGCCAGTACAGTACATCTGAACAAATTCTCAAGGCGGTCAATCGCAGGAGTTCACACAGAAGATACTCCTTCTTGACCTCAAGATACCCCAAGTATCTGAAGCATACAGAGTTCAACATTGAAAATTACTTTTCTTCATGGGTCGATTCGAAGTTCATCCAGAATCTAGTCAGAATATTTCGTCTGCAAATTCAAGATGGCAGCTCAGTTCTTGACAGCCATTTCTTGCCTTGTTCCAAGGGATTTTTGAGAAATCACTCTTGAAGATGACGGTCTGAACAAAAAATTCTGTTTATCAGAAGTAAAAATAGTTCAGAATTCTACGTGGTTCCTAACAGCAGGACAGTTTGAACACTCGACTACTAAAGCAGCTTTCTGTGCATCCTTAGTTATGCGTAAAGGACGGGACCTAGCACTACAGAGTCGGCGTAAAGAATCAGACGTATCGAAGCTACACATATTCAGACTTCACAGCAAAGTATGGCAACATGATCATATGCAGAGAAGAAAGACGATTTTATTAAAAATTAAAAGCATGATTACATGAGGGAAATCCAGTCTATAAGGGTTTTCTTTATTTTTTATGACTACATATGAGAGAAATCCCGTCTACAAAGGGCTTCCTCATCGTCGTCTGAAGATCGCACCCAGAATCTGTTTCAGCCAGGTTCTCGCATGGGCGACATCCTTCATCCATCTTCTCCGGCAGTCAGTCAGTAACCACAGACTGACTGGCATATTGGTAAACGGCGAGGATACAGAACTGGGCATAGACTCAGCCGCCAACAGAAGAAAAGCAGAATAAATCTGCTTTCTTGCATCCAGCGCCGTGACAGATTGAGTTGAGATATTTTACTCAACTCAATCCCGGACAGAGCTAGTTTGTCTGCTCTCGTCCATGGAGGTAACGGAAGAAGGTACCGCTTGCAAGCGGCATGGCGAAATGCGACCCTTCTTCTCTCCCGAAGAACCACCATACAAAGTTGCTGATTATCCCGAGCAAAGGAGGCTATGATATCCTTCCATGATCCATCGTTGCAGAGGACATTTGCTCGAAGATGCCGTCTTTTCGGCTCCCTACATGCTGGAAGAGCATGATCTCCTTCTTCCTCAAGTCGACCCGACGAACTCCGACAATCATCTCTGTGTGGTGAAGGAAGTGTGGAAAGAACAGGAAAACTCCTCAGCCATTTTATAGGCGAAAGAGATCAACGATCCCCAATAACTCTGCCATAAAGTCAGCCATGAAAGAACGTGTCAGGCTTGACCGTTTCAGGCTCCACTCAGAGCGTTTCGAGTTACGAGGAACGGTTCATGCTTTATTCAAAGCGTTTCAAATTACGAGGAATTTAAAAGCTTTGAAGGGGGTCTTGTATGTCACGACCCGCACCCGGATATTCGGGCACGAGTACGTGGGCACGTCCAGCCTACGCCGCAGTGTCGACGGTAGTACGCTGTCTAGGTCTTACTCACAAGTAATTTTAAATCTATCTCATCCACAATAAATAGACAAGGAAAATAACAGGAAATAGGAATGCTAACTTTTATAAAACAAGTTGTGACAACAGATCCATAGTTAATACAAAGCCAGAAGATAAATCGGGGACAAACCCGAGTATATGCTGAAAGGAAATAAATAAGTAGCTACTGCTAACTACTCTGCAGAAGTAGCCTCCTGGGTGGGAACTGGCTCCTCATATGGGTCACCTGCTAACTCATAGTGGCCATAATAGGTAGGGGCAAGTTCCTCATCATCGCCTAAATCAACGGATCCAGTCAGGAAAGGAGCAAAGTACACAATGCACAACAAGATTAAACTAAACATTTATGACAATTGGAAACAGAAACTGATTGTGTAACATATTAAGAATATGCATAAAAGAAACAACAATAACTAAGAGTTAATGCTATAAACAGGAATATGAGAAAGCAGGAGTAATATAAGACAGAAAATGAAACTACAACAGCCAACAAGAACTATAACAAGACAAGAAGCTATATGTGTGAACTTATGTTTATTTTAGAATACATAGTCGGCATGTAGGGGTTTATAAGGCTAATCCGGCCGTCATAGACGGCTATTAAACATGAAACATCGAGATCTGACTGAGGGTACAGTCGCTGACCAACAGCTATTAAACACGGTAGGGGGAAGGGTAAACTACATGCCTTCTAGTATTCTCCCACCCGACACGAAAGCAAGACATGAAAAACCAGTATTCAAGACATAAAATCTAGTGTTCTAATACTACGTGTAATCATCAAGGGTACTAGTAGAGAAGGGAATTAATTATCATAATATAAAGATTTAAACTTGAAGAGCAGGTACTTGCCTGATGTTTGGATCCAATTACAGTTTTGTGTCTCGGGGAAATTTCCAGAAATGTGTTCAGATGCTAAAATAAACCTTACCATCGTGCTCAGAAGATATCAAATAGCTAGAAACGCCTGTCCTTGGGTCCAATTTGGAGACAAGGGCAAAAATGGTAATTTCGGGTCAAAACGGGGTCCGCCGGTGGGCCTGCTTTGCACCGAAAAATGTGTCAGGGTCAAAGGTCCCCAAATTCACCAAACTTAGTGTCAACAGGTCAGGAACGATGATACGAACCCAACGGAACTTCCAGAATTGGATTCCGATGAGCCGATCACGAAATCGCCCGTCGAGCGGGGCCCGTGGGGCCCACGACACACGATTTTGTCAACGTTCTCAGAATCGAACCAAACTTGGGTCACAGGACCAGCGTATCGCTACGAGTCCGATGGCACAAGTTTCGTTTCGATCCGACATGTGTGCACAAAGTTAGGGTAAATTGCAGAAAAGTCGGATACGGGGCGATTTTTGCGGATACGCGTTGATTTCGGGGTGCACGCACACCCGAATCAGCTTCCGCGAAATCCCACACGTCCGTATCGATGCTGCGCACGTATCTGTGAAGACCGCGCGCGACTAAGTCGTCCCGTTTGGCGGAGCGTACTCGGTTCCGGGGTGAAACAGGGTCTGGTTTTTTCTGTTTTTGGATCGCGGTGTGCGATCATCACAGGACGCGATGCCCCAAACGGTTTGTCCGGGCACCGAGAGGGTCATACAGGCTTCACAACGCAATTTACGGAATTGAAAACGGAGATACAGGGTGCAAGATACGAGTACCTGAACCGGGCTCTTCGAAACAGGGAATCTTGTGTCCGTGTCGTATCCGACATGACACGAGGAATTGGGGATTAGGGTTTGCTGGACTCGGCGGCGCTCAGGCGGACGGCACGGCAGCGGGGAGGTCGAGGGCGGCTCTCCGGGGAGCGGGGCGTGTGGGGACGGCCGGCAGCGGTGCCGGAGGTGGCCGGCCGGCTGCTGTTGCTGCTGCTGCCGGATCGAGGGGGAGCCGAAGTCGACGGGGGGTGGCGGAGGAAGGAGAGGAAGGAGGAGGAGGGGGCTGGTCAGGGCGGAGCTGGGCGAGGCGGCCGGCGAGGAGAGGGACGGCGGCGGCGGGGCTAGGGTGGAGTCGGGGACGCCGGAGGCGGGTTTTAAAGGGAAGGGGGAGGTCTGGGAGGCCGAGCAAGGCGGCTAGGGCCGCGGGGTCGGGCGCAGCGGGCGGAGGCGTTGGCTGCGTGGCACGGCGGCCGCGGGCGGCAACGCCGGACGCGGGGAGGGGACGACCGGGTCGGGGGCTGGGGTTAGGTTAGCGGGTGCGGGTCGGGTTTGGTTGGGCGGACCCGACCCGTTAGGGTTAATGGACCGGAGGGGACTGGGCCGGGTGTCTGTGGGCTGGGCCGGGCTGAGATATAATAATAATAATAATAATAATAATAATAATAATAATAATAATAATAATAATAATAATAATAATAATAATAATAGTAGTAATAATAATAATTGAATAAATAAATAAATAATAATTGTTTTCAGGGGTTTTAAATTAGGTCCGAGGCCCGATAAATTCCAGGAAAATTACCCTAAGTCCAGTTTTCCATTTTACACCCAAAAATATTATTTCCGTAATATTTTAATATTATTTATTATCAAATAAAAATCATGTAATAATTAAAAACTCTGATTTTAATTACAGAAAATTCCCAAAAAATTCCAGAAAATTGTAAAAAATTCTAATTTAAAATTCTTGCAAAATCTGGGGGTTTACATTGTAGAAGCATAAAAAATACGCTGGATAGCCATACGCAGCATGTTGATGCAGGGCAGCGTAAACAGAGGACCTCAAAGCCATCAAACGTGCAACAGAGCTTTTCCGCTGAGCACAGCGTAAAAATATAGGCTCAAGGACCATCCGCGTAATGCAGCATGTCCAGGCTACTTCGACGTAAACAGGGTGCTTCATCGCCTTTATGGCATAAAACTCATCCACTTTCAATGCAGCATTGAAGTGTACGAGGAACGCTTCATATTCTTTGAAATGAACCTGTCAGATCATGCAATGAACCTGACGTCTGGACTCTTGACAAAGAGTACTGCACGATAACCCAAGCGACGGGTATCATGATGGCGCGGCACTGCAACCCAGTCTGTCATTTACTACCATTTCCTTTGCGTAAACCACTTTTACACATATAAAGGGATATGCTGCCTAGTTTTACATAGGCCGATGTGAGTCGTTTACGCTCCGCAGAATACAAACAGCCTGCCACGTCAAAAGCTGCACTTCGTACAGGGCTCGAGGCACGTCTCTGCATTTAATGCGCAGAGCGGTGACAGTTTCTCAAGGCACGTCTCTGCACTTAAAGCGCCTAATACTGACAGATGCCCAAGGTACGTCTCTGCACCTGATGCACAGAAGGGTGGCAGGCCTTCAAAACATGCCTCCTCATGGGATAAAGGCGGATCTCCATATTTAATGTTGGGAATTTGATTAAATGTCACCAAACCGTTGTTTAGTGACATCCCCTTTGCGTAAACTACTCTTACGCATATAAGGGAATGCGTCGCCCAGTTTTACACAGGCAGATGTGAGCTTCTTACGCTCCGCAGAAGGCAAACAGACTGCCACATCAGCAGTTACTCTTCGTACAGAATTTGAGGCACGTATCTGCATTTAATGTGCACAGAATGATGGCAAATCTTAAAGACAAGCCTCTATATTTAATGCGCATGATGGGGGCAGATCTCTGCATTTAATGCAAGAGATTTGATTATATCTCTAAGAGCCGTAATTCAGGCTAAAACATGCACATCGTCTCGGCTTCTACGCCTGCTCGGCTTCTATGCCCACCCGGCCTCTATGATCACTCGGCTTCTACGCCTTCGGCTTTTATGCCTACTCGGCTTCTACGCCACTCGGCCTCTATGACCACTCGGCTTCTATGCCTACTCGGCTTCTACGTCACTCAGCCTCTTTGACCACTCGGCTTCTACGCCTACTCGGCTTCTACGCCTACTCGGCTTCTACGCCTACTCGGCTTCTATGCCTACTCGGCTTCTATGACCACTCGGCTTCTACACCTACTCGGCTTCTATGCCTACTCGGCTTCTACGCCACTCGGCCTCTATGACCACTCGACTTCTACGCCTGCTCGACTCCTATGCCTATTTTGGCTTCTATGCCATGGTGACAGTCATTGGCTTCTACGCCAACCCCTTCTACACAAGGAATAACTACCTACGTGGCTTCTACGCCGTGATCTTTGCAGCAGATATAAGCGTTTTGTCCCTTAGTTGGACGCGCGTAACATGCTCACTCAAAAGGTCATCTATACGCAGGCATTGGTTATTTTAAACCGTCATGTAAAAGGGTGCTGTACTTTCCACTACTCGGTTTCTACGCCGACTGTGTGGTCACTGTCACTAAAAACTCTATAAATAGAGACCTCTATCAACAGAGGACAAGGTCGAACGATCGGAAAGAGGTCGAAGAAATTGGTCGGAAAATTGATCAAGAAATCCAGTATCAGATCCAACGGTCGTAAAGGTCGAAGGTCAAACGGTCAAGAGAGAGGAGAGGAGAATCCAGAGCTCAGGCAAAGAGAAGGGATCGACGACTTTGGCATCGAGCATCCACCCTCTTTAGCAAACTTCGAAGCTGCTTTCTGTCTTCCACGGCACTTCTTCAACATCGTGAGGTCCAAGGGCTAAAGTGATCGACTGCAGATCAGACACCTATAGCAATATTTACCCAGATTAAATAAATTGTACTTAGACATCCTCGTATAGGATTAAATTGTATAATCTTGTTTGTAAACATAAAAGAAGGGCGGGTTTTCGTATAAGATCTCGTTTTCCACATCATCAAATATTTTCTCGTTTATTATCCTAAACACCCGTCAATGACAAATTTCTCAAGAAGTATTATGTCTAGGTGCGATATATTCTTCTCTATCTCTAGCAGAGTAAAATAAGATGTTCGGCCAGTATATTTTATCCAAGTTCCCAACATGTGCAGCGTTTGCATTTACATCTTCGGTAACCTACATGATACCTAGAACTATACCTATATTCATCCTTGAATAAGAGATAGGTAATGGATCCTCAAAGTTACATAGTAGGATAGTCCTCAGATCCAACAAAATATTCTCTTTGAGATCATCTAAATAATTCTCTCTAGCAAAATTATCCTATTCTTAAAATCCAGCCATTTTAAGGATGTCAAATTCCTGATCCACAGTTGGATTGGGTATAATCTCACGTGTTTCCGCATTGGTCAATATGAATAATATAATTTATGTCTGTTTATGGTATTAAACGAAAGAATAAAAATATATTCAGGATAGGGTTTATACGAGACCCGCCTTCTTTGGTTTACAAACAAACTTGTACAATTTGATCCTATACGAGGATATGGGAGTACAATTTATTTAATCTGGGTAGATGATTGCTATAGGTGTCTGATCTGCAGTCGATCACTTTAGCCCTTGGACTACACGATGTTGAAGAAGTGCCGTAGAAAACAGGAAGCAGCTTCGAAGGTTGCAGAAGAGGGTGGATGCATGATGCCAAAGTCGTCGATCCCTACTCTTTGTCTGAGCTCCGGATTCTTCTCTCTCTCTCTCTCTCTCTTGACCTTGGATCTGATATTGGTTTCTTGACCAATTTTTTGACCTTCCAATTTGTCGACCTTGTTCCTCATTAATAGAGGTCTCTATTTATAGAGTTTTAGTGACAGTGACCACTCCGTCGGTGTAGAAACCGAGGAGTGGAAAGTACAACACTCTTTTAAACAATGGTTAAAATAACCAATGCCTGCGTATAGATGATCCTTTGAATGAGCGTGTGACGCGGGTCCAACTAAGGGACAAAATGCGTATAATCGCTACGAAGATCACGGCGTAGAAGCCACGTAGGTAGGTATCCATTGTGTAGAAGAGGTTGGCATAGAAGCCAAATGTCTGTCACCATGGCGTAGAAGCCAAATAGATATCAAACCGGCATAGAAGCCGAATCGGCGTAGAAGCCGAATAGGCGTAGAAGCCGAGTGGTCATAGAGGCCGAGCAGGCGTAGAAGCCGAGTGGTCATAGAGGCCGAGCAGGCGTAGAAGCCGAATAGGCGTTGAAGCCGAGCGGTCATAGAGGCCGAGTAAGCACAGGAGCTGGATGGGCGTAGAAGCCGCTTCGTACCGTGTCAGAGTGCTGATGTGGATGTTTTAGCCGGAATTACGGCTTTTGAAGATTAATCAAATCTCTTGCATTAAATGCCGAGATTTGCCACCATCCTGCGCATTAAATATGGAGGCATATTTTTGAAGGTTTGCAACCCCTTATGCGCGTCAGTTGCAGAGACATGCCTTGAGAAGCTGTCATCGCTCTGTGCATTAGACGTAGAGACGTGCCTCGAGCAACTGTCATCGCTCTGTGCATTGGATGCAGAGACGTGCCTCGAATCCCGTACGGAGTGCAGCTTTTGATGTGGCAGACGATTTGTCTATTGCAGAACGTAAATAGCTCGTGTCTGCCTGTGTAAAGCAGGGTAGTGTATCCCTTCGTGCCTTGTAAAAGCAGTTTACGGAAAGGGGATGGCGGTAAATGATAGCCTGGGTCGTAGTGATGTGCCATCATTATAGCCGTCGTCTGGGTAGTCGAGCCGTATCCCTTTGTCAGAAGTCCAGACGTCAGGTTCATTGCAGGATCTTCATTGCAGGGTCTGACAGGTTCACTTCGGAGAATACGAAGCGTCTCTTGTACACCTCAATGCTGCATCTGAAAGAGGATGAGTTTTACGCCCTGGAGGCGATAAAGTACCCCGTTTACGCTGAAGTGGCTTGGACGTACTGCCTTAAGCGGGTGGCCTTTTGAGCTTTTAATATTTCATGCTGGGTTTAGCGAAAAAAGCTCTGTTGCACGCTTGGTGGCTTTGAAGGCCTCTACTTACGCTGCTCTGCACCAATATGCTGCGTATAGCCATCCGGCGTATTTTTTTCATGCTTCTACAATGTCCATATTACCTATGAATTATATTCTATTCATCATCCCCAAATAGAGAAAATAGTAGTTCACCTTCGAACTATTATTTTCTCATTTTTCTCCAGTTGCCTTGTAATCTATCATGTCCATATTATCTCTATAGTCTTTCATTCTCAAACTTGCTATATGTACTTAGTATAAGTATGCTACGGGTAACAAGTCCACAATAATAATCCCCATTAAAATATTCTGCCATGTCCACATCACCTCTGAGTAGATATATACAATAGGATTTTATCTAAAAAAACCTATCATATCCCTATTATTTCTGATGGTATTATTTTTTCTAACTTATTATCCGTATTTTAGGTTAAAATACAAAATTGATAAAGGGACTACTAAAATATTATGACATTGTTGATGTCATCTTTTAAAACCACAAAAATAAAATAAGCTTCTCCATTTAAAAAATGGAGGAAAAAGGACAGTCGTACAACTTTCAGAGGAAATCAAGGTTCTTCCAATCACTATTGTTCACAAAAGTTGCAAGATCATGTAGAATGCATACATACGAATATGCAAATACCTTACGGGTGGCATCTACTCGGGCTTGTTCCTCTTGTCCCCCCTAGGTCAGCAACAGAACTATCAAGAACACTAACTTTATTTTAGACTAGGGTAAATCTATTCGATGAACGATAAAGGGAATCCTGGATGAGTTCTGCCTCATGCAGTTGACCTAAAGGCATTTTTTTATTCTCTTCAGTAAGTGGCAGAATAAGAATGATAGGAGTATGGCCAAAATTACCCTTGGTCGGAGAAGAAACAGTCACCTTGTTTGTTTCACTAACAGTATTCTTCGAAGTATCATGGGAAGCCATCAACAAGTTTGGATGAAGAATGTTGAATAGAGTAGCTGACTCCACGCTTTATAAGAAAGAGGGCAACAGTTCAAATTTTTACACATGATTCATAAGTGAAAGAGGGCGACGATTCGATGATTCACCAGTCAAAGAAAATGATGGTTCATTTTTCTAAGCAAAGGACCGTACACAGAATTCGAAGCAGGACTATTGAGATTTTGTATATTTTTCTAAGCGCTCTCATATATGAGAAAAGAATATTTGGATAATGCGCTCATTAATTAGTTGTCAGAAAGTGATTGTATATTGGACACAACATCCAATCCTCCCTAAACATGCAGAGTTAATTCTTTCTTTCTCCTGAGTCGAGACACAGATTGATCAAGCAGCAATACAGACAACAAGCAAGAACAAGTTGTCACCCTCACTTTTCTAACTAGGGGTAGTTTGGTAATTTGGCATAGGTATTTATTTTTTTTAAATATAATATTGAATATAGTGTGATGATTATATATATTATTTAATTAAGTTGAGCTATGATTGTTATGACTAGTATTAGCTAGTCATTAGAGACTTGTGTTAATTAGTTAGTTAGAGAGACTAGACAATAATTAGACTTGTCACTTATGGACCTATTTAAATTTTTATGACAAATAGTGAGCCCAACTTGGAACCAAGCCCATTAGTCATCCCACTAATTAAATTAAGAAGGATTAGTGTAATTATAATTAGTTAGAGACTTCCAAATATACCATCCTTAATTATTCCTCATAATAAAATATGTTGGGGGCAACTTGGATATTTAATATTGCTTGAGAAAGGGGGAAGAGGTCGGCCATATGAAAAGGGGGTTCTCCTCTCTCTCTCTCCTCATTTGTATTTTATTTTGTGTCTAATTTCTAGATCCCCAATTTTCTAAATTCTCTCCATTAAAATTCTACATAATTTAACACCAATTCCTTCTCAATTCATCACTCTTGGAGCCTTAAAGCTTGGAGAAGCAAGGAGCACAAGGAGAAGAAACTTTGGAGCTAGCGATCATGTCCGGATCATGTTCAATTGTATTTTTATTGGGAATCCATCTCCCAATTGGTAATTTTTGATTTTTTTTCCTCTCATTATAGCTTCTTAATCATGCATCTAACCATTAGGAATGACCTTTTGGTATAGGACTACCTATAGGATCAAGTTCTAGGCTATTTGGCTTTGTAATATGAGATCTATGAGGTAATTTATGTGTATGTTGGAGGAATTACGAATTTAACACATTAATTATGTTTTATGAGGCCAATTAGATCTAATTAGACTTAGATCAGGGTTATAGGACTAGGTATGTATCCACAAATGGATACTTATAGGCCGTATCACGGTATTTTAGGATACGGTATAATACGGGATCAAATTTGGGTGATTTACATCAATTTTCTTCATTATATATTGTAATAGTAATTATATATATATGACTTGAGGGAATGATCAATTACGGATAATGGAGAGTTTGGCCCCTTAATGAGTTGAATATCATACGTATCCTAGTTGGTGCACTATATATATTTATTTAAATGCCTAAATCTATATGTATGTGTGTGTGTGTGTGTGTGTGTGTGTGTGTGTGTGTGTGTGTGTGTGTGTGTGTGTGTGTGTGTTTAATGATATATTTATATATGTAGGTAGGTGTAGTGATGTATATATATATATGTATGTGTGTGGGTGTCTAAGTGTGTATAGAGAGTGACTAGGTAGTCGGGTTTTATTTGGCAGTAGCATTGTGCAGTAGCATTGTGCAGTAGCAACTAACAGTGCATCAATTACAGCATTGCCAGCATGCTCGAGTGCATCAGAGCAGCAGCAGCTAGCAGTGTGAATAGCATTGCAGCTACTGCAGTAGCAACTAGCAGTGCATCAACTACAGCATTGCCAGCATGCTTGAGTGCATTAGAGCAGCAGCAACTAGCAGTGTGCATAGCAGTACAGCTACTGCAGCAGCAACGAGCAGTACATCAACTGCAGCAGCATATCATGCTCGAGTGCAGTAACTGCAGCTAGCTCGAGTGCTGCAGCAGCTAGGTCGAGTGCTGCAGCAGCTAGGCCGAGTACAGCAGTAGCATTTGCAATGGCACAGCAAGAGTAGTGCAGCTAAGTATCAGTGCAGCAAGAACAGTGCAGCTAAGTATCAACACAACAAGAGAAGTACAGCTAAGTATCAGTGCAGCAAGAGCCGTGCAGCTAAGTATCAACACAATAAGAGCAGTACAGCTAAGTATCAGTGCAGCAAGAGCAATGTATATGAGAGTGTATTGATGTGAAGGAGTGTAAGAGTAGTGCAAGTGCAAGATGTGAGTGAGGGGTATACTAGAGATCAGGGAATGTGTTGAGAGTTTTGAGTGTCAGTGAGATATAGAATTTTTAGACCCTAAGGTATTAGACATCATATAGTTAGGTATTAACTAGTATACTCAATATAGTTAGTTCTTCTAGTTAGAGTATAAGGTATCAGCCAATACTAGGGTAATATTATATAGTAGATAATTAGTATATATATATATAAGTTATATTAATACTATATCAATTTGTGAATGTATACTAGTTATAGATATTGGTATTAGTATATATAGTATCCTTGTATCTAGTGAGAGCTAGATTAACAATCATTTTCTAGATTATAAACTTAGAAACCAAACCAAGACCTAGTACTCACTAGTATACCTTGGTAATTAACCTAGAACCTAGGTTTGAAACCAAAATCAAGGTATGGACCTAAAAATGGCCTAGAAATTTATATTAGTGTATTTAAATCATTTATCATCCTTCACACCAAAATGGCATTAATATTATATATATAGGACTGTGTGACACAAGTTTGGGCATCGAGAGACACCTTGCTCAGGACCTCAGGCGAATACATTTCTCTGTTAGTTTTTATTTCATAATAGTGTATATATCTCATGTTCTAGAACTGTATACTTGATTCCGACACAGTAGTTTCACGGACTGGTACTACATGGATCCTGTCAGGAGATGTTATCTCTTACCGTGTTCAGCGGGTACTCCTTCACATATATTTCATCGTATGTATCGAGTATTAATTTAGTGTACTTTATGTTCACACACTGCTCGTGTTCAGTGTGCTTATATTCTTGTACACACTGTTCGTGTTCAGTGTGCCCATATTCGTGTTCGTAATGTGTCATGATTGGATCCATTGATATTAGTTGGGGATGGGGGAATAGGAGTTGATTATGTGAACAAGCCCCAGTATATTCGTGTACATGTCGATTACATACCACACTTGTAATCGAGTTACCTTATATTATTCGTGTTCAACCTAAACCGATCATATAATGAACTTGTATTCCATGGCACATTATCTAGATTTTATTTATTTTTTATTACATTGCAAATACTTTATTGCATGCTCTTTATTTCTAGTACATTATATGTTCACTCTAGTTTATTTTATTCTGTTGATTAGTTATCTTGTATTCTTTTCTATTATATATTTTATATGCTCGATTATGTATTTGAAACTGCTTTCAGAGGTATATACTTTGCTTCAATCCTGACTGGATATAATTTTCAGATAATTGGCTCATAGATTTGTATCCTACATACTACGGACCGCGGGATGGCATACCATTAGAGGATACTCATGTAGACCAGGAGGACTTAGTACCAGAGCCTGAGGAGGTTTAGATTATTTTTGTGTAGACTTGTATCAGACTTTTATTGAGGTTATTGGCATGCGTATATTATTTCAAACTTGTGGTTGTTTTATGATTCTTTTTCTTCATTATTTTATTCGTGCTCTATCTTCCTTAGTTTGTATTATGATTGAGTTTAGTTACATTTATCAGATACCATATTGTTCCTCTATTTGGAGTTGAGATGATTGATAGGTACCTTGTATGTATTGTTGAGATATTTAGTTAGTAGAATTGATCCAGACTACGTTCTATCGCCGATGTTGCGGCGTAGGCTGGATGTACCCACGTACTCGTGCCCGAATATCCGGGTGCGGGTCGTGACATATTTTTAGTGGTGGCATATGCAAGTCTTTCTTTCCTTCCTTTCTCCTTAGAGTCGCAAGTAGAGTGATATCATAGTTGCGCTCACCTAGAGTACTGCTACAAGCCTACTATAGGATATAGGATTTAGGCTGAGAGTATACTCAATCACAACTAGGAAATACTTCCAATATTAGTTTTGTTATTATTATCTATTGAATGTTTACTTTACTTTGAATAAAAATTTGTCCTTCATTGATGATATTGTATCTTACGCAATAATGATTCATTGTTCAATCTATCTTCAGGATACCGCCGAAGACGTGTTCCTGAGGTGTAGTGGTGTCAGCGAGGTCGGTCACTTCATCGCCTTTGAGGGCAATAATATCAGATGTTGTTCCAGTAGCCATATTCCATAGGTCAGATTCACCGATCCAGGTGGGCATTTTCGTAGCAGCTTTCGGAGGTGCTCTACCTCCAGTACAGAGGATAGTGCCGACAGTTTTAGGGGATCTTCCACCTCCACCATCTGTAGTCGATCAGACACAGATATTTGCACTCTTTTAGCAGATAATGGAGGCGTAGTAGCGCTAATCACAGGTTATGAGGTAGGATATTAAGAATGCTCACCAGATTGCGCTTGCAGCAGTCGAGAGAGTCATATTAGTCCATCTACAGAAGGCACCACCTCAATTCACCCCACAGCAGCCAAGGCCGAAGACTATCATAGATTTCAAGAGAATGGGGCCGAAGGACATTAAGGGCACTGAAGGGATCATATATGTTGATGATTGGATAAAAGACATTGAGCGAAACCTGTGGCTGGCGCAGATTCTAGAGAGGTTGTAGATAGAGGCTGCGGGGAGCATGATGTTCGATATTGCGTTGACTTGGTTCAGGACGGACCCCAGGATCTCAGCACCAGGACTTACTTGGGAAGCTTTTAAATAGCTCTTCAAGGAAAAGTTCTTTCCAGATGTGGCTTTGACATCGTTAGAGAGTCAGTTTCAGTACCTCGTTCAGGGAGGTATGACAGTGGATGAGTATTCGACAGAGTATTGCAGATTAGGCCATTTTATGGAGGGGAAGAACCCAGAGAAAGAGACAGGAAGTTCAGGAAGGGCCTGAACCGGAAGATTAAATCATATACGAATGGAGATTCTACCGCTACTTTTGAGGAGATTCTGAGGCAGGCACAGAGGGCAGAGAATTATCTAGAGCTTGGCTCTAAGAGGCTTAGAGACATAGGAGTATCCAGTACCAACACAGGTCCAATGAAGCAGCCCCATTTTCAGCAGTAGCACAAGAGGCATTTCTAGCAGCCGAGGCAGCCGTATCATGGACCAGTGAGAACATAAAATGTCATATTTTTATTCCTTAATGTATAATTCTTTATGCTCATTTGATGTCTAAAGATATTCATTATTTTTATATTTTGATCTAGGATGCCATTGGAGTCACTAAATGCAAAATGGAGCTAATTATCAATTATGGACAGTTTTAATACCTTGTAGAAAAATGGTCATAACTTGCTCATCCGAAGTCTAATTGAGCTGATTCAAATTGATTCGGAAAGCTAAGTGATAGAGGTACAATTTTACTGTTTTGAGTTTTGCGATATTCTAGCTGTATCATGGACCAAATTAGACTTTAAGTTGAGTCAACTATGCTGTGCACAAAAAGTAGAGCTGAATTAACCATTTCTCAACTTGTTCAAAGATTTTATTTTATTGTTTGGATTGTTGTAACTCTTAGAGGATTTATGGAAAGATATTGTGATCTTCAAACAACTAATTTAGAGTATATAAAAGGGGTAGAAATTAGGAGGAAATGGAGAACAACACACAACTCTTCTTCCTCTTCTCCAATATTCTTTTGAAGTTTTCATGAACGTGCTGAGTTAAAAGTCTGGTTGGTCGAAGAAAACAGAAACCTTGGAATCAATATAATTGTGAGATCTAAATTATTTTATATGTTTGATTTATGCTTTGAGTATTAAATATTTTTCTATGCCTACTTTCATGATTATTTTGTCTAATTACTAGGAGGCCTACTAGTCTATTATCCATTTCGATCTACTGCTAAATCCAAAATTTGGTGTGCTGTCGTAGGCACCAAAAAATAAAACCTTTACTCTTGAAATAATATGTAGTAGTGAGAGTAAGTATCGTTCCCACGAAGAGTAATTAGTTAGATCTTTATGCTATGTGAAATAAGATGGGGGGAGTTACAACATATCTTCCCACAAATTAGTTGTTTGAAGATCATAATATCTTTCCACAAATCCTCTAAGAGTTACCACAACCCAAACAATAAAATAAAATCTTTGAACAAGTTAGGAAATGGTTAATTCAGCTCCACTTTTCGTGCACAACATAGTTGACTCAACTTCAAGTCTAATTTCGTCCATGATGCAGCCAGAATCTCGTAAAACTTAAAACAGCAAAATTGTACCTCTAAAATGAATTAACCATTTCTCAACTTGTTCAAAGATTTTATTTTATTGTTTGGGTTGTTGTAACTCTTAGAGGATTTGTGGGAAGATATTATGATCTTCAAACAACTAATTTAGAGTGTATAAAAGGGGTAAAAATCAGGAGAAAATGGAGAACAACACACAACTCTTCTTCCTCTTCTCCAATATTCTTTTGAAGTTTTCATGAACGTGCAGAGCTAAAAGTCTGGTTGGTCGAAGAAAACAGAAGCCTTGGAATCAATAAAATTGTGAGATCTAAATTATTTTATATGTTTGATTTATGCTTTGAGTATTGAATGTTTTTCTATGCCTACTTTCATGATTGTTTTGTTTAATTACTAGGAGGCCTACTAGTCTATTATCCATTTCGATCTACTGCTAAATTAGACATCAAATTCGTAATTGTTTGATTTTTCTAATTTATGAAGCAACCAAGATTTAATAAACTGCTTTGTTTTATTAGATCTTAGGAGAAACTTTTGACAAAATTAAATGCAACCGCTTGTGCTTGTGTTATTTTGCTTCATCGATCTCTTTGTTCTTTAAAAATTTACTAGATTAAATCTTCAGCGCTTGTCTTGGATTATTTAGTAATTATAGCTAATTAGATCGCTTGTTTCTAATTATCTAAGCCTAAGAGAGATAGGAAATACTTCCAACGGTGAATATTCAAAGTATGATAATTTATGTTTGCATCAATGATCAATTTTAAGATTCCAATGGTGGATGTTGACTGAGACGAATATTTTTTTCTTTGATTGTTTTAATACTTTAATTATTTTTAGCTCTTTTTAATTTGCTTTGATCCAAAACTCTCCCCCCTCCCATCTTATTTCACATAGCATAAAGATCAAACTAATTACACTTCATGGGAACGATCCTTACTCTCACTACTACATATTATTTCAAGAGTAATGGTTTTATTTTTGGGTGCCTACGACAGCACACCAACCAGCTAGAGCGACGTTGCAGGGGAGTAATTTTAGTTAACTTTTGTGCCTTTTGTGATCTTTTCTTATAATTAAATTATTTTTGTTTATTAGCAAACAAAAAAAATAATCAAAAATAAAAAACAAACAAAAATGTATTCTCATATACTTTTCTGGATTGTTTGCTATCATTTTATTACTTGTTTATGATTGCAACTCGATCTTCTAATCAAAGTGATTTTCAGAGTGATCCAGTAATAGAAAGAACTCTGCGCAGGTTAAGGAAGGAAGCTCAAAGAAACTCTAACAAGAACGACCCTGCTACGGATTCCTTACTCTTTTGCAAATCTAATCCTTAAGAAGAGGAAGACATGGCTGCAAATAGAACTTTGAAAGAACTTGCAGCCCCTGATTTGAACCAACACCCTTTATGCATTACATTTCCTACTTTAGATGCTACTACTAGTTTTGAATTAAAATTTGGACTAATACATTTATTACCCACTTTTCATGGCCTTGCAGGTGAAGATCCTCACAAGCATCTAAAGGAGCTTCATGTGGTATGCACAACTATGAAACCTACGGGGGTATCCGAAGAGCAAATCAAATTAAGAGCCTTTTCATTTTTTTTAAAGGATTCGACTAAGGATTGGCTCTATTATCTACCCTCTGGGAGCATTGTAACATGGAATAAAATGAAGAGAGTATTCTTGAAGAAGTACTTTCCCGCTTCAAGGGCGGCCAATATCCGAAAAGAAATTTGTGGGGTAAGGCAACACAATGCAGAGTCTCTCCACGAGTACTAGGAACGTTTTAAAAAATTATGTGCAAGTTGCCCCCATCATCAAATTAGCGAGCAGCTACTTATCCAGTACTTCTATGAAGGCCTTCTACCAACTGATAGAAGCATGATAGATGCTGCTAGTGGAGGAGCTTTGGTAGATAAAACTCCTGAGGCCACAAGAAATTTAATTGTACATATGGCGGCAAATTCTCAATAATTTGGCACTAGGCTAGATCTTCCATCTAGGCATGCTAACGAGGTAAATATTTCTTTCCTAGAATAACAAATTGCTAGTTTAACATTTCTTGTTCGTCAAATGGCTGTAGGTAACATGCAAACAGCAAAGGCTTGTGGGATTTGTTCAGTAGCAGGATATCCAACTGACATGTGTCCAACTCTTCAAGAGGAGTCCAATGAACAAGTGAATGTGGTAGGTGCTTTCCCTGGACAACCACAAAGGAGATACGATCCATATTCAAACACTTACAATCCAGGATGGAGAGATCATCCCAATTTTAACTATGGGAATCCACAAACAAATTATCCTGTCAATCAAAATTGCCCAAGTTACCAACAGTACAAGCAGCCATATCCTAAACAACAACCAAACCAAACTTCTAACTCTGGTATGTCTTTAGAAGATATTATTAAGTCTCTTGCCACCAATAATTTACAATTTCAACAGGAGACAAGGGCTAGCATTTAAAGCTTGGACAATCAAATGAGCCAAATGTCTACAACAATTAATAAGCTAGAGGCACAAAGTTCTAGAAAATTACCATCTCAAACGATAGTAAATCCAAAAGAAAATGCAAGTGCAATCATTTTGAAAAGCGGTAAAGAGGTTGACATTCCAGTAAAAGAAGTACCTGCAACGTCAAAACAAGAAGAAGAGAAAAGCACCACGGCAGACACGAACGTCCCCAATGATAATGAGGTACCCAATTATAAGTTTCCACCCCTTTGTGATTATAAGCCAGTACCTCTTTTTTCTCAAGCTTTAACAGAATCTAGAAAAATTGAACAAAATAATGAGTTATATGAGACTTTTTGTAAATGTGAGGTAAATATTCCACTTTTAGATGCTATCAAACAAGTACCTCGCTATGCTAAATTTTTAAAAGAATTGTGTACAATAAAGAGGAAACAAAAGCTTAAAGGATATGAAAAGGTAAAAGTTGGGAAGAGTGTTTCTGCAGTAATTCAACGAAAACTCCCTACGAAATGCAAAGATCCTGGAATGTTTACTATCCCTTGTAAGATAGGTAACAATAAATATGAGAAAGCCATGTTAGATTTAGGAGCTTCTATCAATGTCATGCCATATTCTATATATGAATCTTTAAATCTTGGACCTCTGAATAAAACTGGTGTTGTGATTCAATTGGTTGATAGATCTAATGCCTATCCTAAGGGGGTAGTCGAGGATGTTCTTGTACAAATTGATAATTTAGTTTTTTCTGCTGATTTTTATATGCTTGATATGGAAAATGGCGATCAAACTGCTCTAATTTTATTAGGAAGACCATTTTTAAAGACATCCAAGACTAAGATAGATGTTCATAGTGGCACACTTACTTTAGAATTTGATGGTAAAATTGTTAAATTTAATATTTATGATGCCATGAAATATCCTGATGATGATAATACTGTTTATTCCATTGATGTGGTTGATTCTTTAGCACAGGATATTTTTGAACTTGATGGCAAAGATGTATTAGAAGTGGCCATTAGTGAGCATCTTAAAAAAGAGCATAAGGAGTTAGCTTTGAGTTCTGATTTGTAGAAAACGGTTGCAGCATTGAATGATTTTCCAAAAATACAACAATCAGGTAACGTTTCTTATATTTTATTACCAATTTCTAACAAGAGGCCTTTACCCTCTATTTTGCAGGCCCCTATTCCAGAATTGAAGCCTCTCCCTAGTCACCTCAAGTATGTATTCCTTGGAGATTGAGGAACATTACCAGTGATCATCTCCAATAAACTTAGTGCACCACAGGAAGGAAAGCTTGTTCAGATCCTTAAGGAGCATAAGACGGCTATTGGTTGGACAATTGCGGATATAAAAGGAATTAGTCTGTCTACATGCATGCATCGTATCTTACTTGAGAAAGGAGTAAAACCTTCCCGTCAACCGCAAAGAAAATTGAACCCACCCATGATGGAGGTAGTAAAAAAGGAGATCCTAAAACTTCTTGAAGTTGGAGTGATCTATCCAATTTCGGATAGCCAGTGGATTAGCCCAGTGCAAGTGGTTCCTAAAAAGACCGGGATAACTGTCATGAAGAATCAAAATGATGAGTTAGTTTCCACTCGTGTCCAGAATGGGTGGAGGGTTTGTATAGATTATAGAAAATTAAATGCTGAAACTCGAAAGGACCACTTTTCTTTACCTTTTATTAATCAAATGCTTAAAAGGTTAGCTGGTCATTCTTACTATTGTTTTCTTGATGGTTATTTAGGTTATTTTCAAATTGTAATTGCTTCGGAGGATCAAGAAAAGACAACTTTTACATGCCCATTTGGAACTTTTGTATATCGTCGCATGTCATTCGGTCTTTGCAATGCCCAGCTACTTTCCAAAGGTGTATGGTTAGCATATTTTCAGACTATGTTGAGCATATTATAGAAGTATTTATGGATGATTTCACAGTTTATGGAGACTCTTTTGATAAATGCTTGCATAACCTTACACTTGTTCTTTAAAGATGCATAGAAACTAATCTTGTGTTAAACTCTGAAAAATGCCATTTTATGGTTGACCAAGGTATAGTTTTGTGTCATATTATTTTATCTAAGGGAATTGAGGTAGATAAAGCCAAAATCGATATTATTCAATCTTTATCTTATCCCTCCAGTGTGCGGGAAGTTTGTTCTTTTCTTGGACATGCAGGTTTTTACCAAAGATTCATCGAAGACTTCTCCAAAATAGCATTACCCCTTTGCAAGTTGCAACAAAAGGATATAGCTTTTGAATTTTATGAAGCATGTAAAAAGGCATTTGATACACTAAAGAAACTATTAACTTCTACCCCAGTTATCCAGCCCCCTGACTGGAATGTGTCTTTCGAGATAATGTGTGATGCAAGTGATTATGCAGTATGTGCTATTTTTGGTCAAAGGATTGGAAGAGCATCTCACGCCATTTATTATGCTTCAAGAACTTTGAATGAGGCGCAGAAAAATTATTCTACTACTGAAAAAGAACTTTTAGCTGTTGTTTTTGCTTTAGAAAAATTTTGATCTTATTTGCTTGGTACTAAAGTCATTGTTTATTCTGATCATGTAGCTCTTTGCTATTTGATGACGAAGAAAGAGGCAAAACCAAGGTTAATTCGATGGATACTTCTCTTAAGTGAATTTGATTTGGAGATCAAAGACAAAAGAGGGACAAAAAATCGTATTGCAGATCATTTAAGTTGTTTAGTTCATATGGAGGATGAACTTTGTCTACAAAAAATGTTCCCTGATGAGCAATTGTTTGCTTCAAGTGTGACATTGCCTTGGTATGCAAATATTGTAAATTATTTGGTTACTAATATATTTCCTTCTGGCTTGTCAAAGGCTCAAAGAGATAAGATCAAAAGTGATACCAAATACTATGTATGGGATGACCCATACTTGTGGAAGCACTGTGCAGATCAAGTGATAAGAAGGTGCGTTCATGAAAATGAAATTATTTCAATTCTCACATTTTGTTATTCTTATGCATGTGGAGGACATTTTGGAGCGAAAAGGACGACAAGAAAAGTATTAGAATATTTTTTCTATTGGCCGTCTTTATTTCGTGATTCATATTCTTTTTGTAAAACATGCAACAATTGCCAAAAGACAGGTAATATATCTCAAAGGAATAAAATGCCACAAAATTATATACTATTTTGTGAAATTTTTGATGTTTGGGGCATCGATTTTATGGGACCATTTCCTGTATCTTTTGGTTATGTTTATATTTTGCTTGCTGGTGATTTTGTATCAAAATGGGTAGAAGCTAAAGCTACTAGGACTGATGATTCTAAAGTTGTTTCAGATTTTATCAAATCCAACATATTCTCCAGGTTTGGGATTCCAAGAGCCTTAATAAGTGATCGAGGCACTCACTTTTGTAATCTAACCGTGGAGACATTACTGAGAAAGTACCATATGACCCACAAGGTGTCAACTGCCTATCATCCACAAACTAGTGGACAAGCGGAAGTGTCAAATAGAGAGATCAAGTCCATCATTGAAAAGACGGTCAATCCAAGTAGAAAAGATTGGAGTTTGCGCTTGGAAGATGCTTTGTGGGCGTATAGAACTGCATACAAGATGCTTATCGGTATGTCACCTTACCGGTTGGTGTTTGGAAAACCATGCCATCTTCCCGTTGAGTTAGAACACAAGGCTTATTGGGCTATCAAGAGTTTCAATATGAAGGCATATGAAAATGGAGAACATAGGAAGTTACAACTATAAGAGTTGGAGGAAATTCGCAATGACGCCTATAAGAATGCTAGAATTTATAAAGAGAAGACGAAGAATTTTCATGACAAGATGATCTCTAGGAAGGTGTTTCAAGTTGGTCAAAAAGTCCTTCTAAACCAGTCAAGACTTCGTCTGTTTCCGGGTAAATTGCGTTCTCGTTGGATTGGACCTTTTATTGTTACTAATATTTTTTATCATGATGCAGTTGAAATTTAAAATTTTGCAACTTCCAAAGTGTTCAAGGTAAATGGCCAAAGGCTCAAGCTTTTCTATGAAGGTTTCAAAGTAGAGAATATGGATGAATTGGACCTTGAAGATCCAATTTGTATCAATTGAAGGAGGAAACATCCACGACAATAAACAGAGGCAACCCAAGGGGAGTTTGTTCTTATTCTTATTCTTTCATTTTTATTTTATTTTATTTTTATTTTGCCTTTTCCTTGCATTTCACCTTACATTGGGGACAATGTCAGTTTTAAGCGTGGGGGAGGAGATTTACTTTATGTTAAGCATTTTTAGTTCGCTATTTTTCTAAAATAATAATAATAATAATAATAATAATTTTTTTTTAATAAAAGAATTTTGGTTTTTGGTTTTTGGTTTTTGGTTTTTAATGATTTTTGGTTGTATATGTCATGAGTAAGATTCAACTAGATTTGAAAATTTTATAACATGATTGAATAAATAATTTTTTTTTCAACTTAGAATTAATTAGTCTAGTTATTTTTTATTGAAAATGGTAGTATCTAAATTGGTAGACAAAAGTCAGTGAGTATTTGAGCCTTTAGACTGACACATCAGTCTCATTATTCTTTCATGAGAGATATTCTTCCATTGATTTGTTTTTCTAGAACTTGCTTTGATTCTCTTCGAGGTCACATTGACACATGCATGCATGAACATGATTAAGGCCATCTTTGTTATGCGTTACATAAGCCAAATAGTCCACCTTGTAATTAATTTTCTTTTTGTTGAACCCCTTTTGAGCTTTATTATCTTTTTCTTGGTATACCCACATTACAAGCTTTCAACCTATAATATTTATACCTTTACCCAAGTCGCAAAGCTAGTGGAGCATTGTTGATCATTATGATATGTATGGGTGTACGAAAAAATAATTGTGGGGGTGTCTAAATTTGTGGTTTGGTTATAACCAACAAAATGGAACATATTTTTATCCTCAAATTTCCTAAGTTCCATTATTGTACAAAAAAAAAGGGTGGAAGTTGTTTTATATTGTTTAAATGCTTTAAAAGCTAAATTGAAGATGTTGCAAAATGGAGTAATTGATTTTACATGTTTTATATTGAGATTGAGTTCATTCAATTTTGCTCCACTAGTTTTGATGGCTTTTGAGCTACACTCCCAAATATATCCTACCTTAATCCTAAGCTACGTTACAACCCATGAAAAGTCCTTATGATTTATGTTATGCATGTGATCCCTGTGGTGGAGAATGAGAAGATATGCAAGCTTATGGTAGATCATTTCTTCTGGAATGAATTTCAGTGAAATATATACCTTTAAACACATGAGAGTTGAGTGTTTATTCCCATGAGGGTCTACCTATTTAGTTTACTCCATTTTCAAGAGAAAATACATACTAAGTAATTAAAAGTGGTTTAAGAATATATGTTCATGATATGTTATGAGTTTTGAAGAGCTTAGTTATTTTTTATTTATGGCATTGCAACATTAAATTCTTTTTGGAAAAATAAATTAGAGTTTCGCCCGAGGACGAGGAAATGTTAAGTGTGGGGGTATTTGATGAGAACATAAAATATCATATTTTTATTTCTTAATGTATACTCCTTTATGCTTATTTGATGTCTAAAGATACTCATTATTTTTATATTTTGATCTAGGATGCAATTGGAGCTAATTATCAATTCTGGATAGTTTTGATACCTTATAGCAAAATGGTTATAACTTGCTCATCCGACGTCCAATTGAGCTGATCCAAATTGATTCAAAAAACTAAGTGATAGAGGTACAATTTTGCTATTTTGAGTCTTGCGAGATTCTAGCTGCATCATGGACCAAATTAGACTTGAAGTTGAGTCAACTATGATGTACACGAAAAGTGGAGCTGAATTAACCATTTCCTAACTTATTCAAAGATTTTATTTTATTGTTTGGGTTGTTGTAACTCTTAGAGGATTTGTGGGAAGATATTTTGATCTTCAAACAACTAATTTAGAGTGTATAAAAGGGGTAGAAATAAGGAGGAAATAGAGAACAACACACAACTCTTCTTCCTCTTCTCCAATATTCTTTTGAAATTTTCATGAACGTGCGGAGCTAAAAGTCTGGTTGGTCGAAGAAAACAGAAACCTTGGAATTAATAAAATTGTGAGATCTAAATTATTTTATATGTTTGATTTATGCTTTGAGTATTAAATATTTTTCTATGCCTACTTTCATGATTGTTTTGTTTAATTTCTAAGAGGCCTACTAGTCTATTATCCATTTCGATCTACTGCTAAATTAGACATCAAATCCGTAATTGTTTGATTTTTCTAATTTATGAAGCAACCAAGATTTAATAAACTGCTTTGTTTTATTAGATCTTAGAAGAAAAACTTTTGACAAAATTAAATGCAACCGCTTGTGCTTGTGTTATTTTGCTTCATCGATCTCTTTGTTCTTTAAGAAATTACTAGATTAAATCTTCAGCGCTTGTCTTGGATTATTTAGTAATTAAAGCTAATTAGATCTCTTGTTTCTAATTATCTAAGCCTAAGAGAGATAGAAAATACTTTCAACGGTGAATATTCAAAGTATGATAATTTATGTTTGCATAAATAACCAATTTTAAGATTCCAATGGTAGATGTTGACTGAGACCAACATTTTTTTCTTTGATTGTTTTAATACTTTAATTGTTTTTAGCTCTTTTTAATTTGCTTTGATCCAAAAGTCTCCCCCCCCATCTTATTTCACATAGCATAAAGATCAAACTAATTACCCTTCGTGGGAACGATCCTTACTCTCACTACTACATATTATTTCCAGAGTAAAGGTTTTATTTTTGGGTGCCTACGACAGCACACCAACCAGCTAGAGCGCCGGTACAACAGATGCACCAGATCCAGAGGATAGCTATTCCTTGCATATTCTGTAAGAAGCAGGGACATGGATGGGATGCATGTAGAATAAGATTGGGCCAGTACATATTATGCGGATCAGGAGAGCAGCAGTTGAGGGCTTGTCCTAAAGTTCCAGCTCATCCAGCTCATGACAGAGCTCAGGCACAGAGAGCACCTGCGAGACCACCAGCGAGACAGCAAAGAGAACCTCCCCTACCACCATACCACAATAGTAATAGTTTGCTCAGCATCAACAGCAATAGTTCGCTCAGTACCAGCAGCAGTAGAGAGGTAACCAGCGACAAGGGCGAGCTTTCCCCTTGATCGTCGAGGAGGAGGAGCTAGTCGGTGATGTTATCTCAGGTTCAGTTTATCTTAATTCTTTTTTAGCTCATGCTTTATTTGATTCCCATGTTTACATAGTTTTATTTGTGTATCCTTTTTTTGAAGCATAATCTAGTGGTTGAACCGTTGGTGAGAACTTGCAAGATCACGACCAGTGGTGGCATTATCCTGGTCAGTGTTGTTTGCAAGGACCAGAGAGTTTTCTTGAAAGGCCAAGAGTTGAGTATGTCTCTACTCGTAATGCCACTTCCGAGCTACGATATAGTACTCGGGATGGATTGGCTGAGTAGGCACCATGCTAGTATCGATTGTCGAGGAGACAGAGTTTTATTTTAGGCACCAGGAGAGCCAGAGTTTGAGTTCGTCAGAGGAGTAGCAGAGCAGAGCGAAGGAGACTTCTATGGAGTTTTGGTGGAAGAGCAGGAGCTGCCACATCCATTGATTACTGAGTATATGGATATTTTTCCTGAGGAGTTGTTGAGGTTGCCACCAAACAGAGATATTGAGTTCTCTATAGACTTGATGCCAAGCGCACAGCCAATATCTCAGCACATCTATAGAGTCAACAATAGCAAACTGGCTGAATTGAAGAAGCAGGTGGATGAATTATAGGACAAGGGGTTCATCTGCTCTAGTTCTTCACCTTGGGATGCTTCAATATAATTTGTACAAAAGAAGGATGGGTCGGTACATATGTGTATCGACTACAGGGCACTCAACAACCTCACCATCAAGAACAAATACCCGTTGTCACAGATTGACAATTTAATTGATCAGTTAAGCGGAGCGAAGATATTCTCAAAGATAGACTTGAGGTCGGGGTATCACTGTTTATGGTAGAAAATGAAAGAATGAAAATATATTCAAGATGGGGTTTACACGAAACCCGCCTTCTTTGGTTTACAAACAAACTTGTACTATTTGATCCTATACGAGGATGTGGGAGTACAATTTATTTAATCTTGGTAAATATTGCTATAGGTGTCTGATCTGCAGTCGATCACTTTAGCCCTTGGACCACACGATGATGAAGAAGTGTCGTAGAAGACAGGAAGCAGTTTTGAAGGTTGCAGAAGAGGGTGGATGCACCATGCCAAAGTCGTCGATCCCTACTCTTTGCCTGAGCTCCGGATTCTTCTCTCTCTCTCTCTCTCTCTCTCTCTTGACCTCTGGTTCGATCTTTCTTGGAAGTTCGACCTTGTTCGATCCTTCTTTCAAAGTTTTGACCCGTGGTTCGATCTCTTTGGAGGGTTTTTTAGACCAATTTCTTCGACCTTCCAATTTGTCGACCTTATTCCTCATTGATAGAGGTCTTTATTTATAGAGTTTTAGTGACAGTGACTACTCCGTCGGTAAAGAAACCGAGGAGTGGAAAGTACAGGACCCTTTTACACAACGGTTAAAATAACCAATGCCTGCGTATAGATGATCCTTTGAATGAACGTGTGACGCGGGTCCAACTAAGGGACAAAACGCGTATAATCGCTACGAAGATTATGGCGTAGAAGCCACGTAGGTAGGTATCCCTTGTGTAGAAAAGGTGGGTGTAGAAGCCAATGTCTGTCACCATGGCGTAGAAGCCAAGCAGGCATAGAAGCCGAATAGGCGTAGAAGCTGAGCGGTCATAGAGGCCGAGTGGGCGTAGAAGCCGAGCGGTCATAGAGGCCGAGTGGTCATAGAGGCCGGGTGGGCGTTGAAGCCGAATGGTTGTTGAAGCCGAATGGGCGTAGAAGCCGACTGAGCACAGGAGCTGAATGGGCATAGAAGCCGCTGCGTACCATGCCAGAGTGCTGATGTGGACGTCTTAGCCAAAATTACGGCTTTTGAAGATATAATCAAATCTCTTGCATTAAATGCAGAGATTTGCCACCATCCTGTGCATTAAATACAGAGGCATGTTTTTGAAGGTCTACAGCCCTTCTATGCATCAGTCGCAGAGACGTGCCTCGAAAAACTGTCACCGCTCTGTGCATTAGACATAGATACGTGCCTCGAGCAACTGTCATCGCTCTGTGCATTAGACGTAGAGACGTGCATCGAGCCCCATATGGAGTATAGCTTTTGATGTGGCAGACGGTTTGTCTACTGCAGAGCGTAAACAACTCATGTCTGCCTGTGTAAAATAAGGCAGCGTATCCCTTCGTGCACGTAAAAGCAGTTTACGCAAAGGAGATGGCGGTAAATGACAGCCTGGGTCGCAGTGCTGTGCCATCATTATAGCCGTCGTCTGGGTAGTCGAGCAGTATCCCTTTGTCAGAAGTCCAGACGTCAGGTTCATTGCAGGATCTGACAGGTTCATTGCAGGATCTGACAGGTTTACTTCGGAGAATACGAAGCGTCTCTCGTACACTTCAATGCTGCGTTGAAAGAGGATGGGTTTTATGTCCAGGAGTCGATGAAGCACCCTGTTTACGCTGAAACGGCTTGGACGTAATGCCTTACGCGGATGGTCCTTTGAGCTTATATTTCATGCTATGTTTAGCGGAAAAAGCTCTGCTGCACGTTTGATGGCTCTGAAGGCCTCTGTTTACGCTGTTCTGCATCAATATGCTGCGTATAGCCATCCGACGTATTTTTTATGCTTCTACAACCACTAAGTGAAAGTGAAGAAGGAAGACATTCCGAAGACTGCTTTCATGACTCGGTATAGGCAGTCTCAGTTCTTGGTGATATCGTTTGGGTTTGTATTCATGAACCTGATGAATAAGGCATTTCATCAGTACCTGGATCAGTTTGTGGTAGTACTTATTGATGATATATTGATATATTCGAAGACCCTAGAGGAGCATGAGAAGCACATGAGGATAGTTCTGGAGACCCTCAGGAAGGAGAAGCTATATGGCAAGATTTCAAAGTATGAGTTCTTTCTTGATAAGGTTGAATTCCAAGGGCATGTAATTACAGGAGACAGAATCTCAGTAGACCCAAAGATGATTTCAGCAGTTGAGTAGTGGTCTACCCGAGTTCAGTAGCGGAGATCAGGAGTTTTTTTGGACTGGCAGGCTATTATCGAAGATTTGTTCAGGATTTTTTCAGGATTGTGGAGCCGATGACTAGGCTAACCAAGAAGAACATAGAGTTCGTCTGGACTGAGGATTGTCAGTTTGCTTTTGAGGAACTAAAGAAGAGGTTGACCACAGCTCCAATATTGATATTTTCATCATGGACAAACGGATTTTCTATATATAGTGATGCATCGGGTAAGGGTAAGGGTTGTGTGTTACAGCAAAAAGGAAAGGTGATTGCCTATGCTTAGGCAATTATGACCGCATGAGAAGAATTATCCTACCTATGACTTAGAGTTGGCCGTAGTTATTTTTGCTCTTAAACTGTGGAAGCACTACTTGTATGGAGAGAGAGTAGAGATATTTACAGATCACAAGAGCTTGAAGTATGTGTTTACACAAAAAGAGCTCAACATGAGGCAGAGACGATGGTTGGAGTTGATGAAGGACTTCGATATTGCTTTACAGTACCATCCAGGAAAGGCCAACGTAGCCGTAGATGCCTTGAGCAGGTATCATGTGGCTATATATTTGACAAAAGACAGATATTTATTGGCCGATCTTGACAGCTTGGACATTAAGGTGTTAGTTCCTGGAGTTGCAACACAGATATGGGGACTTCAGGTACAGTCAAAGTTGATGGACCGGATCAGAGTTGCACAGTTTGAGGATGAGTCTCTGAAGAGCATCAGAGCACTGGTCCAGATAGGATTGGTAGAGGACTTCAGTATTACAAATAATGGATCATTGCGACATGGTACCAGATTGTATGTGCTGAGTGGAGCATTGTGCGAGAAGATTCTTTAGGAGGCACATCGATCTCAGTATTCTATGCATCCAGGTGCTAAAAAGATGTATTGGGATATGAGAGAGCATGTTTGATGGTATGGTATGAAGTAGGAGGTGGCTGGCTTCGTATCTAGATTCTTGGTATACAAGCAGGTAAAGGTGGAGAGATAGTGGCCAGGTGGATTGCTTCAGCCTTTACCCATTCCAGAGTAGAAATAGGAGCATGTGATGATGGACTTTGTTTTAGGGCTTCCTCGTTCTCCAGGAGGTAAAGACGTAATTTGGGTCATCGTAGACAGGTTGACCAAATTAGCCCACTTTCTGCCATTCAAAGTGGGTACATCTACGGAGAAGCTTGCGAAGATGTATGTGCGTCAGATAGTCAGATTGAATGGAGTTCTTGTAAGTATAGTCTTGGATAGGGATAGTCGCTTCACGTCCCACTTCTGGAGGAGTTTGCAGGCTAGCTTGGGCACTCAGCTCAAGTTCAGTACCGCATATCACCCTCAGACAGACGAAAAGTCAGAGAGGACTATCCAGACTCTTGAGGATATGCTACACACCTGTATTTTGGACTTTGGAGGTTCTTGGAAGAATCATCTTCACTTGGTAGAGTTTTCTTATAACAACAGTTACCAGGCCAGTATCGAGATATCACAATTTGAGGCATTATATGGACGGAGATGTCGTACTCCATTATCATGGGATAATGTTGGTGGGAAAGCCTTATTAGGACCCGAGATAGTCGTGGATGCAACTAAGAAGGTGAAGCTCATCAGGGATAGAATTCAGGTGGCGCAGGATAGGCAGTAGCATTGGGCCGATAGCCATCGGAGACCATTGGAGTTTGAGGTATAGATTTTGTTTGTATTTCTTTTGATTGCTTATTTTTGTTAGAGTGCTAAGGCTCTATTTCGTGCTAGGTTGGCAATCTGGTTTTCTTGAGGATTTCTCCTACACGAGGCACGATTCATTTTGGTGGAGGTAGAAATCTTAGTCCATGGTACATTGGACCTTTCGGTGTTCTCGAGAGGGTCGGTACAGTTTCTTACAAACTAGACTTGTCACCTGCATTAGAGGGGGTGCATAATATATTCCATATATCGCAGATAAGACGGTACATGGCAGATCCTATCCATGTACTAGATCACTCGGAGATCGAGGTTGGTCCGACACTCAGATATCCAGAGCAGCCCGTGGAGATTTTGGATCACAGGAAGAAGGTATTGCGAAACCAGACAATTCCTTCGATACGCATCGTGTGGAGGCATCACTCGCTAGAAGAGAGTACCTGGGAGTGAGAGGCCGAGATGCATGAGGGATATCCTTATCTGTTTGAGCCGTGAGGTATAATTCTTTGTTGCTTGTATTGATTGCTTTTGGTAGTTAGTTCTTCCTTAATTTCTAGGATAAAAATTTTCTAAGGTGGGTAGGATTGTCACCCTCACTTTTTCAACTAGGGATAGTTTGGTAATTTGGCATGGATATTTATTTTTTAGAAATATAATATTGAATATAGTGTGATGATTATATATATTATTTAATTAAGTTGAGCTATGATTGTTATGACTAGTATTAGTTAGTCATTAGAGACTTGTGTTAATTAGTTAGTTAGAGAGACTAGACAATAATTAGACTTGTCACTTATGGACCTATTTAAATTATCATGACAAATAGTGAGCCCAACTTGGACCCAAGCCCATTAGTCATCCCACTAACTAAATTCAGAAGGATTAGTATAATTATAATTAGTTAGAGACTTCCAAATATATCCATTCTTAATTATTCCTCATAATAAAACATGTAGGGGCAACTTGGACATTTGATATTGCTTGGGAAAGGAGGAAGAGGCCGACCACATGAAGAGGGGGGTTCTCCTCTCTCTCTCTCTCTCTCTCTCTCTCTCTCTCTCATTTGTATTTTATTTTGTGTCCAATTTCTAGATCCCTAATTTTCTAAATTTTCTCCATTAAAATTTTACACAATTTACCACCAATTCCTTCACAATTCATCGTTCTTGAATCCTTGAAGCTTGGAGAAGCAAGGAGCACAAGAAGAAGAAGCTTTAGAGCTAGAGATCGTGTCTGGATCGTGTCTAATTATATTTTTATTGGGAATCTATCTCCCAATTGGTAATTCCTAATTTTCTCTCTCATTGTAGCTTCTTAATCATGCATATAACCATTAGGAAAGACCCCATGGCATAGAACTACCTATAGGATCAAGTTCTAGGCTATTTGGCTTTGTAATATGAGATCTATGAGGTGATTTGTGTGTATGTTGGGAGAATTACAAATTTGACACATCAATTGTGTGTCATGAGGACAATTAGATCAAATTAGACTTAGATCTGGGTTATGGGACTAGGTTACGTGTCTACAAATGGATAGGTATAGGCCGTATCACGATATCTTGCGATACGATGTGATACAGGGTCAATTTTTGGTGATTTACATAAATTCTCTTCATTATATGTTGTAATAATTTCTAATAGTTATAATTATATATATATATATATATATATATATGACTTAAGGGAACGATCAATTATGGATAAATGGGAGTTTGGCACCTCAATGAGTTCAGTATCATAGGTATCATAGTTGGTGCACTATATGTATTTGTTTAAATGCCTATATATATATGTGTGTGTGTGTGTGTATGTGTGTGTGTGTGTGTGTGTGTGTGTGTGTGTGTGTGTGTGTGTGTATGTTTAGTGATATATTTATATATGTGGGTAGGTATAGTGATGTATATATATATATATGTGTGTGGGTGTTTAAGTGTGTGCAGAGAGTGACTAGGTAGTCGAGTTTTGTTTGGTAGTTGCATTGTGCAGTAGCAACTAGCAGTACATTAACTGTAGCATTGCCAGCATGCTCGAGTGCATCAGAGCAGCAGTAGCTAGCAATGTGCATAGTAGTGCAGCTACTATAGTAGCAACTAGCAGTGCATCAACTGCAACAACATAGCATGCTCGAGTGTAGTAACTGCAGCAAGCTCGAGTGCTGCAGCAGCTACCTCGAGTACAGCAGTAGCATTTGCAATGGCACAGCAAGAGCAGTGCAGCTAAGTATCAGTGAAGCAGGAGAAGTTCAGCTAAGTATCAGCACAACAAGAGTAGTACAGCTAAGTATCAGTGCAGCAAGAGCAGTGACAGCAAGTTGGGTGTGAGAGATTGTTGCACAAGTTGTGTGTAAAGGAGTGGTCTGTGTACAGGTGTATGCTTATGGGAATGAAGTATGTGAGAGTGTATTGATGTGAAAGAGTGTAAGAGTAGTGCAAATGCAAGATGTGAATGAGGGGTGTACTAGAGATGAGTGAATGTATTGAGAATTTTGAGTGTCGGTGAGATATAAATTTTTAGACCCTAAGGTATTAGACATCATATAGTTAAGTATTAACTAGTATACTCAATATAGTAAGTTGATCCAGTTAGAGTATAAGGCATCAGCCAATACTAAGGTAATATTATATAGTAGATAATTAGTATATGTATAAGTTATATTAATATTATATCAATTAGTGAATGTATACTAGTTATAGATATTGGCATTGGTATTAGTATATATATATATATATATATATATATATATATATATATATATATATATATATATATATATATATATATATATATATATATATAGTATCTTTGTACCTAGTGACAGCTAGATTAACTATCACTTTCTATATTATAAACTTAGAATCCAACCAAGACCTAGTACTCACAGTATACCTTGGTAATCAACCTAAAACCTAGGTATGAAACCAAAATCAAGGTATGGACCTAGAAATGGCCTAGAAATTCATATTAGTGCATTTAACTCATTTATCATCCTTCACACCTAAATGACATTGATATTATATATATAGGACTGTGTGATACTTGTTTGGGCATCGAGAGACACACCTTGCTTAGGATCTCAGGCGAGTACAATTCTCTGTTAGTTTTTATTTTATAATAGTGTATATATCTCATGTTCTAGAACTGTATACTTGATTCTGACATAGTGGTTTCACGGACTGGTACTACATGGATCCTGTCATGAGATGTTATCCCTTACCGTGTTCAACGGGTACTCCTTCATATGTATTTTATCGTGTATATCGAGTATTGATTTAGTATACTTCGTGTTCATATACTGCTCATGTTCAGTGTACTTATATTCGTGTATACACACTGCTCGTGTTTAGTGTGCCCATATTCGTGTTCGTAATGTGTCATGATTGGATCCATTGCTATTAGTTGGGGATGGGGGAATAGGAGTTGATTATGAGATCAAGCCCCAGTATATTCGTGTACATGTCGATTACATACCACACTTGTAATCGAGTTACCTTATTGTATTCGTGTTCAACCTAAATCGATCATATAATAAACTTGTATTCCATGGCACATTATCTAGATTTTATTTATTTTCCATTCATTGCAGATACTCTATTGCATGTTCTTCATTCCAGTATATTACCTATTCACTCTAGTTTATTTTATTCTGTTGATTAGTTATCTTGTATTCTTTTCTATCATCTATTTTATATGCTCGATTATGTATTTGAAACTGCTTTCAGAGTTATGTACTTCGCTCCAATCCTGACTAGATATATTTTTCAGATAATTGGCTCATAGGTCAGTGTCCCATATACTACGGACCGCAGGATGGCATACCATTAGAGGATACTCCTGTAGACTAGGAGGACTTAGTACCAGAGCCTGAGGAGGTTTAGATTATTTTTGTGTAGACTTGTATCAGACTTTTATTGAGGTTATTGGCATGTGTATATTATTTTGGACTTGTGGTTGTATTGTGATTCTTTTCCTTAGTTATTCAATTTGTGCTCTATCTTCCTTAGTTTTGCATTGTGATTGAGTTTAGTTATATTTATCAGATACCATATTTTTCCTCCGTTTGGAGTCGAGATGATTGACAGGTACCTTATAAATATTGTTGAGATGTTTAGTTAGTAGATTTGTCCCAAACAGCGTTCTACTGTCGATGTTGCGGCATAGACTAGACGTACCCACGTACTCGTGCCTGAATATCCGGGTGCGGGTCATGACAGAAGCTAAAAGTTTTGGCGTACAAATCATGATTACATATGATGGTTCTCACATAAGTTCTAAAATTAGTTTTTGGATCTCCATAAATAAATAATTAGTGTTTGGATCTCAGAAGTATCGCAAAAAATAATTATGGACACTTTTAGTACACTTTTGGTGACACTTTTGAGATCAATAGTGTTACTAATTATTATGTAGACCAAAACACTAATTTTAGACTTATGTGAGACCTAAAGTCTAAATATCCCAAAATTTATATATAAAAGAAATTAACAGAAAATGAAAATGAAATGAATTAAATTAGAATAAGAAAATAAAAAAATAAGAAAAAAAGGAAAAAAAATGTTCCCAACACCCGTGCATCCCTAACCGTACTATAGACAGAGCCAAAGCTTTGATAAAATCCGATAACGCAACCCAACTCATAATGATCAAATCTCGTCAAATTTTTAACCGAATTCAATCCAATCTTTTGCGTTCAAAACCTTATACGATTGATTAAACCAAATCTCCATCCAAATCAAATTAAAATCGATCTAGAAATTGACTCTAAACACTAGTATATATAAACTGAACCCATCCCCGGTTCTGGAAGAAAATTCCCCGAGAATACCTAGCCTCGAGAATTCGTTTTTGTTCCTACTCATCCAGAGGTACTCGCCTAGCCTGGAGAGCACCCCCGGTCGGCTGAACCCACCGTCAACTGCCGGATCAGCCGTCATCGATCGGCGGGTCAGTTCTCAGCCACTCAACAACAACAGTAGCCGACTTCTAGGTACCTACTTTCTTGAGTCATTTTTTTGATACCTGCTCGATCTATTTCTGATCTGTTTAATCCTATGGATAGCCCACATAATCTAGTTTCTGATCATGTAATATTTGAAAATAAACCCTGTCTAAATTGACATAATAAATCAGTTCAAAATCATCGAAAAATTGTTATTACATCAACTTTCAATTTAACAGTTTCTTAGTCAAGAGCTTATTTTGAAAGGCTAGTAACTGCCAGGGAATTAGGTATTTTCGAAATCTAATTAAATAGGTTTATAGACTACCTGATCAACTTTAAAATGATATAAAGTTTGCAGAATTTTAATTTATGATTTTGTATTAACAACCTGCTAAAAATCAAGAAAAATAATTTCTAAAAACATCGAAATTCTTTGATACGGAGTTGTCTCGACAAACCGGACTGCCTTGTCGTGAAAAGATTTCACCGAAAGATGCGTACGATACTCCAACGTGTGGCCTTTGACGGAATTCGAATAGGTCATGTGCCCACGACGAATTTGATTTGTATACGTTGAAAGTCCCCATATCGGCCGTTTACAAATTATACAAATTTTCAATTAGTTTGGGTTCACTTATCGGATCACAACGTGTCACGACCCGCACCCGAAATAGGGGCACGAGTGCATGGGTACGTCCAGCCTACGCCGCAGCATCGGCGGTAGAACGCTGTCTAGGTCTCAATAATACACTAACTAATATAACTCACAACCTGTCAATGATATCAACTCCATAAGGAGGTCACTATACATCTCACAATAGCTCATAATGTAAACTCAATCACAACAACTATAAGAGTATAAAGGCACGATAAAAGATAAGGAGAATGACATAGTCAAACACAATGTCTCAAAATATAGATAAACCACAGTCTAGCTGTCCAACATAAAGTCTCCACAAGTCTCAACATAACTAAGAATAAGTCTAAACATAAACTGAAATAAACCTCAAATAAGTCTCTGTGCATAAAATAAACACTGTCTAAACAGCTGCAGGTAGTGTCTCCTCTAAGATCTCTGGTGTGTAGTCTGCATCTATACCTGGTCCATAATGTGTCGGACACCAGTCCTCTAAGTAGCAGTCTAGAAAAATATTTCCAGTCAGGATGGAACGAAGTACATCTCTAACAGCAGTTCTACATCAATGATATAAACTATGTAGCAGTAAATAGATAGAAATATACAAGATGTATATATATATGTACAAGAGATACACAATAAAGGAAATACTGGAAATAAATACAAGAATAAACAATATGGCAATGAACAAGAATACTAATAACTAAGTGTGTGAGTACTAGCTTTAACATATGATCGGCTTAAGAACTTGTACAGGAATAATGGCCTGGTTAGTCATACGTGCGGTGTATGACCAACACTAACATGTGAACAAGACTTGTACATGAAAGGTATGATCACATATCTACACTAAAATACTCCCCACCCCCGACTGGTATAGTAGATTCAACCTTGGTACGCTATGGCACGGGATTCTCTAGGAATGTAGCAAGTTTCCCCGAGAAGCAGTGTCTGTACATGCACAAGATAAACAATAAAACAAGACTTGCACAAGATACACCATATAAAAGGAATAACATCTCATGACGAGATCCGGATATACCAATCTGTGTAACCATCGTGTCAAGAAATATGGATATTTATACTAGATATAATGAACATAGAGGATATCATAAATAAGAAACTATCAGAGAATGTACTCGCCTAGGGTCCTTAGTTGGCAATACCAATGTCCTGCTCCTGAAGTCTCGCTGGACGATCCAATAGTCCTATATACATATAATATCATACAATATAGCATCAGTCATTATACTAGCACATACACAACATATTTACGCTGAACTCAGCAGCTACACTAGGGTGACACTGGTCAACTAGGGTCAAGTGTGCGTCTAATTGCATGGGTGTCACGTCTATAATTGTTGTACATAACAGACAGTCAATAATACGGGTCTTGCAGTACGTCGGTGTACATATGGCAGACTGCTAACATGTTACATGGTCACAGGTTAATATAACTATGGGGTATCCGTATTTACACTCGGGTCACCTAGTACATATATAAATATACATATTATTATCTAGCAATAACATTAATACTCATAATATATATATACACTGATTAAATACATATACAATATATATATTGTATATACACTAATTGAATTTATAATATATATATATATATATATATATATATATATATATATATATATATATATATATATATATATATATATATACATACATACCCATCAAATATATACATATTAAACGTATACTAGAGAATACATATACAATACATATACATATGTATATATATACTAATTTGAGAAATATACTATATATATATATACCAATTATATATTATACATATATTAATACATATACTAATACTAATACGTACATACATACATACTACCCATATACCAAAATATAATACGCGCGTATACATGCGTACACAACAATCACAAGAGAAATGCTCCTCACCTTGGCTTTGGCGTGCACGTGCACGAGATCGGCGATGACGACACTAACGACGATGTTGATGATGACGATGACGACGATGTTGATGACAACGATGGTGATGGTGTTGATGATAATTATGATTGGAGGAGGAGGACAAAGTCGTGATGGTGGTGGTGAAGGTGCTGGTGGTGCGTGGTGGTTATGATGATGATGGTGATGATTGAAGGGAAGGAGACAGGGATGGACGAGGGTGGTCCGACGTCAAAAAAGGTATCGGGGGGGAGGTCGGGAACAGCAGCGGGTTGGGGTCGACTGTGAAGGGAGGGTGCAGCATCGTGCAGGTGAGTTCGAAGTCGAGGATGGCGAGTGTAGGTGCTCGGGGTCGATTCCGGTCTAGTAGGTCGTCTCCGGCGATCAGCGAGTTGGCAGCGGGGGTACAGCGTCGTGTAGAGGCGGGGATGGCGAGTGCAGCAGCATTCTTCGGTCGACGTGCAGGTGGTCCAGCGGCTGATGGGTCGTTCAGGCGGTCGGAGGTCAGCGGGTGCAGCGGCTCGGGGCCGTGACAAGGAGGGAGATGACAGTGGTGCAGCGAGGCGGGTCTGGGCGAGTGCAACGGATCTGGTGGGAGAAGGCCGGCGGATTGGTACAGATGTTCAGTCGTGCTCCAGTTGGCGAGGTGGCTCGGCAAGGGGTTCGTCCGGCGGTCGAAGGATGGAGTGATGGGAGAACAGGGAATAGGGGGGAGAAAGTCGGTTGTACTCTTGGTTTAGGTTGAAAAAGAAAAAGAGAAAAGAAAAAAGTAAAAGAGGATATTTATATATGTACAATGCATTGGGTTAACCTAGAAATAGTTTGACTTGGTCAACATTCCTTGGGAAAAGGGCTTGACATTGATATATTTCAAGGGATAGGATTCAAATGAATTTAAAATGAAATTAATAGGATTCATTAGGTTCAAAGTTTGGAGGGCCATGGTTCAAGGAGGTTGATGTTGCATTGCACACTCCCAAAAATTATAAAAAAATTCACATAAAGGAGAAATGGGTTTATACACGTGTTGTGTCATTGACACCTTAATGCACGTGTGCATAAAAGTGCCCAATAATTAGAAAATTGCACAAAGTTGGGTTTTGGGATTAATTAATTAAAAATAAATGCAGTTGGTGTTCTAAATTAATTAGAAGTACATAGGGCTGAAATTAAGTGGGACACAAGTGTCATGAATAAAGAAGACTCAGAATAGAATATTACCCTAATTTGGGTTGCTCAAAATGGGTCGAGATTGTGTCTCCAATTTTGATTGGAACACACAAGGATACAAAGTTCGATTTATATATAATTAAAAATAAACGTTTGCGACAAAAATTGTGCGACTAAAATGTAGCACAAGAGAGCATAATTATAAGTTAAACAAGGGTCAGAAAAGAAGGCAGGCATGTCTAGGACAAAGGTATAAAATTTGTAGGAAGGCAAAGGTAAGGGTAGCGCTCCAAATATTGAAGCAATGGTAAGGCACAACAATTAAATAAAATTATGGCTATTAAATATAAATAAATGTCATGCAATTATTACACACAATACTTATACTATATAAAAAGACAAAAATACCCCTATTTTAGAATGTGGTGGTGACACAATAAAACTTGCGCCATTGGACTCATAGCGTTTGACGTATCCTGTGATCCAAGTTTCGTCCAAATTCGAGTCAGTCGATGAATCATCGTTTTACGGGCCCCATGATTCTACTTGACGAGCAATTTATTGATCGACTCACCGAAATACAAAACTGGATATACAGTTGAGTCTATATCTTCGTTTAGAATTTGTTTAACCTATAATTTGTCCCATTTAGAGGCTTTTAGCCTTGGCACTTTTTTCGGTGTGAAGTGGCCCACATGTGGACCCCAATTTGACCCAAAATTATTATTTTGCCTATGTGTCCAAAATGGATAAAAGGATAGTGTTATCTGACTATCTCGCTTATTCCGGAAACATTGATGATGTTTATTACAGCATCAGGAGACGTCCATACATCTTTCATTCTTCGTGGACATATTCACTACCAAAATATTGTCTAAACTCTGCTCGGATACCAGGCAAGATACCATGCTATACTTACTGTTCTTTCATAGTTATCCATATTTGTTTGTGCCTTAAGATATGTTCTTTCCTAATATATTATGTTATTTCAAAGTTAGTTATGTTCTTTAGTTCTATTCATTGTTATGTTCTGTTATTTTTTGGGTGTAGTTTTCGTCTTTGAATTTCGAGGACGAAATTATTTTAAGGATGGTAGACTTATCACTACCATATTTTCTAGGAAATGATATTTTAGTAATTTCATAATTAATTAAATATTATACATATTAATAATAATTTGTTGTATTATTTAATTATTGTTAGGTATTGGTTATTTATTTTGGACTTGTGTTAGTGGACCTAACTAGTTTAGTTTAGACTCATAGACCAACATGTATTAATTGTTAGATTTGAGCCCAATTAGAAAGCACATTGATTATGAGATAGATTAAAATTAATTAAACCTTTAGACTAGAAGCTTTCTTCCTTAATTATTTCTTCATGAGAGGCCCCAAGGGGTATAATGGACATTACATAGTAGCTTGAGGAAGGGGAAAGGGGGGCCGGTCTATTAAAGAGGGGGGAATTGATTTATCTCTCCTCTTTTTATTTCAAAACTAGATCTAGACTTTTTCTCAACCAAATTCCTCCATTCCCACTTCATTTTTCTACCAAATTTTATTCTAATTCCTTCCCAAATCACCATTGGAGGCTAGTGGAGCAAGGATCTAGAAGGAAAAAGCAAGGATCTACAAAGAGAAACAAGGATCTACAAGTTGGAGGCAAATTTTATTACATTTAGAGATTTCATTGGGAATCCATCTCCCAATAGGTACAATTAAGTTTTTTCTCTTAATTTAGGTTCTAAATCTGAGATTTAACCATGAGAAATTAACCCATATGCATAGGCTACCCATAGAATTTGGTTTTGTGTTCATAGGAGGCCTATTGAGAAAGTTATGGTACTTTTTGTATCAATTTTGTACCCTTACACCGGGTGCGGGTCGTGACACGTTTTTAGTGGTGGCCCATACAGGTCTGGCTTCGCAAGTTGTGCGATATCGTAGCGCCCCGTTCCTCCTATTCGAGGAGCACGGCTAAGAAACACAAGACGGTATCGTTCGATCGGGATAGATTGAATTAAGAACTCGTCCTCATTATGGATTTGTTTCTTCGGAATCGATTCCCATATTCAGTGGACCGTGCCTTCGGGATCGACTTAGCGGCAGAGTCAGGAGGGACCTCTCCGCTACTATCTTTTATTGCCTCGGTTTTCGATGTCGCCTGTTGCTTTCGTGCTTTGAGTTAGTTTTGGGATTTGCTTGTTTTCCTTGAACGGTTTTGATGGTTTTCATTGTTTTCGTTCATTGCACTGCATTTCAATTTCGAGATTGGAAAGAGTGGAAGGAGTATTGATCGAGTTGTTCGTGATGCAGGTGAATGAGCAGTAGACGGCTTGCGAGCGGAGTCGTGAAGCGCCTCTTTCCTTCTCCCTTCCAACCATCTAAGTGAGTGGCTACCAACCCGATTAGCTAGCCCTGCTTCCAAGCTTCACACCATAAAATCTTGCATTCTTCTTTGCCCCGATCAAATGATACCAAGTAATAATAAAATAGATCAAGATAAAAAGAGAATAGACTTGGAAATATTGCTTGTCAACTAAACTTATGAAACGGTTATCATCCTGTATGCTAGTTCGTTTATAACTGTTCTATGAATCGTGCTAAGTATGGAATTATGCTTGTTATGAAATAAACTGTCAGGATGACTATGCAAAACCGTTATGCTATGGAACAAATTCTATGAGTGTTGTTTGATCACGGACAACTTGTGCACAAGGTATGTTATGAGTTTCGCGGACGGTCACCGGGGCGCTGGGACCGATCCGATCCGGACGGAACGTATGTATAGTCGTATGTTATGGGGCAAAGTGTTATGCAGCGGGGCTCGCCACCTGCGTTGTATATCATTTGTGTCTTGAGACTATAACCCGTCCCTTTGTGGCATCATGCCAGTGATCCCTATGTATATTTAAACCTGTTGTAAACTAACTTGTGTCTTTGTGGCAGGGTAGGCAAGGTAAGTATCGTGCAGAAAATTCAGACGGGCAGGTAAAATCCACCGAACGGTGGCACGTTCATTTCAGTAAATTCTATATGCTGCTTACTTGTAAATAAACTAAGGCAAGATAGAAACCCACAAAATATGCATGCTTCATTAAAAACAACGTGTTGATTGGTATAGTCAGGTTAGCTCGCCTTCACCAGTATGTTTCGACATGCTGACCCTCATTGAAACAGGTTCTCCACACCAAGGTGAACCGAGCGAGGAGCCGAAGTCGTCTTCCCGATCCAGTCCAGCTGTTGGCGCATCTTTACCGCGCCCCTTGAAGCATTTTGAAGTCAGAAGCTTGCAACTCTTCATACACAAATGCAGCTTCGTGGCAAAGCCTTCCTCCAGCCCGGAGGTCTTTATCTTTTGAAGTTTAGTAAAGGGATGTAATGTACAGGACTGCCATCTCATTTTGAGTTAACTCTTTTGTAAGCCCGTGCGGCATATTAGCTGACTCGTTCAAGAGTTTGTAATAGATGTTCATTATCAATAAAGAGAACTTTTTCATGTTTCAAATCTGTATTTTAATTTATCTGCGTACTCTGAATATGTGCTTGCTATACAAATCATTAAAGCCTTGTGCGGGCGCAACTCCAGGCCCGCACGGGGTCACGATTCGGGGGACGCCCCATTGATTCTAAGGAATCGGATCGTGACATAATGGTATCAGAGCACAGATTCAAGTTTCTTAGACTCTCGTGCTGGAAAAGTTCCTTTATCGATCAAATTACTGTACGAACTCTTGAACTCGCTAGGCCAAAATAAGATATATTCATGCAATAAGTCCATAATACATTATGATTCTAATATAATTTACCTTCTTTTGAAGGAATGGCTCCAGCACAATCTGCAGCACAAGCACCGAACGAAACACAAGAAAGTAGTTTGGGCACTTCGGAAAGCCCTCAGAGCCAGCGCGGCATATCTCAAGTCGATCCGCTTGAGCGGGTAATTCAAATGTTAAAATCGCAACGACAAAGAGATGATGCTCGCCAAGCCAAGTTCGAAAGCAATTTAGAGACCCGATTCTCAGTCCAACAGAAGCAGGTAGATACCCTACAACAGATCGTTCAGACTTTGGCTGCCAACCATTTTGTCGCAATAACAACGACTCCGATGGAACAGCCCGTGCTTGAAGTAGAGATGCCACAAATTCCAAGGCCGAAGGACGTGACTGCCTTCAACTTGGGCCACTTCAATAAAGTCTGCAATACCCCATTCAACAGGACTGAGGACCCAGTGGTAGCTCTAGATTGGCTGGCCGAACTTGAAGATCACTTCGCTCTGCTAGAGGTCCCCAAAGAGAAGCGCGTCGCCTGCGTACAACTTCAGCTCCGCCTCAACGCACAAGATTGGTGGACCGTGCATCGACGATCTCTCCAATTTGATCACGGAGAGGAGGCAATCTCGTGGACAACCTTTCGTGTCACGTTTGAAGAGGAGTTTATACCCCCTCCAGTACAACGCCAAATGGAGAACGAGTTCGTGCAACTGAGGCTGGGCAGTATGACAGTTAAACAATATTCCGCCGAATTCAACCGACTCTCCAAATTCGCTAGGGCCTATTTACCTGATGCAGCGAGTCGAGCTAGAAGGTTTGAAGGCGGTTTGTGCCCTGCCATTCATGGGCACGTAGTCGTTAATCAATATGGAATAATGCGTGAAGTCATGAATCACGCCCTATCTCTTGAACCGCAGTATCCTCACATTTTTACCGGCGCTGTGCATACCTACAATCATAAACGCCAAGGCAAAGATAGAGGAAACAATGCTGCAAAGCGTCAAAACAACGGTAGCCAGCATAAAGGAAACCCGAGACCATTCTGTGATTTCTGTAAAAGGCAGGGGCACACTACCGATAGATGTTACAGCGGAAAAGGTCTATGCTTCAACTGTGGTGGGCCAGGCCACATAGCTTGGGATTGTCCACTCCCCTCTAAGCTTCTGCCTCAACAAAATAATCCCTAACGGTTGGTTCTATTCCTAAGTTTTGGGACGAAACTTCCAATTAGTTGGGTAGGATGTAGCGCCCTGTTCCTCCTATTCGAGGAGCGCGGCTAAGAAACACAAGACGGTATCGTTCGATCAGGATAAATTGAATTAAGAACTCATCCTCGTTATAGATTTGTTTCTTCGGAATCGATTCCCATATTCAGTGGACCGTGCCCCCGGGATCGACTTAGCGGCAGAGTCAGAAGGGACCTCTCCGCTGCTATCTTTTATTGCCTCGGTTTTTGATGTCGCTTGTTGCTTTCGTGCTTTGAGTTGGTTTTGGGATTTGCTTGTTTTCCTTGAATGGTTTCGATGGTTTTCATTGTTTTCGTTCATTGCACTGCATTTCAATTCCGAGATTAGAAAGAGTGGAAGGAGTATTGATCGAGCTGTTCGTGATGCAGGTGAACGAGCAGTAGGCGGCTTGCGAGCGGAGTCGTGAAGCACCTATTTCCTTCTCCCTTCCAACCATCTAAGTGAGTGGCTACCAACTCGATTAGCTAGCCCTGCTTCCAAGCTTCACACCCTAAAATCTTGCATTCTTCTTTGCCCCGATCAAACGATACCAAGTAATAATAAAAGAGATCAAGATAAAAAGGAAATAGACTTGAAAATATTGCTTGTCAACTAAACTTATGAAACGGTTATCATCATGTATGCTAGTTCATTTATAAGTGTTCTATGAATCATGCTAAGTATGGAATTATGCTTGTTATGAAATAAACTGTCAGGATGACTATGCAAAACCGTTATGCTATGGAACAAATTCTATGAGTGTTTTTTGATCACGGACAACTTGTGCACAAGGTATGTTATGAGTTCCGCGGACGGTCACCGGGGCGCTGGGACCGATCCGATCCGGACGGAACATATGTATAGTCGTATGTTATGGGACAAAGTGTTATGCAGCGGGGCTCGCCACCTGCGTTGTATATCATTTGTGTCTTGAGACTATAACCCGTCCCTTTATGGCATCATGCCAGTGATCCCTATGTATATTTAAACCTGTTGCAAACTAACTTGTGTCTTCGTGGCAGGGAAGGCAAGGTAAGTATTGTGCAGGAAATTTAGACGGGCAGGTAAAATCTATCGAACGGTGGCATGTTTATTTCAGTAAATTTTATATGCTGCTTACTTGTAAATGAACTAAGGCAAGATAGAAACCCACAAAATATGCATGCTTCATTAAAAATAACGTATTGATTGGTATAGTCAGGTTAGCTCACCTTCACCAGTATGTTTCGACATGTTGACCCTCGTTGAAACAGGTTCTCTGCACCAAGGCGAACCGAGCGAGGAGCCAAAGTCGTCTTCCCGATCCAGTCCAGCTATTGGCGCATCTTCACCGTGCCCCTTGAAGCATTTTGAAGTCAGAAGCTTGCAACTCTTCATACATAAATACAGCTTCGTGGCAAAGCCGTCCTCCTGCCCGGAGGTCTTTATCTTTTGAAGTTTATTAAAGGGATGTAATGTACAGGACTGCCATCTCATTTTGAGTCAACTCTTTTGTATGCCCGTGCGGCATACTAGCTGACTCATTCAAGAGTTTGTAATAGATGTTCATTATCAATAAAGAGAACTTTTCCATGTTTCAAATCTGTGTTTCAATTTATCTGCGTACTCTGAATATATGCTTGCTATGCAAATCATTAAAGCCTTGTGCGGGCGCAACTCCAGGCCCGTACGGCGGTCACGATTCGGGGGACGCCCCATTGATTCTAAGGAATCGGGTCGTGACAATATCGTGGTAGTACGATGACTTAGTTGTACTACTGTGAGCCTGATTTAGGATATAGGATATAGGATATAGGCTATAGGCTGAGAATACTCAATCATACCTAGGAAAAAAAATTTGATTCATTCAACTATTCTCCTTTAATATTGATACTTGATCTCTTAATATGTCCTTTCCTTGAGTGTCTAACATCTTCTGCCATATTGATTCTTTCTTTCGCTTTGTCTCAGTATGCCGCCTAAGACTAGATCGCAGCAGGGGAGAGCAGTTTCTGAGAGGTCTATGACATCCCGAGGGCCTGCACCAGTCACTTCTCCAGTGATTGGAGTGTCAGCTGCTTTCGGAGGTCCACCACCTACTCAGAGGACTGTGCCAGCTGTATCTGAGGGGCTTCCATCTCTACCTCCTATGCCAGCAGAGGTGACACAAATGTTTACACTATTTCGTGAGATGCTTGAGGCACAGAGGGCTCAGTCAGAGGCACATCAAAGGCAGACCGATATTTTATGGCAGGGCATCGAGAGTGCTCATCAGCTTGCTCATGCCGTAGTCGAGAGAGGAGTTCTGGTCCAGCAGCAGGATGTTCCTCAGGTTGCTCAGCTTCGGCCAGGCAACATCAGGACTTCAAGAATCTAGAGCCTAAGATCTTCAAGGGGACGAAGGGCATCGTCTATGCTGATGATTGGCTCGAGGACATTGAGCGTCTTATGAGGGTGTCCCATCTTTTTGAGGATCTGAAGGTTGAGGCAGTAGGACTTTAACTGTTCGACGTCGCTGGTACTTGGTTCAGGAATGAGTCAATTCTTGTTGACGCGGGATAGTCTTGGGACGTATTCAAGGACCTCTTCAAGAAGAAGTTTTTCGCTCGGGCAGAAAGGCTAGACTTGGGGAGGTAGTTTGAGATTCCCATTCAGGGGAGCATGTCTGTGGAGGAGTACACTGCGGAGTTCGACAGGTTGAGCCGATTTACATAGTATTTGGTGAGAGAGTCAAAGATTCGAGCTATTCGTTTCCGTGAGGGTCTAAACTGGGAAGTAAAGATCCTCATAACATCTTTTTGTGAGACATACTTGGAGATACTTGCGGAGGCACGCAAGGTTGAGCGGGAGTTGGGTCTGAAGCCCAAGAGACACCGTAATTCTTTTCTGGGGCAAACAGCAGTGTAGTATCTGCAAAACGTCCTCATTTCTAGTCCACGCCTTTCCAGCAACCACAGCAGCACCAGACTCCAACTAGGGCGCTGTTTCACTAGGCACCACAATAGTAGAGATAGTTACAACAATCTTCCTGCCACTATTGCAAAAACCCCGGCCACATCTGGTAAGTTTGTAGGAGGAGGCTAGGAGTTTGTTTGTATTATGGTACTGAAGGGCATCAGCTAAGGGAGTATCCTTCTAATCCTCGTCATGCAATTCAGGGAGCAGTTTTAGCTCCGAGGGCACAGACGAGACCACCTGTAGTACAGCCGAGGGGACCACTTCTGACCCAGCACCAGCGTTATGTCCAGCATCGACAGCATAGAGGTGCACGTCAGTAACGAGCTTTTGCTATGACCTTCGAGGAGGACGAACCCACCGGAGATGTCATCGCAGGTTCTATTCTTCTTGATTCCATTCCAGCTTTAGCTTTGTTTGATAGTGGTGCTTTCCATAGTTTTGTATCTATTTTTTTTGCTCTAAAGCATGGTTTGGTAGCTGAGTCTTTGCTTAGGACTTGCAAGATCATGTCCGGGGGAGGCATTATCCTGGTTAATAATATTTGCAATGATTGAAGAGTTACTATAGGAGGCCGGAAGTTGAGTGTGTGTCTACTTGCAATGCCACTTCCGAACTACGACATTATACTCAAGATGGATTGGTTGAGTAGGCACCGTGCTAGCATAGATTATAGAGGAGGTAGAGTTTTGTTTGGTCCATCGGGAGAACCAGAGTTCGAGTTTGCTAGAGGAGCTGTAGAGCAGGGAGAAGACATTATTTGTGGAGATATGGTGGAAGATAAGGAGTTGTCGCATCCGTTGATAGCAGAGTTCTTGGATGTGTTTCCTGAGAAATTGCCAAGGTTGTCGCCAGATTGAGATGTTGAATTCTCTATAGACTTAGTGCCAGGTACAGAACCAATTTTGCAACATGTCTGTAGAGTAAACAATAGCGAGCTGGTCGAGCTGAAGAAGCAGTTGGACGAATTATAGGATAAGGGGTTTATCATATCGAGTTCTTCACTGTGGGGAGCTCCGGTATTGTTTATACCGAAGAAGGATTGATCGGTGCGCATGTGCATTGATTACAGGGATTTGAATAATCTTACTATCAAGAATAAGTACCCTTTGCCACGGATTGATGATATGTTCGATCAGTTGAGTGGTGCCAAGGTATTTTCTAAGATAGATTTGAGATCAGGTTACCACTAGGTGAAGGTGAAGCCGGTGGACATACCGAAGACTGCTTTTAGAACTTGGTATGGTCAGTACGAGTTTATGGTGATGTCGTTTGGATTGACTAATGTACTGACGGTATTTATGAACTTGATAAACAAGGTGTTCCATCCGTACCTTGATAAGTTCGTGGTGGTGTTCATCGATGACATACTCATATACTCGAAGACAACGGAGGAGCATGAGGAGCATTTGAGGATTGTGTTTGATGTGTTGAGGAAGGAGAATCTATATGGAAAGTTGTCCAAGTATGAGTTTTTCTTGTACAAGGTTGAATTCTTGGGCCATGTTGTGACTGGTGATGGAATTTTAGTGGATCTGAAGAAGATCGCAGTAGTAGAATCTTGGAAGACCCCAAGTTCGGTAGCAGAGATCAGGAGTTTCTTGGGATTGGCAGGCTACTACAGGAAGTTTGTGTAAGATTTTTTGAGGATTGCCGAGCAGATGACCAGACTCACCAGGAAGGATGTAGAGTTTATTTGGACGGACGATTGCCAGGTTGATTTTGAGGAATTGAAGAGGAGGTTGACGTCTGCTCCTATTTTGACGTTGCCATCAGGGTCTGGAGGTTAAACTATTTATAGTGATGCATCGGAGAAAGGTTTGGTTTGTGTTCTTCAGCAGAATAGGAAAATGATTGCCTATGCATCCAGGCAATTGCGATCTTATGAAAAGAACTATCCTACCCATAATTTGGAGTTGGCAGCAGTCATCTTCGCCCTGAAGTTATAGAAATATTATTTGTACGGAGAGCGTGTGAAGATCTTCACAGACCATAAGAGCTTAAAGTACGTTTTCACGCAGAAGGAGTTGAACATGAGGCAACGTCGGTGGTTGGAACTGATAAAAAATTTTGATATATCTTTGCAATATCATCCTGGGAAAGCTAATATAGTTGTCGATGCTTTGAGTAGGTATCTGGTAGCTATATTCTTGACGCTGGATCAATATTTATTGGATAACTTGGAGAGCTTGGGCATTGAGGTGATTGTTCCTGGTTTGGCTATGCAGATATGGGGATTGCAGATATATTTAGATTTTATAGACAAGATCAAGGCAGCCCAGTATGAGGATGTATCTCTGAGAAGCATCAGAGCTCAGGTGAAAGCAAGATTGGAGGATGACTTCACCAATGTTGAGGATGGATCTTTGAGGCATGGAGTTAGGTTGTGTGTACCTAGTGGGGAGCTGCGTGAGGAGGTATTGCAGGAAGCGCATCGCTTTCAGTATTCCATACATCCAGGTGCCAACCAGATGTATCAGGATATGCGAGAGAGTGTGTGGTGGTATGGCATGTAGAGGAAAATGGCACAGTTTGTATCCAGATGCTTAGTGTGCCAGCAGGTGAAAGCCGAGAGGCAGAGACTAGGAGGTTTACTTCAGCCATTACCCATTCCAGGGTGGAAGTGGGAGCACATTACTATGGATTTTGTGTCCGGACTTCCACGATCTCCAAGAGGGAAAGACGCGATTTGGGTCATCGTTGATAGGTTCACCAAGTCGGCCCACTTTTTGCCTTTCAAGGTGGGTTTGTCTACGGAGAAGCTGGCAGAGATGTATGTAAGATAAATCATTATGATACATGGAGTTCCCATCAGCATTGTCTCGGATCGGGATAGTCGTTTCACTTCTCATTTTTTGAGGAGTTTAAAGGAGAGTTTGGGCACTCAGCTTAAGTTCAGTACTGCATATCATCCCCAGACAGATGGGCAGTCAGAGAAGACTTTTCAGACTCTTGAAGATATATTACACACTTGTGTACTAGATTTTGGGGGTTCTTGGGAGGACCATCTTTATTTGGTAGAGTTTGCTTATAACAACATCTACCAGGCTAGTATAGAGATGCCACCTTTTGAACCTCTGTAAGGTCGGAGGGGTCGTACTCCCTTGTCATGGGACGATATTGGAGAGAGAGTTTTGCTTGGGCCAGATATGGTTGTAGATATAGCAGAGAAGGTTCAGTTGATCAGAGACAGACTTCGTGTGGCGTAGGACAGACAGCGACATTGGGCCGATAGCCACCGGAGACCTTTGGAGTTTGAGGTATAATTTAGATTTTTGTTTTGTGCTTGTTATTCGTTGTTTGTTATAGATTAAGTTCTTAAGGTTATATTTTATTCTAGTTGGGTAGTTTGGTATTTCTGAGAATTTCTCCAACACAAGGCATGATTCGCTTCGGTGGAGGCGGAAAGCTTAGTCCACGATTCATCGGACCTTTCACTATTCTAGAGAGGATCGGTGCAGTTGCCTATAGGCTAGACTTGCCACCTGCATTGGAGGGAGTGTACAAATATTCCATGTGTCACAGTTGAGATAGTATGTGGCAGATCCTAGTCATGTATTGGATCACTCGGAGATAGAGGTGGGCCCTACTCTTAGCTATCCAGAGCAACCAGTTGAGATTCTGGATCGAAGAGAGAATGTGCTGAGGAACCAGACTATTCTTTTGGTGTGCATCGCATGGAGGCATCACTCTCCGTGAGAGTCTACCTGGGAGAGGGAGGATGAAATACGAGTGCGTTATCCATATTTTTTTGTGCCTTAAGGTATGTTCTTACCTAATTATGTTGTGTTCTTTCATAGTTAGTTCTGTTCTTTAGTTCTGTTCATTGTTATGTTCTGTTCTTTTTTGGGGGTAGTTTTTATCTTTGAATTTCGAGGACAAAATTATTTTATGGTCGGTAGACTTGTCACTACCACAATTTCTAGAAAAGGATATTTTAGTAATTTTATAATTAATTAAATATTATTGTTACGACCCGCACCCGGCGTAAGGGTACAAGTCGGGAATAACCCCCAGCCTACGTCGCAGAATCGACGGTAGAACGTTGTCCGGGTAATCTATCTAGCAAAATTATAAACCACCAACAATAGCAATATACTCAATCACAGATCTAAGATGGAAAGGGCATAAATCAGAATAAAGAATCAAAATAGTCATATATAACTCATGAGTCTGAAATAATACATCAATGAGTCTGAAATATACTAACAAAGTAAGTTGGAGACAAATCCAGTACAAAAAAATACTAAGAAGCTTCTAAACCTGGGTCATCTGTCTCAGTCGGGATAAGTCCCTCCTGAGCCAGGGTCTCAGACTCTAAGCCCACAATATCCTGAGGTCCATAATGTGTAGGGTACCAGTCCTCAGTGTCATCTGGAAAAAATATATCCAGTCAGGAAATGAGCAGAGTATAACTCTAACAGCAGTTTTAATCAATGATAAAAACTATGTAACAGTAAATAGATGTGAATATATAAGATGCGACAAATAGATATATACAATAAGGAAATACTAGAATAAATACAATAATAAGCAATATGCCAATGAACAAGAATACTAATGACTAAGTGTATGAGTACTAGCTTTAATATGTGATCGGCTTGGGAACATGATAGATACAAAATTTATGGCCTGGCTAATCATACGTGCATTGTATGATTAACACTATACAAGATACAAGATGGGTATGATCACATATCTACACTACATACTCCCCAGCCCGACTGGTATAATAGATCCAACCATGGTACGCTATGGCACGGGATTCTCTAGGAAGGTAGCAAGTCTCCCTGAGAATCAGTGTCTGTACATGCACAAGATAATCAATGAAAGAGGGTTTGCGCAAGATACAACAAATAACCAGGAATAATATCTCATGACGAGATCCAGATATACCAATCCGTGTAACCTTCGTGTCAAGAGAATAAGGATATCTACACTAGATACAATGAACATAGAGGATATCATAACTGAGAAACTATCAGAGAATGTACTCGCCTGAAGTCCAAAGAATAGTCTCACCAATGTCTGATACGGTGCCTCAAAGACCTAGATATGGAAAATAACATCAATACAAGGTTCTGGAAAGAAAATAAGTTAAACTAGTCAACTTCTAGATCAATAAGTCAATTCTAAGTCAAAAGTCAAACTATGGTCAAACTATGGTCAACTACCTATTTCTAGGTTGTACAAGTCTAACACAAAAATATTGGTTCAAATACTAGGATATTGTATCTCCGGATACTGTATCTCCGGATACGTAAGTCCATAGGTAAAATATCACATACAAAAAGCCAAAATAATATTATTAAATAAAATCTTAAAGACAAACATCAATAGGTATATTGGTTTTGAACCAATTTGGTATCACAACATAAACCCATAATCTTGATACCCAAATCCAATATCTTAAGTATTCTCAATTACCTTGATACTTACCTTAGTATCTCAAGGTAATACCCCAAACTTGTTTATACTAACTACCCGTAATATACATACACACTATACTATTTATTATACACATATTATACTATAAATACTATAGCATACTAGGAATATATTTACATTTATAATAAATACCATATATATATATATATATATATATATCTAAAGATAGAAAAACTGCCAAACCGTCGCTAAAACCTTGCCCGCTGTCGCTGAAGATTGCTGTTGATGCTGATAAACTGTTATTTTAGTGACAGTTTTCTGCACCTATCGCCAAAGCCGTCGTTAAAGTTTCTGATACGCTGCTGATACTGCTGCTGTTTCAGCGACAGTTTTCTGCAACTATCGCCGGCTGCTGTCGTTGTTTCTCTTGCTGCTGTCGCTGCTGTGTTACTACTACTGTGCCGGTTGCTGTTGCGACATTTTCCACTGTCGTTGAAGCTCCTGTTCTCCTCCTCTTATATATATATATATATATATATATATATATATATATATATATATATATATATATATATATATATGTGTGTGTGTGTGTGTGTGTGTGTGTGTGTGTGTGTGTGTGTGTGTTATTATATGTAGATTTAGTATATATATATATATATATATATATATATATATATATATATATATATATATATATATATATATATATGTATATGTATATATAAATTATCCACTAATAGGTAACTTATATTATATAAACATAATATAACAACATATACATATCTAATTAATATGTAGATATATCTATGCATACTACAATTTATATAAATATACTATATGTAAAAGAACAACTACACAATTATATACATATAGTATATTCATAGGTACGTAGATCCTAGACACAAATATATATATATATATATATATATATATATATATATATATATATATATATATATATATATATATATATATATATATATATATATATATATATGTTCACCACCATCCACATATACACACCACAACCACATATGTATATATACAATAACTAATAGATATTACATATGTACAATAATGACTACATAAATATACAACATATATATATATATATATATATATATATATATATATATATATATATATATATATATATAATACATAAATATATGTAGCAACCAAACATATAACATAATTACACTCCTCCATGATTAAGAACACAAAAGAAATAGATCTACCAAAAAATTGTACATCCCATGGAATGTATCACTCCGTATCCCACTAGATCTAGAATACGCATGCGACACGAGTCCACCACACATCCAAACGTACCCCAAAGGACACGAATAAGTCATAAATATTATTTATGAACAAAATAAAGAGTCAAATACAAATCTACGTGTCCGTGTCAAAATGTGACATGCTCAAAGTCCCGTGTCGGAGGAAAAACCCCCAAATCAACACGTATCACCAAATTATTGGGATATGACTTACACGTACCCAATTATGGATACGACACTAGCCTCAAACACATAAATAGATGCCAAATTTATCTATAGGACCAATTGACACATACAACAAACGTTAATCTCAGAATTCCCCCAAAATTGACACAAAAAGCACCATAACTTTCATAATAGGCCTCCTATAAACACAAAACCGAATCCTATGGGTAGCCTATGCATATGGGTTAATTTTCCATGGTTAAATCTCATATTTAGAACCTAATTTAAGGAAAAAACTGAATTGTACCTATAAGAAGATGGATTCCCAATGCAAGCTCCAAATATGATAAAATTAGCCTCCAACTTGTAGATCCTTGCTCCTCTTTGTAGATCCTTGCTTCCTCCTTCTAGATCCTTGCTCCAGTAGTCTCCAATGGTGATTTAGGAAGGAATTGGGATAAAATTTGGTAGAGAAATGAAGTGGGAATGAAGAAATTTGGTTGAGGGAATTTCTAGATCTAATTTCCAAATGAAAGGAGGAGAGAGAAATTTATTCCCCCTCTCCCCTTTTCCCTTCCTCAAGCTACTATGTAATGTCCAATATACCCCTTGGGGCCTCCCATGAAGAAATATTTAAGGAGGAAAGCTTCTAGTCTAATGATTCAATTAATTTAATCCATCTCCTTAACAATGGGCTTTCTAAATGGGCTAAATTCTATTAATTAATACATGTTGGTCCATGAGTCTAAACTAAACTAGTTAGGTCCACTAACACAAGTCCAAAATAAATAAATAACATCTAACAAACAATTAAATAATATAATAAATAATTATTTACCAAGTACAATATTTAATTAAATATAAAATTACTAAAATATCATTTCCTAGAAAATGTGGTAGTTCGAAATTCAAAGACGAAAACTTCCCCCAAAAAATAACAGAACATAGCAAAAGAACAGAACTAATTATGAAAGAACATAACATAATTAGGAAAGAACATAACTCAAAGCACAAACAAATATGGATAACGCTCTCGTATTTCATCCTCTCTCTCCCAGGTAGACTCCCCCGGAGAGTGATGCCTCCATGCGACGCGCACCAAAGGAATAGTCTGGTTCCTCAGCACCTTCTCTCTCCTATCTAGAATCTCAACTGGCTGTTTTGGATAGCTAAGAGTAGGGCCCACCTCTATCTCCGAGTGATCCAATACATGTCTAGGATCTACCATGTACCATCTTAACTGCGACACATGAAACACGTTGTGCACTCCTTCCAATACAGGTGGCAAGTCTAGTCTATAAGCAACTGTACCGACCCTCTCTAGAATAGTGAAAGGTCCGATGAATCGCGGACTAAGCTTCCCTCCTCCACCAAAGCGAATCGTGCCTCATGTCGGAGAAATCCTCAGAAACACCAAACTATCCACCTAGAACAAAACACAATCTTAAGAACTTAATCTATAATAAATAACCAATAACAAGCATAAAATAAAAATATAAACTATACCTCGAACTCCAAAGGTCTCCAGTGGCTATCGTCCCAATGCCGCTGTCTGTCCTGCGCCACACGAAGTCTGTCTTTGATCAACTGAACCTTCTCCGCTGCATCTACAACCATCTCTGGCCCAAGCAAAACTCTCTCTCCAACATCGTCCCATGACAAGGGAGTACGACACCTCTGACCGTACAGAGCTTCAAAAGGTGACATCTCTATACTAGCCTGGTAGCAGTTGTTGTAAGCAAACTCTACCAAATAGAGATGGTCCTCCCAAGAACTCCCAAAATCTACTACACAAGTGCGCAATATATCCTCGAGAGTCTGAATAGTCCTCTCCGACTGCCTATCTGTCTGGGGATGATATACAATACTGAACTTGAGCTGAGTGCCAAACTCTCCTGCAAACTCCTCCAGAAATGAGAAGTAAAACGACTATCTCGATCCGAGACTATGCTGACGGGAACTCCATGTATCCTGATGATCTGCCTCACATACATCTCTGCCAGCTTCTCCGTAGACAAACCCACCTTAAAAGGCAAAAAGTGGGCCGACTTGATCAACCTGTCAACGATGACCCAAATCGCGTCTTTCCCTCCTAGAGATCGTAGAAGTCCAAACACAAAATCCATAGTAATGTGCTCCCACTTCCACTCTGAAATGGATAATGGCTGAAGTAAACCTTCTGGCCTCTGCCTCTCATCTTTCACCTACTGGCACACTAAGCATCTGGATACAAACTGTGCCACTTCTCTCTTCATGCTATACCACCATAGACTCTCTCGCATATCCCAATACATCTTGTTAGCACCTGGATTCATGGAATACTGAGAGCGATGCGCTTCCTGTAATACCTCCTCACGCAGCTCCCCACTCGGCACACACAATCTAACTCCATGCCTCAAAGATCCATCCTCAGCAATGGTGAAATCATCCTCCAATCCTGCTCTCACCTGAGTTCTGATACTCCTTAGAGATACATCCTCATACTGTGTTGCCTTGACTCTGTCCATCAAATCTGAATGTATCTGCAATCCCCATATCTGTATAGCATAATCAGGAACTATCACCTCAATGCCCAAGCTCTCCAAGTCTTCCAACAAATATCGATCCTGTGTCAAGAACATAGCTACCGGATACCTACTCAAAGCATCGGCAACTACATTAGCTTTCTCAGGATGATATTGCAAAGATATATCAAAATCCTTTATTAATTCTAACCACCGATGCTGCCTCATGTTCAACTCCTTCTGCGTGAAAATGTACTTTAAGCTTTTGTGGTCTGTGAAGATCTTCACACGCTCTCCTTATAAATAATATTTTTACAACTTCAGGATGAAGATGACTGTTGTCAATTCCAAATCATGGGTAGGATAGTTCTTTTTATGAGGTCGCAATTTCCTGGATGCATAGGCAATCACTTTCCCATTCTGCTGAAGAATACAACCTAAACATTTCTTTGATACGTCATTGTAAATAGTGAAACCTCCAGACCCTGATGGCAACGTCAAAATAGGAGCAGACGTCAACCTCCTTTTTAATTCCTCAAAAGCAACCTGGCAATCCTACGTCCAAACAAACTCTACATCCTTCCTGGTGAGTCTGGTCATTGGCTCAGCAATCCTCGAAAAATCTTGTACAAACTTCTTGTAGTAGCCTGCCAATCCCAAGAAACTCCTGATCTCTGCTATCGTACTCGGGGTCTTCCATGATTCCACTGCTGTGATCTTCTTCGGATCCACTGAGATACCATCACCAGTCACAACATGTCCCAAGAACTTTACCTTGTCCAGGAAAAACTTATACTTGGACAACTTTCCATACAGCTTCTCCTTCCTCAGCACATCCAACACAATCCTCAAATGCTCCTCATGCTCCTCCGGTATCTTCGAGTATATGAGTATGTCGTCGATGAACACCACCATGAACTTGTCAAGGTATTGATGGAATACCTTATTCATTAAGTTCATAAATACTACCGGTACATGAGTCAAATCAAATGGCATCACCATAAACTCGTACTGACCATACCGAGTTCTAAAAGCAGTCTTCGGTATGTCTACCGGCTTCACCTTCACCTGATGGTAGCCTGATCTTAAAACTATCTTAGAAAATACCTTGGCATCACTCAATTGATCGAACAGATCATCAATCCATGGCAAAGGGTACTTATTCTTGATAGTGAGACTATTCAAAGCCCTGTAATCAATGTACATACTCACCGATCCATCCTTCTTCGGTACAAACAATACCGGGGCTCCCCATGGTAAAGAACTCGATCTGATAAATCCCTTATCCTATAATTCGTCCATCTGCTTCTTCAGCTCGACCAGCTCATTGTTGTTTACTCTATAGACATATTGTAAAATTGGTTCTGCCCCTGGCACCAAGTCTATAGAGAATTTAATATCTCGATCTGGTGGCAACCCTGGCAATTTCTCAGGAAACAAATCCAAGAATTCTGCTATCAACGGATAAGGCAACTCCTTATCTTCCACCATAGCTCCACAAATAATGCCTTCTCCCTGCTCTGTAGCTCCTCTAGCAAACTCGAACTCTGGCTCTCCTGGTGGGCCAAATAAAACTCTATCTCCTCTACAATCTATGCTAGCAAGGTGCCTACTCAACCAATCCATCCCGAGTACAATGGCATAGCTCAAAAGTGGCATTATAAGTAGACACACACCCAACTCCCGTCCTCCTTGAGTAACTCTCCGATCCTTATAAATATCATTAACCAGGATAATGCCTCCCCCGGTCATGATCTTGCAAGTCCTAAACAAAGACTCAGCTATCAAACTATGCTTCAGAGCAAAAGAAACAGATACAAAACTATGAGAAGCACCACTATCAAACAAAGCTAAAGCTGGAATGGAATCAATATGGCACATGATGTAAGACACTCAAGGAAAGGACAGATTAAAAGATCAAATATCAATATCAAAGGAGAATAGTTGAATGAATCAAAAGAATTTTTCCTAGATGTGATTGAGTATTCTCAGCCTATATCCTATATCCTGAAATAGGCTCGTAATAGTACAACTAAATCGTCGTACTACCACGATATTGTACAACTTGTGAAGCCTGACCTGTATAGGCCACCACTAAAAATGTGTCACGACCTGCACCCGGTGTAAGGGTACAAGTCGGGAACAAAGCCCAGCCTACGCCGCAGAATCGACGGTATAATGATGTCTGGGTAATCTATCTAGCAAAATTATGAACCACCAACAATAGCAATATACTCAATCACAGATCTAAGATAGAAAGGACATGAATCAGAATAAAGAATCGAAATAGTCACATACAACTCATGAGTCTGAAATAATACATCAATGAGTCTGAAATATACTAACAAAGTAAGCTGAAGACAAATCAGTACAAAAAAATACTAAGAAGCTAATAAACCCGGGTCATCTATCTCAGTCAGGATAAGTCTCTCCTAAGCCAGGGTCTCAGACTCTAAGCCCACAACATCCTGAGGTCCATAATGTGTAGGGTACCAGTCCTTAGTGTCATCTGGAAAAAATATATCTAGTCAGGAAATGAGCAGAGTACATCTCTAACAGCAGTTCTAATCAATGATAAAAACTATGTAACAGTAAATAGATATGAATATACAAGATACAAATAGATATATACAATAAGGAAATACTAGAATAAATACAATAATGAGCAATATGCCAATGAACAAGAATACTAATGACTAAGTGTGTGAGTACTAGCTTTAACATGTGATCGGCTTGGGAACATGATACAAGATACAAGATTTATGGCCTGGCTAATCATACGTGCGTTGTATGATTAACACTATACAAGATACAAGATGGGTATGATCACATATCTACACTATATACTCCCCACCCCGACTGGTATAATAGATCTAACCATGGTACACTATGGCACGGGATTCTCTAGAAAGGTAGCAAGTCTCCCTGAGAGTCAGTGTTTGTACATGCACAAGATAATCAATAAAATAAGTTTGCACAAGATATACTATATAACCAGGAATAACATCTCATGACGAGATCCAGATATACCAATCCATGTAACCTTCGTGTAAAGAGAACAAGGATATCTACCTTTGATACAATGAACATAGAGGATATCATAAATGAGAAACTATCAGAGAATATACTCGCCTGAAGTCCAAAGAATAGTCTCACCGATGTCTGATACGGTGTCTCAAAGACCTAGATATGTAATACAACATCAATACAAGGTTCCGAAAAGAAAATAAGTTAAACTAGTCAACTTCTAGGTCAACAAGTCAATTCTAAGTCAAAAGTCAAACTATGGTCAACTATGGTCAACTACCTATTTCTAGGTTGCACAAGTCTAACACAAAAATATTGGTTCAAATACTAAAGTCGAGGTCACAAAACTATCTTAAAATACTAGGATACCGTATCTCCGGATACGTAAGTCCATAGTTAAAATATCACATAAAAAAAGCCAAAATAATATTATTAAATAAAATCTTAAAGACAAACATCAATAGGTACCTTGGTTTTGAACCAATTTGGTATCACAACATAAACCCATAATCTTGATACACAAACCCAATATCTTGGGTATTCCCAATTACCTTGATACTTACCTTGGTATCTCAAGGTAATACCCCAAACTTGTTTATACTTACTACCCGTAATATACATACACATTATACTATTTATTATACACATAGTATACTATAAATACTATAGCATACTAGGAATATATTTACATATATAATAAATACCATATATATATATATATATATATATGTATATATATATATATATATATATATATATATATATATATATATATATATATTCTACTGTATAATGCCAAAATTAGGCTTCACCGTGAAAAAATTTCGTTCCAAAAATACCCTTCGACATATTTAGTAATTAAAAAGAATACCTACAATAAATTCCACTGACAACCATTTAAGAGATGCAATAATCTATTCTACTATATAACGTCAAAACTAGGCTTCAACGTAAAAAAATTTTGTTCCAAAAATATCCTTCGACATATTTAGTAATTAAAAAGAATACCTACAATAAATTTCACTGACAACCATTTAAGAGATGCAATAATGACAACCATTTACGAAAATCAAAGGTTCATGCTACTTGCTAAGTCTTTTAAATTGTTACCAAAGAATTCGAAGGGTTGAACCATTAACCTATATAATTAAAAGCAGTAGAAATAAACTAACTCATCAACATCATTCACTCCAATATACGTGCAAAGCACGTGCATATATACTAGTATATATCAAGATAGAAAAACTGCCAAACCATTGCTAAAATCCTGTCCGCTGTCACTGAAGACTGCTGTTGATGCTGATAAACTATTATTTTAGTGAGAGTTTTCTGCAACTGTCACCAAGGCCGTCGCTAAAGCTACTGATACGCTGCTGATACTGCTGCTGTTTCAGCGATAGTTTTCTGCAACTGTCTTCGGCTGCTGTCGTTGTTTCTACTACTGCTGTCGCTGCTGTGTTACTGTTGTTGTGACGGTTGCTGTTGCGATATTTTCCACTGTCACTGAAGCTCCTGTTTTCCTCCTCTTATATATATATATATATATATATATATATATATATATATATATATATATATATATATATATATATATATATATATATATAAATTATCCACTAATAGGTAACTTACATTATATAAATATAATATAACAACATATATATATCTAATTAATATGTAGATATATCTATACATGCTATAATTTATATAAATATACTATATGTAAAAGAATAGCTACACAATTATATATATATAGTATATTCATAGGTACGTAGATCCAAGACACAAATATAAATATATATATATATTTACCACAATCCACATATATACACCACAACCATATATGTATATATATAATAACTAATAGATATTACATATGTACAATAATGACTACATAAATATACAACATATATATATATATATATATATATATATATATAGATCTAATACATAAATATATGTAGCAACCAAACATATAACATAATTGCACTCCTCCATGATTAAGAACACAAAAGAAATAGATCTACCAATAAATTGCACATCTCATAGAATGTATCCCTCTGTATCCCACTAGATCTAGGATACGCATGCGACACGAGCCCACCACACATCCAAACGTACCCTGAAGGACACAAATAAGTTATAAATATTATTTATGAATAAAATAAAGAGTCAAATATAAATCTATGTGTCCGTGTCAAAATGTGACATGCTCAAAGTCCCGTGTCGGAGGAAAAACTCCCAAATCAACACGTATCACCAAATTATTGGGATACGACTTACACGTACCCAATTGTGGACATGACACTATCCCCAAATACACAAACACATGTCAAATTGATCTATATGACCAATTGATATACACAATAAATGTCAATCTCGGAATTCCTCCAAAATTGACACAAAAAGTACCATAACTTTCACAATAGGCCTCCTATGAACACAAAACCAAATCCTATGGGTAGCCTATGTATATGGGTTGATTTTTCATGGTTAAATCTCATAATTAGAACCTAATTTAAGGGGAAAAATTGAATTATACCTAATGAAAGATGGATTCCCAATGCAACCTCCAAATATGATAAAATTTGCCTCCAACTTGTAGATCCTTGCTCCTCTTTGTAGATCATTGCTTCCTCCTTCTAGATCCTTTATCCAGTAGTCTCCAATAGTGATTTGGGATAGAATTGGGATGAAATTTGGTATAGAAATGAAGTGGGAATGAAGAAATTTGGTTGAGGGAATTTCTAGGTCTAATTTCCAAATGAAAGGAGGAGAAAGAAATTTATTTTCCCTCTCTATATAGGCCGGCCCCCCTTTTCCCTTCCTCAAGCTACTATGTAATGTCCAATATACCCCTTGGGGCCTCTCATAAAAAAATAATTAAGGAGGGAAGCTTCTAGTCTAATGGTTCAATTAATTTAATCCATCTCCTTAACAATGGGCCTTCTAAATGTGCTAAATTCTATCAATTAATACGTGTTGGTCCATGAGTCTAAACTAAACTAGTTAGGTCCACTAACACAAGTCCAAAATAAATAAATAACATGTAACAACAATTAAATAATATAATAAATAATTATTTACCAAGCAAAATATTTAATTAAATATGAAATTACTAAAATATCCTTTCCTAGAAAATGTGGTAGTGACAATTGTGCATGATAATTATAATTTATTGTATTATTTAACTGTTTTTAGGTATTAGTTATTTATTTTGGACTTATGTTAGTGGACCTAACTAGTTTAATTTGGACTCATTGACCAACATGTATTAATTGTTAGATTTGAGCCCAATTAGAAAGCCCATTGATTAGGAGATGGATTAAAATTAATTAAACCTTTAGACTAGAAGCTTTCTTCCTTAATTATTTCTTCATGAGAGACCCCAAGGGGTATAATGGACATAACATAGTAGCTTGAGGAATGGGAAAGGGGGGCCGGCCTATTAAAGAGGAGGAAATTTATTTCTCTCTCCTCTTTTTATTTCAAAACTAGATCTAGAATTTCCCTCAACCAAATTCCTTCATTCCAACTTTATTTTTCTACCAAATTTTATCCCAATTCCTTTCTAAATCACCATTGGAGGTTAGTGGAGCAAGGATCTAGAATTAGGAAGCAAGGATCTACAAAGAGGAACAATTATCTACAAGTTTGAGGCCAATTTTATCATATTTAGAGGTTTTATTGGGAATCCATCTCCTAATAGGTACAATTCAGTTTTTTTCCTTAATTTAGGTTCTAAATCTGAGATTTAACCTTGAAAAATTAACCCATATGCATAGGCTACCCATAGGATTTCGTTTTGTGTTCATAGGAGGCCTATTGAGAAAGTTATGGTACTTTTTGTGTCAATTTTGAGAGAATTCTGAGATTGACATTTGTTGTGTATGTTAATTGGTCCTATAGATCAATTTGGCATATGCTTGTGTGTTTTGGGCTAGTGTCATGTCCATAATTGGGTACGTGTAGGTCGTATCCCAACAATTTGGTGATACGTGTTGATTTGGGGGCTTTTCCTCCGACACGGGACTTTGAGCATGTCATATTTTGATACGAACATATAGAAATGTATTTGACTCTTCGTATTGTTCATAAATAATATATATGACTTGCTCGTGTCCTTCGGGGTACGTTTGGATGTTTGGTGGACTCGTGTCGCATGCGTATCCTAGATCTAGTGGGATACGGGATGATACGTTCCATGTGTGTGCAATTTAATTATAGATCTAATTCTCTTGTGTTTTTATTTCATGGAAAAGTATATATATATATATATATATATATATATAATGTTGTATATATATATTTATGTAATATTGTGTCTTAGATCTATGTATCTTTGTATATACTATATGTGTATATATTGTATGTAACTATTCTTATATATGTATATATATTTATATATGGTAGTATGTATAGATATGTTTATGTTAAATAGATATTTATATGTGGTTATATTTATAATCATACAATGTATTATGTATATTGTGTATATGTTTATATGTACGTATACGTATGTATGTTGTTATAAATATGTTACTATATATATAGGTGTATATTACTATATAGATATTATGTACATATATATATGTGTGTGGGTATGTGTATTTATTAGTTGTAATTATATGCATATATATAGTGTATATATATATATATATATATATATATATATATATATATATATATATTAGAGATATAGAGAGCAGGAGATATAGCGACAGCAGCGTGCGTCGCTGAATGCAGCAGCAGCAATAACAGCAGCAGCAGCAGCAGCAGCAGCAGCCGCTTTAGCGACGGCAGAAAGCGTCGTAGCAGCAATAGAAATATTCAATAGCAGCAGCAAGGGCATCAGTGATAGATCACAGGAATCCGTCACTATAACAACAGTATCAGCAGCCGTATTAGGGGCTTTAGCGACAGATTTTGGTGACAGCTGCAGAGATCCGTCACTATAATAGCAGAGTATCAGCAGCAACAGCGGTCTTCAGCGACAGCAGACATGGCCTTTAGCTACAGTTTGGCAGTTTTATATATATTATATATATATATATATATATATATATATATATATATATATATATGGTAATTAATATATATGTAAATATGTTCCTAATTTCTATTTGTATTATAGTATAATATATATAGATATATGTATTGTAGCATATATTATTTTAAAGGGTAGTTAGCATAAGTAAAGTAGTGGGTATTACCTTGAGATACCAAAGTAATTGGAGATGCCCAAGGTATTGGATTTGGGTATCAATATTATGGTTTAGTGTTATGATACCAAGTTGGTTCAAAATCAAGGCATCTATTTAATGTTTGTAATTAGGAATTTATATAATTAATCATTTTGATATTAATATGTGATATTTTTCTTTTGATTTACGTATCCAGAGATACGGTATCCTAAGTACCCTAAGATGCAGTTTTATGACCTAGACTTTAGTATTTGAACCCAATATCTTTGTGTTAGACTTTTACAACCTAGAAATAGATAGTTGACCATAGTTTGACCATAGTTGACCATAGTTGACCTTAGAGTTGACTTAGTTTGACTTTTGACTTAGAGTTGACTTATTGACCTAGAAGTTGACTAATTTAACTTATTTTCTTTTCGAAACCTTGTATTGATGTTGTATTCCATATATAGGTCTTCGAGGTACCGTATCAGACATCTGTGAGACTATTCATTGGACTTCAGGCGAGTACATTCTCTGATAGTTTCTCATTTATGATATTCTCTATGTTCATTGTATCTGGTGTAGATATCCATATTTCTTGACATGATGGTTACACGGATTGGTATATCCGGATCTTGTCATGAGATATTATTCCTTGTATATGGTGTATCTTGTGCAAGTTTTGTTTCATTGATTATCTTGTGCATGTACAGACACTGATTCTCGGGGAGATTTGCTACCTTCCTAGAGAATCCCGTGGCATAGCATACCATGGTTGGATCTATTATACCAGTCGGGGTGGAGAGTATTTTAGTGTAGATATATGATCATACCCTCCTTATATCAAGTCTTGCTCTTGAATAGTGTTAATCATACACCGCACGTATGATTAGTCAGGCCATAAATCTTGTATCATATTTCCAAGCCGATCACATGTTAAAGCTAGTACTCACACACTTAGTCATTAGTATTCTTGTTCATTGACATATTGCTCATCATTGTATTTATTCCAGTATTTCCTTATTGTATATATCTCATCGTATCTATTGTGCATCTTGTATATTCACATCTATTTATTATTACATAGTTTTTATCATTGATTAGAACTACTGTCAGAGATGTACTCTGCTCCTTTCCTGACTGGATATATTTTTTCCAGATAACACTATGGACTGGTACCCTACACATTATGGACCTCAGAATATTGTGAGTTTAGAGTCAGAGACCCTGGTTCAGGAGGGACTTATCCCAACTGAGAAAGATGACCCGAGTTTAGTAGCTTCTTAGTATTCTTGGTACTGGATTTGTCTCTAGATTATTTGTTAGTATTTCTTTCAGACTCATTGATGTATTATTTCAGACTCATGAGTTGTATGTGACTATTCTATTCTTTATCATATTCGTGCTCATTCCATATTAGATTTGTGATTGAGTATATTGTTATTGTTGGTGGTTTATTATATTGCTAGATAGATTACCCAGACAGCGTTCTACCACCGATTCTGTGGCATAGGCTGGGCATTGTTCCCAACTTGTACCCTTATACCGGGTGCGAGTCGTGACAGGTCGGACTCTATACTTACTCTAGTCTTATAGTAGATTTGTCTCCACCCGGCTGTTAGTTTCTTTTCATGAATTATTTGATATATTTAGTTATTAATTACTTATATCTATGGATAATATTTAGTTATGCCCTGTGACTTGTGACAATTATATATTCCACTTGTGAATTATTATTCATAATACAGCGTACGTATGTGTGGTTTTCATATATTGGAGATACTATATACATTCGGCCGGCATGCTTACGTATTCCTAGTCCTACATATTTTATGACTGGGACGTGATATAAGTCATATAATCTTAACCGTTGATTTGAATCATTCAAATCAATGGTTAAAATTACATGACTTGAACAAGATCCAACGGTTGATAACATGAGGATGCAATATATATATATATATATATATATATATATATATATATATATATATATATATATATATATATATATATGCGTAAGAAGATGTTAACTAATTAACTTACTTTGTAGGCCTGTTAGCCCAAATCTCCATCATCCTATCGTCCAGAAGCGCGCATGAAGGATCACTCTAATACGGAGATAAAGTTGATAGGAACAGATTAATTACGAATCCCTATAAGATAGGCACGAATTAATTTCAAATCCCACAAAAAATGGATCTGAATAACAGACCATATCTTTCCATAACCGTTCGAATATATCCGCAGCAGCAGCAGCACATGCAGCAGCGCAAGCCGCAGCGCATGTCCATGGTACCGTCAGTAGGAGGAATGCTGGACGAGGGAGTAGTCTCAAGCCTGAAACTACTCATCCCAGGAGTACTGCCACGTACCATGGAAGTAGTTGGAGATTTGAGTGGTCAAAACAATAGAGTACTCGGAGACGAAGGTTCAGAACTAGCTTCCGGTACTGGAGGAGAACTTCATCTAGAGGACCTTGGGACTGGCTGAACGATCTGCGTCGTCTTGTCATACCTGATAACAATATCTATGATGATAAAACAAATACATAGATATATATAACATTAATAAAATAAAATAAAATAAAATAAAGAAGAAAAATATAATACATCTCACTGTCTTAAAGAAACTGCACAATAATAACTAATACATGTCACAAGTCTAATTGAATGGTATATTATACAGTCAAAATATAATACATATCACAAGTCTAAATAGATTTTATTTTATTTTCAATCTTCTTCTGAAAATTTATCTTATTCATCCTTCTCGTCCTTCTCATCTTCACTTTCATCTACTTCGCCTTTCTCTTCGAATAATTCTACCTCTTCTACATGATTAGATGTGTAATGAGTAACTTTCGTTGAGTCCACATCTATAATATTTATTACAAGAGATAGTTCGTCCTCTGATAAGCTATTTCGTCAACGTCAAAGGAATTTCTAGCTTTATTCTTGTATATTGCCACCAGTCTGACCTTGTTGTCCTCGTCTAGGATAAGTTATGGAGTACATGAGATGAATCTGACTTGATAGGACAAATGGTCCATACCCTTGATATTGATGTCGGCAGTTTATATCCCCAAGACCATGCTTGTCAATTTTCTAACCTTGATCTTGGATCGGATTGAACCTATCATACTTGAATAAGACGATCTTAGCATGCTATGTGCCATAATTATATGTCAACTCCACAATCTCGAAAGAAATTATTACCTGGGTCGACGTCTTTGTAGTTAGAAGATTTGATACACAAACAACTATTTTTCATGGAATCGAGATCTAGGAAGTTGTCTCTTTTCTGGACATTTGTTGACTTGAACCTAAATCCATTCACACAGTAGATTGCCATAATTTTATGGCATAAATTGGTCCCTTGGCTAGAGTTCTAATAGAATCATTCTCAAGTGTTATGTCTGGACGTCTTATTTCTTATTCAACTTCTTCATCTATTATGCAAGGTCTATTCGACCTCACCTCATCATTAAATGTGTTAAAAAATAACGAAATATCTGTTGATTAGTATAATAATACTAGCTTATACTATTACAATAAGAAGATGTGAACGTGGACATATTAATTACTTACCCCTTGAGCTTCTCCAATTCATCCTCGTCGCAGTTGAGTAATATATACAATTGGGCAGCCCTTAGCTCATCGTCATTCATATATCTCTTCTTTACTTTCCCCAAAGGCTTTCCTAAAGCATTGAATACTTTCAGTATTGCATCATTATATTCCCGATATCCGTCATCGTTTCTCGGATCTCTCGTTCTATCAATAGCAACATGAGGCTTGAAATACATCGAGCAAAAGTTTGTAATCACCTCAAGAACATAACCTTCACAAATAGAACCCTCGATATGTGCCTAGTTTTTTACCTTTCTCTATAGGTGGTTCAGATGCCGCTCGAACGGGTACATCCACCGATAACCGACTGGCCCACCAACAAGTAACTCATAGAAAAGATGAATTGACAAATGCTTTATGGAATCGAAGAATCCAGAAGGAAATACCATCTCGAGCTTGCACAGTATTACCGCAACGTCCTTCTCTTACTTTTCTATATGATCGACAAGCAACTTAGTGGAACAAAAATCTCTGAAGAATGTGCTAAGCTCTGTCAATAGATCCTAAATGACCTACGATAAAAATTCTCAAAATGCAATCAAAATTAACCTCTCAATAAATAAGTGACAATCGTGGCTCTCCATACCCGTAAGTTTGTTCTCCTTCGGGTTGACTTCTCATATTCAACTCCTAACCATTTGAAAATTTTAGTCCCTAAATTCACCAACAAAGTCTCACTTTATCCTCCTTGTCCAGTGAGAAAATTGCCTTAGGCTACTTATATTTTTCATTCCCTTCCTCTATCAAATGCAACACAGGGCCTCTGCATATATCATCTAAGTCCAACCTGGCCTTAGGCTTGTCTTTCATCTTTTCCTTTATGTCAAATACAGTATTAATTATGTTGTTAAATATATTCCCAATATCTACGACATCAAGGTTATGTTTGATCATATTTGTGCTCCAATATCGCAGGTTCCAGAATATACTCATTTTCGTCCAGTTATAAGTGCGACCAAATCCATCACACTTATATCCCTTTGTAGGCTCTTCGATAACACTTGATAAATCTTTAACCTCTTCTTATATTGTGTTTCTGAGCCACCTTGGCTATGGATTGGCTTCTCCACAACACCGATACGAAAAATAATCCTCAGGAACGGATAGTCCTTCAGTGTGAATTGTCGATGACAATCGAAGAAGCATAATTTTTCTTCGTGTTTCAAACGGAAAGCTTTAGTGGGTCCATGCAATACGGACATGAGAGACGACCATGAGTACTACATCCCGATATCATTCCATAGGCTAAAAAGTTGTTAATGGTCCATATAAATATTACCCTCATCTGAAATTTCTACTTTATGGAAACATCATACTTGTTGGCGCCTACTTTTCATAGCTTATTCAACTTATCTATCAACAACTATAAGTACACATCGATATTCCTCTTTGGATTGTTCGAACCTGGGATGATAACAGTTAGGTAAATATACGGAGTCTTCATGCACATGCAAGGCGGTTGGTTGTACGAAGTGACGATCACAGGCCAACGCGAATATTAGGAGCCCGAAAGTCTAAATAGGGTAAAACCATCGGAGTAGAGGCCGAATCTAAAATTACATGATTCCAAAACAAAATTGAGATACTCTCGTTCAAAGTTCTTCCATGCTTCTCCATCGGATGGATGATCCAATACTCATTCGATCTGTTTCCACCTATGCCAACTCATATTTTCGGTAGTCTCCTTCACCATAAATAACCTCTGCAATCGCAGCATCAAAGACAATTAGTGCATCGAATCGATCGGCTTTCTTGCACCGACAGGCCTTCTTGTACCAGTTTTCTTGTAGTGATCAGTACTACAGAATCTGCATACTTCTTCATCATTTTCGTCTTTGTAGTACAACATTCATCGTTGCAACATGCATCAATTTTTTTGTACCCCAGCCAGAGCGATCTTATCATTCTCTTAGATCGGTAGAAGTCTTTAGGTAACTTGGTACCCTACGGCAAGGTCTCTATAATCAACTACATCAGTAGGTTGTAGCATTCTTATGACATGTTAAAATCGAACTTGATGCTCAACAGTCTTGCAACCACCTCCAACGATGAATTATCCTCACAATCAGGATATAATGGAGTCATTGCATTCTTGTCACTCCCCGTTTCTAGTATATGTATTTGGAGCATATTATTTCTTACTTGCATGTTAATTAGGTTGGATAAGCCATTTCTTTGGTTCAACATTAGTTCATGGGTTTATTATGAGGATAGGACTTGTTAATGGTTTGAACCATGGTTCAACACAACCCAACCCATATATAAAAACCAGGCTGCATTTGTAATACTGTCATGTATGGTTGTATCTCAACTGGCTTCACACATTTTTGTTGTAGCAAGTTCCCAGAACATTTTGATGGAGTCTTTGGGATGCCTTATTACTTTATCATATATGCTCTATGTTCATTATTTCTTGTTTGATTGATTTAGACATAGAAGTTCGTGTGAGCCTGAGTGACTTGATTGTAATATGCACCCCTTGTCTAGTTACAGTTATGATTCTCGTACAACGTATAATACCTTTTACAAGGTAGCTGGCCATGTCCATAAATATATTCTGGTACTGGGGCGTGACAAGGTTTTATTGGTGACCCATACAGGTCTCTGTTCTGCTGACTTATGGGGTGTCATGGTCATAGGAGTCTCAATTAAATATTATCCTTCTTGAACATTCGTCCTCTTCGATAATCAGCTTGAATTATCCAATTGGTTGCTTCATTGTTCTTTCTCGTCCGGTACTTTATGTGTCTTATGATCTTCTTTAGGGTTCCCCCTCCCTCAGATATTGTAGCAACAGGAGAGACAGAGTTGCCAGAAGGACAAGGTTCTATAAGGCCACATCCAGGGATTCGAGTTGAGCCCGTGGTAGGGTCGACAGCGCAACGGACTCCAGATATTCTTGTACCTCCCGCGGTACCGGCAATACTGTATACCTCGGCCTTGTTAGAAATTATTCGAGAGATATTGGCTTTGCAACAGCATCAGATAGTAGTACAGCAACAACAGTGTCAACAACTTCAACAGCAAGAATAGAATATCTTGTTGAACCAAGGGTTGCAGGCGACCTAGAACAAGGTAGGAGAACAGATTCTAGGGTATCTGTTATATTTTGTAGACTGAACCCTACAAATTTTGATGGAAGGGAGAATTTCATCACAGCAGATGATTGGCTCCAGGATATTGAGACCATTCTAGCAGCAGCTAAGGTTTCAGTTGAGGAACAGGTTGACCAAGTCCATTTGCAGCTCCAGGACCTTGCGCGAGATTTGTGGGCCTCGATGGAAGTAGGATTGAGGCATCATATTTCGTGGGACAATTTTAGAACTCGGTTCAGGGATAAATACTTTGGGGTTGTGGCTAAGTGTGAGTAACAGCAGAGATTCTTCAATCTCAAATAGGCCAGTAGGACTATGGATGGCTATGCCGCAGAGTTTTGCCGACTGAGCAGGTTTGCTCCAACCATGGTGGCAACGGAGTTGGAGAGGGCAATAGGGTTCCAGCAGGGACTTCAGTTGGAGATCTTACACATGGTAGAGGTACATAACTACCAAAATTTTGAGGTGGTATTGATAGGGTCCAAGAGGGTTGAGTTTACCTCCCAGAGGATGGCATCAAGAAGAGTAGACTAGAAGAGGCCACATAGACAGAACGGTAAGGGAGGACCAGTACCACGAACGCCATCACCATCCCCTGGCATTCGCATCCATGATGTAGCATAGAAGAGGCCAGTGACCTTGATAGTGATAGCACCAACTCGGCAGCAACAATCGAGGCAACAACAACATCAACAATAGCGACGAGAAGTGCTGACAGGTTGTCCATATTATGGCAAGGGAGGCCATACCCTGGATGTTTGTTGGGCTGCAACTGGACTATGTTTAAAGTATGGAAGCCCCGATCATAGGGTCGCCACTTGCCCATTGATACCGAGGCCAGGAGGGCATGTGCAACAATTTTTTGCATTGCTAGCTCCAAGGGCAGTGTAGCAAGGAGGACCAGCAGTAGCGTGCGGCCTTTAGCTCAGGGTCCATTGCCGACGCAGACTTAATTGTACCGACCATAATTTCTTTACTTCCTAATTTCTTTTTGGTTATACAGATACAAGAAGATGAGTATTTGGTTGATGATAAAAAAAAAATTCTTTACTTTCCAATTTCTATTTTTAAACAAGGACATGAACATATGAGAAAATTCATTGTATTAGAAAGAGGGAAAAACAAAAAAATTAAAAATCATTAAGCAATGTGTTTTATTGTGTGTGTCCGGGTGTGTGTCCGTGTGATACGTTAGATAGGAGAAGCAAGAATTAGGGTTAAAGAGGGAAAGAGAAACATGTGTATTCATGTATGTCCGGTTGTGTGTCCATATCAGGTTAGGATTTACCTGACCAAGGAGGGAAAGTAGTCCATCGTTGGGGCTATAGCAGAGGGGCGGTCGACCATCGGGGGGATAGTCTGCTCACCGGGAGGATCATTGGGGGTTGATCTATGAGGAAGGGATACTCACATGAGGGAAAGCGGGTGGGTGGGGGACTAAAAATTTTGATGTAAAAAAATAAGGGGAAAGAGAAATTTGAACGGATATCAAAATATTAGCGATGTTAGCAAAAAAATGTCGCTAAACGTCACTAAAAATTATTATATTGCGACATTCAAGAAAAAATGTCACTAAACGTCGCTATTATAAAAATAATATCGACATGCATCGACTCCTTCCGGCGTGTGCCTAAAGGTAGTCGTTATGCGATGTATTGCGACATAGATTTCTAGCATCACTAAATTTTTAGAATTTAGCGACGTTTGATACTGACGTCACTGATAACTTTGCTAATATACCATAGTTTGGTAGCCACTATATTAATCAATTGTGTTTATTCCATATCGCCTGCCAGTAGTCTTGGAGATGTAGGTTATCTCGGCGAAGTACTTCATCCATTGTCATTGTTTGGTATAGGGTTGGACTACTACATCGTTGATAGACTACATACCTAAGCTACGACACATGTTACTATTTATAGTTATTGATTTGGGTTTTCTTGTATTATTCACCCATGCTTTCTTATATACTTGTTATTAGGGGTCGCCCCTCTAGTTTTGTTCGGCCAGATTTAGTAGTAGATACCGAGCACTACCAAAATATGATGAAATAGCGACGTTTTTAGCAACGTCATAATAAAACATCGCTAATATAAAGACTTGAGCGACTCCAAAAATAAATATCGCTATACGTCAATGTTGGCGACACATAGCGACGTTTAGTGAATGTACTTCAATTTTGTAAAGAATAGTCGCTATAAGCTTCTTTAACGTCGCTGAGTTTTTCGATTTAGCGACGTTTAGAGACGTATTTATCGACGTTGCTTTTTTCAATTTTTAGTGACTTTTTAACAACATCGGTAACGTCGCAAACTATTCAATTAGCGACGTTTAGCGACCTCTATTGATGACATCACTAAATATTTTAATTAGCAACGTTTAGTGATGTCTATTGATGACGTTGCTAAATTTTCTATTATAGGGTTCAGGATTTTATTTTCTTCCATTTTGTCGACCCCCTTCCCAAAATTTTGAAACCCCCTCCCCCCACTCCGGCGTCCTCCTCCTCCGCAAGTCCCTACCCTCCCCACCGGCTCCCCCCCAGCACCCTCCCCTCCGGCTCCCCACCCCCCGAGCGCCCCCCTTCCGTACGGCTCCTCCCTTCCGACACGACTCCTCCCCTCCAACGACCTCGGGCTTCTCCTTCTCCTAGGTAAACCCTAACCCTATCTTTCCCTCTCACTCACACAGATACAGACACGATATAACACTGACACAGATATGACACACACATACTGATACAGATACGACACACACACTGTCACAAACAAACCCTGACACAGACACGATACACAGATACTGACACTGACACGACACACTATCACAGACACACACACTGAGATAAATATGACACATACACACACTAACACAGATACAACACGATATATATCCATGTAATTAATTAATTTACCATATTAACACACATTTTTGTTGTAGAATAGTATTGCATGTGTGTATTTAACTTAATTGATAAATGATAGGTGTGACCATCCTAAATAGGGTTTCTATATATGTATCAGGGAATCAAGTCGAAGATTTTACTTATGCATTAATATAGTATGCGGGATAAATTCATAGAGGGTGTAAACCCTAACCCTCTCTCTCTCTCTCTCTCTCTCTCTCTCTCTCTCTCTCTCTCTCTCTCTCTCTCATACACACACACATACACACACACACACGCACACACCGATACGAACACGATATTTGATAGTGGACAAGACACATACACAGATATAGACACAATACGGGATAAAATACAAATACATATATTGACACGATATGTCATTGATACGACACTGGATATTACACAGACCCTAACCCTAGCCCTATCTCTCTTTACTGACATGACACAAGATATGACACAGACCCTAATCCAAAGCCGAGACACGACATAGACCCTAACCCTATCTGAGTTAATTAGACGCAGTCTTGGGTATCAGGTAACTATATTTGGAGTGAGTATCATTTGGATAATATATACTACCAAATATTCACATGAGTATATACTTGAACGATGTCTATTCATCTTTGTAGAAGTATCTACAAATGGATCTGAATTACTATCTGCATCATCGTTCGTGGATGTACAATCGTCTTCCTGATGACATGTGCGGTGTACGAAATAAATTCATAGAGGGTGTACAACAGTTCCTGTAGTTTGCCAAGGCGTTCCCTCAGTACATGGATGGTACCAAAATTAAGTGTCCATATGTGAGATGTCGTAACTTGAAATATCATCCAGAAGTAGAAGTCACATATTATTTGTACTCGTAGGGTTTCACCCTGAATTACTATCAGTGGACCGCGCACGGAGAACTTATGTATTTAGTATCAGAGTCGGAGCCTTATGTGGAGCCGTATATGGATGTCCACGATAACGCTGCTTACGATGACGGGTGGGTGAACATGGTTTTTGATACGACGGGGCCTAATTTTGATCCGAACAATTATGATGCAGTTGAGGAGACACCGAATGCCGATGCTGCAAAGTTCATGGAGTTACTGGAGAATACAAGGACTCTATTATACCATGGTTATGAGGATCATTCACTGTTAGAGGTGGTTACAAGATTTTTGAGCATCAAGTCAGATTTTAACATGTCGCAAGAATGCTACAACCGACTGATGGAGTTGATTATAGAGATCTTGCAAGAGGGTTCTAAGTTGCCTAAGGACTTCTACCGATCTAAGAGGATGGTGAGATCGCTCTGGATGGGATACGAGAAAATCGACGCATGTCACAACGGGTGCATATTGTACTACAAAGACGACAAGGATGAAAACGCATGTAGATTCTGTGGTACTAATAACTACAAGTCCACTAGTAGAGGAATGTATGTCGGTGCAAGGAAGCCAACCGATTTGATACACTACTTATCTTTGACGTCACGGTTACAGAGGTTGTTTATGGTGAAGGAGACTGCAGAAAATATGAGTTGGCACAGGCGAAAACAGATCGAAGGAGTATTAGAACACCCATTCGATGGAGAAGCATGGAAGCACTTTGATCGAGAGTATCCAGATTTTTCTTCAGATCCGCGTAATGACAGATTGGGGCTCTCCTCCGACGGTTTTACCCCATTTGGGCTTTTGGGATCCCAGTATTCGTGTTGGCCTATGATCGTCACTCCGTATAATCTACTGTCTTGGATGTGCATGAAGACTTTGTATATGTTCTTAACCGTTATTATCCTGGGTTCGAACAATCCGAAGAGGAACATCAATGTGTATTTACAGTCGTTGATAGATGAGTTGAATGAGTTGAATCAGCTATGGAAAGTAGGTACCAACACGTACGATATTTCTAGAAAGCATAATTTTTAGATGAGGGCAGCACTTATATGGACCGTCAACAACTTTTTGTCCTATAGAATGTTATTGGGATGGTGCACTCATGGTCATCTCTCATATTTGTATTGCATGGACCACACTAAGGCTTTCCATTTAAAACACGGAGGCAAACCGTACTTCTTCGATTGTCATCGATAATTTCTGCCGAAGGATCATCCGTACCGGAGGAACAGGAATACATTTTGTGCGGACGTTATGACGAAGGCCAATCCACTGCCAAGGTGGCCCGGATACACGATATGGAAAGAGGTAAAAGATTTACCAAGTTCTATCGAAGAGCTTGCTAAGGGGTACAAGTGTGACAGATTTGGTCGCACCCATAACTGGACAAAGAGGAGCATATTCTGGAATTTGCCATATTGGAGCAACAATCTATCAGACATAACCTTGATGTCATGTATATCAAGAAGAATGTGTTTGATAATATAATTAATATTGTAATGGAGGTAAAGGGAAGACGAAAGATAATCCGAAGGCCAGGTTGTACTTAGAAGAAATATATAGACGTCTTGCGTTGTATTTGATAGAGAAGGAGAATAGAAAGTTAAAGCAGCCTAAGTCAATTTTCTCACTGGAGAAGGAGGATAAAGGAAGACTTTGTAGGTGGATTCAGGATCTAAATTTTTTAAATGGGTATGTGTCGAACTTGAGAAGATGCGTCGACCTCAAGGAGAACAAACTAGCGGGCATGAAGAGCCACGATTGTCACGTATTCATGGAGAGGTTAATTTCAATTGCATGTCAGGAATTCTTATCGCAGGCCGTTTAGGATCCATTGACAGAGCTCAGCATATTCTTCAGAGATCTTTGTTCTACTAAGTTGCTCGTCGATTGTCTAGAAAAGCAAGAGAAGGATATTGCGGTAACACTGTGCAAGCACTATAAGGTGTTTCCTCCTGGATTCTTTGACTCCATGGAGCATTTATCAATTCATCTTTTCTATGAGGCACGTGTTGGTGGTCCTGTCAGTTATCGATGGATGTACCCGTTCGAACGGCATCTGAATCACTTAAAGAGAAAGGTAAAAAATAAGGCACGGGTTGAGGGCTCTATTTATGAAGCTTATGTTCTCGAGAAGATTACAAACTTTTGCTCGACGTATTTCAAAATTCATGTTGCTACTAATAGAATGAGAGCTCCGAGAAACGACGATAGATATCAAGAATCTAATGATGCAATACTGAAAGTATTCAATGCATCCGAAAAGCCTTCAGGAAAAATAAAGAAGAGATATTTAAATGACGACGAGATAAGGGCTGCTCAGTTGTATATATTACTTAATTGCGATGAGGATGAAGTGGAGAAGCTAGAGAGGTAAGTAATTAATACGTCCACATTTACGTCATCTTAATGTAATAGTATAAGCTAATATTATCCTACTAATCAGCAGTTGCTTCGTTATTTTTTAGCACATATAATGATGAGCTGAGGTCGGTTAGACCCTACAAAACAAACGAAGAAGTAGAAAAAAAAATGAGATGTCATTTTCCATCTTGGTTGAGCTCATATGTAAGTAGCTCGGTAATTACTTTTTTTGTATGCACTTGCACAATAAATAACTTACTATCGCTACTTTGGTATTTAGATCGATCGTCTAATAACACCCGAGACTGAATCTATAGCCAAGGAACCAATTACTGCCGTCAAAATATGGCCAAGTTACTATGTGAATGGGTTTAGGTTTAAGTCAACAAATGCTCTGATCAGAGACAGCTTTCTGGATCTTAATTCCACGAAAAATAGTTGTTTGTGTATCAAATCTTCGAACTACAAAGACGTCGATCCATGCAATAATTTCTTTGGCATCTTATGACATATTGTGGAATTGACATATAATTATGGCACAAAACCTGCTAAGATCATGATATTCTAGTGTGAATGGTTCATTCTGATTCAAGATCAAGGTTGAAAAATTGACTAGCATAGTCTTGTGGATATAAACTACAAGCGTAGATATCAAGGCTATGAACCATTTGTCCTATCATGTCAGGCTCAGCTCGTGTACCTCACAACTTATCCTAGACGGGGAACAACGAGGTCAGATTGGTGGACAGTATGCAAGACTAAAGCTAAAAATACCTTTGATATTGACGAAATAGCTTATCAGGAGGACGAGCTACCTCTTGTAACAAATATTATAGATGTGGACTCAACGAAAGTTTACTCATACACGACTAATAATGTAGAAGAAGTAGAATTATCCAAAGAGGAAGACGAAGACGAAGACGAAGAGGAGGACGAGGAAGGCGAACAAGATAAATTTTCTGAAGATGATTGAAAATAAAATAAATCTATTTGGACTTGTGATATGTATTATATTTTGACTGTAGAATGTACTATCCATTTAGACTTGTGATACTACTAGTTATTTACTGTGCAATTCTATTAATATTGTGAGATATGCATAATATTTTGACTGTAGAATGTACTATATATCTATTTATTTGTTCTATCATCATATGTTGTTATCAGGTATGACAGAAAAACGTGGAGCATTCGGCAGGTCTCGAGGTCGACGGAGTGCTCCTCCGGTACTGCCTACTGTTGGTTCTGGATCCTCGTCGCCAAGTACTCCAATATATCGACCAGTCACATCTCCGATTGCTATGACATTACGTGGCAGCACTCCTAGGACGAGTAGTTCCAGGACAGAGACTACTCCCTTGTCCAGTGTTCCTCCTGCTGATGGAACCATGGAGACAGATGAGCATATGGCGGAGGTTGAGCGGACGTCGTCCCAGCATCAGCGAGATCCTCCATGCGCACCTCCGGACGAGACGATGATAGAGATTTGGGCCGACGGTACAAAGTAAGTCAATTAGTTGGTTAATCATTATATATATCGTGTATTTTTTATTCATCATATATTCACTTTTTTATGAATATAATTATCTCTGTATAGATATCGTCCATCGTCGATATAGCGACGCCTGGGCCACTTTTTGAGGTACAACTATGGTGGCCCTTGGATCAACTACTCTGATGCTCCGCATGAGAGGAAGGCGTTTTGGTTTGCGCACTTCAAGATAAAAGTATAATTGATTTTAATATCAATCATCTAATTTATGCATATTATATAACTTACTAAATTACTTCTTATAGCAAACGTATTTCTATCCACCGCATCGGGCCGAGTTGATCGAGCAGATATTTTCTACCTTTGCCGCCAAGCTGAATCGTGATGCTCTGGATGACAAGAAGGCTCGTGATCGCGAAGAAAAACCGATCCAAGGTTGGATTATGCCTGAGCAGTGGACTGCGATGATGGCTAGATTCGACGATCCAAGGTATAAGGAAAGGTTTGAGAAGGCCAAGGCGGCTAGGAAGAGGGCAGCAAAGTGGTGTGGTGACTCCATTCCGATGACGGAATATTTCTATCATTTGATATATTTTTTATTTCAGATATATTATTTTAATACAAGTATGATAAAATGGTAGTAGGATCAAATATTTATTTTAGTACTAAATAATATATTTTTAACAGGTATAGAGGGGTGAGGAGGCCAACACGGTGACCATCTTCCTGGCCACCCATCAAAAGGGCGGGAAGCTCATTGGTGAGAGGGACTCGCACACCTATGTAAGTATTACTTTACTTTATGTTAATTTTAATATAACTTATGAAATATGCAAATAAATATCTATGTAGTTAGTAATAAGTACCTTAGACATTAGCAATTATCGAGTATCAATACTTTTCTAAGCCGAGTATCTTAGGCAGCGTGAGCGGGCGACTGCTAGTGCACCTACAGCGGGAGAGGCAGGTACTTCCTTGCAGCCCTCTCCAGCTCCGTCTAAGGACGATCTGTGGGTGACTGTCGCTGGTGGTCTCCAGAGGGATACGTACTATGGTACGGGATCCTATGGCGCCCTTGTTGCCATGCAGTCCTCTAGGGCCTCCACTGCAAGTACACATTTCCCATAGCCCTCGCAGACGTCGGCCCGAGTCCAGGAGACCATTGACCATCAGATTGCGTCTCTCCATGATGAGTTACTGCAAAGGATAGAGGAGCAACCCCTGTCCCAATCGCAGGCGGACAATGTGATGCTCATCGCACGATTTGATACGCTCGAGCGCAGCATCATGGAGCTCAAGGATATGACAGCTATTCTTAGAGCGTCGACTGAACGCAGCGTGACGGAGCTACAGGCATCACAGTTGTCTATGGGCGAGAGGGTGACGATGATGCAGGGTTTAATGGTTCATAGTAGTACGAGGTTGTTATCTACCATGGATTCATACAACCATCAACTAGCAGCATTGGAGCAGATACGTCCTCCTGGTGCGCATTCATCAACACAGACTCCACCGACTTCATTGTTTTCTTCATCGACATCGGTGTCGATTTCATGGTAGCAGTATAATTTGTTCTTATTCCTGATGCGCGTCGGTGGTCATATTCCTACAGATCCGCAGTAGTCATAGTTAGGACAGTTTACTAGTTGTTTGTGTTTTGACCCATGATATTGGGTCATTTATGAATATTATACATTTTTGAGGCTTTCAAACTTTATTTCTTGCACTCAATTTTGTGGATATTTATTGCATTCTTTACGACGAGATTTTCTTCAAACTCGGTTTGTAATTTCAATATTTTATTTTCTTCAAATTTTACTTTATTATTTATATTAAATGTATGTTAATTTATCGGTGTTGAGTGTTCCACCAAAGGGGTCGGCGAATGAAGCCCCCTTATTTTTGGAATAGGGATAATTTAGTACTTTTCAATTTATTTTATTTAATATTTTAAAGTATTAATTTATAAAATCTTTTTTTATATATGATACTTTACCATGGCTTGGATATTTGGAGCAATGCACAATATTTTTTTTCCAAAAAAAATTATATTACTAATCTTGATTGTACCTAATATATTTGGGACATGGATGGTTGCATTCTTTTGATCTCCCCCATGCTCCAAAAATATTGACAACATTTAGAACCACGGTTTAAAACTGCTTCCTTTTGAGTAGAACTTGACCCAAACCAAACTCAAACACATGTAGGCATGTAGTGCACCCAAATACTCCCATATATATTAATTTGTTTCTATTTATATAATTTATATTTATATAAAGTGCCATAGGTGTCATCACAGTTGGCCTAACTACCTAACTGTCCAAGATCCTAACCAACCAAATCACAATCCTAACAAACAACCCCCACACCTTTTTCCTAATCCACAACATATCCCACATATAAAATATATCCACAAAATCTAAAAAAATTAATTAAAATTTAAATCCCACATTTCTAAATTAGTAAACCACTAGTTTGTTGCATATTCCTATCTTTGGATCAAACGAAATCATAAGTGAATATTTTTGTGATAATCCCCTAATTTAAATTTTAGCCCATTATCATATTAAGACTCAACAAAATCATATCCACATATTTTTAAATATTAAATCAAATTATAACCACCCACCTATTTAAACTACATATATTTATCAACTCCCCAACACTTAAACCTAATTATTAGGTTCGGCCCCCCTTTTTCTCTCCCTCACAAAAAAAAACTCCTTTCTCACATTCTCTCCCTCTTATATTTCTTTCCCTCTTCCTCCCTCCTTCCCCACAGGCCACAACTCCACAAAAACCCCAACCGAACACCTTTTTGGCCAAATATTAACTGTTGGTTGCAGCAGCAGTTTTGACCCCTCCACATCAGAAAAAACCCTAAAAATATTATATTTACATCATACTTGAAGTCTTCAAGATCCTCGTCAAGTTTTGTGAGGTTTGGAGTTCGTTTTGTACTCTGTTTGACTGTAGTCGCGAAAAAGGTCCCTACTGTAATCGCAATCGCGTAAGTTTTTCAACTTTATTTTTTTTCCTATTTTTATGAATAAAATCTTGTTTAAATTTATAATAATGATAGATGATGTTTAGAATTAGTTCCATGCATTAGATCTATATTTTTAAGTACAAAAATTATCCCAAACCAATGAACAACCTTGACACGGACACGTCGCATCAAGACTAGTTATAGTTCTTTGATAGTTGTTATATTTTACTGAAGTAATTAAATTATAGAAATTAATGTATATTAATTTCAGAATATTTAATGTATTAATTTCTTATTTTATCATATTTTGATGCCAACATGGAGGTTGTATGTCAAGGCTACGTGCCAAAGTTGGTTAGAATGACTACTTGTCGTCCGAAGCAAATAATGACATGCAATACCGATGTTTGATTATTTTTGATTATTTATAAATAATTTTAAAATATTAATTATGATTAATTCCGTAATAAATGATGTTAAAATACATGATTAAGAGGTTTTATGCATATTAGATGAATAGGATAGCAATGGTGCAAGTTTTGCAACATCGATACATTCCTACGTACATGACTACGTGTAGCCAAACACATGTAAGTTCCTATAAGTACGTGTGGTATGTCGATATAAGACACTCTCATAACGTATTTTGAGAGTGGCATGACACGTGTATCTTGGCAGGTTGTTCAATGCTACGCAACTATTGGATTGTTGGACAAGAATCTCAACTGAAAGTTGAGGTTGTGCAACGATCTTTCGTGTTGTCCTAGAGTAGTTAGCGTGTATAGTTATTGATTAGAATATTTTTAATAGGGCATCTTGGATCTACTACTCTTCCAGCATAGGACGTCGGATAGACAACATCGCAGCCACAGACAGTAGGCAAGTGTACCTTGCCATAATGTATCACAGTTCCTTGCCTTAATTATCTTATTTAGTTATTATAGTTGTTTGATATGGTTGATGTGTGTGTTTACCCTAGGGCCGTGAGGCGTTGCTCAGCGTACGAATAAGATTCGGGTGTCGGCGCCGTACACGGAGTCGAGTAACGTCACTTAGTTAATACCACAATCTCATTTCATGTGCTTGTATCCTTGCACGTTAGACCGTAGGACATGACACTATTTCATGTGACAGAATCCTTCTTGAGGTATTCATAGTGATTCTGTATAGGATTACAGGACTCGTGATATGAGACTTGCATATTATATACATATATCATTATGACTCGTTGTACAAGCTAGAGGTCATGATTTTGCGTGTTATGGACATGAGACATCGTGGACATGAGACGTGAGGTTACATTAGGTGGGGGAGAGACACACCATACTACAGGCTGATTATGTTTATATATATATATATATATATATATATATATATATATATATATATATATATATATATATATATATATACACACACACTATGTTACTGGAGGTGCCTTAGACTCTGTCCCAGATCTTTGGCACATTTACTGGCCCTACGAGATATTACTTGCTGCTATGGGCTCCCCTACATAGAGCATATAGTGGTTTCAGTCTGAATACGAGTGATGTTCTTATGTGCATATCACTTAGATGGTTACAGAAGTTTATCCTTGAATATGTGGCATTATACTGTTTTACTTTGGCATGTTGTTTCTTGTACCTTGTTACGTCCCACTGAGGACCTGGTCCCTTCCCAGTTTTGTAGCATAGACCGTTGTGGAGCCTGCCTGGAGTCGCTGATTTGGGTTGCTTTGCCATATGGGCATTGGTACCAGGTAGTTATATCATTTCTACCAGAGTTATGTTATTCATTTATATTATTGATTCATCTGCTGATGTAGCCTAGTTTTTATAGACTCATATTTATTTCTCGAATCTATTCGAGCTTGTGTGTTACTGGGAGGCCGACTTTAGCACATGTATCTCATTCTTGTTGTATTATGTTCATTGTGGATTGAGGCATAGATATTTATATTTACTGGATTATCTAGATTGTGACCATTATAATACAGCTTATGTGTATTCGGGTCAGACCAGAATCTGGTCGAATGTGTAGCTGGCATGTTACATATTCCTAATCCTACGTATTTTGGGACTAGGGCGTTATAGCGAACCCAGAAAATTCAACGGAGGGTTGCTCCGGGTCTATTTATATAAATTGTGAATTCATAAACTGTAGGAAGATTGGTTTGGAAACCATTTTATATTCTATTTTTTAATTTTGTTACTGGAAATTTAGCGATATTTAGCGACTATTAGTGACGTTTATATATGTCGCTAAATTCGTCGCTGAATACGTCGCTAAATAAGTCGTTGAATGTCGCTAAATTGCTGACATGGCAGTATTTGCCAGGTCAACAAAACGTCGCTAAATGTGTTGTAAAACGTCGCTAAATAGAAAAATATTAGCGACATTTAGCGACACACAACATGTTGCTAATGTAGCTACGTTGCGTCGCTAAACGTCGCTAATATAAAAAATATTAGCGACGCAAATACGTCGCTAGAAAACGTCGATATAGCGACATTTTTTCTGTCAATGACTAGCTTAAACGCGACTTCAAGAAAACGTCGCTAATTACGTCACTAAAATTTTTTTAGCGACGTTTTCATGTCATTTAGCGACGTTTTCAGACGTCGCTAATTTGACTTATTCTAGTAGTGGAGGATCTATAGTTTCTTCATTCCAATGGTGCATAGCAAGAGGATGATTGCCGAGGGGCATGAGTGAGTTTGTTTTCCATCACTCTTAGTTTATTTTGATTCTTTTAAGGCCTTTAGCCGTCGAAAACCTAGTTAGCCCGTGTATTTTTTGAGTCTGTTCGTCAGCCATTTAACGACGATACGTCGCTAATGGTCGTATATTCTGCGACGTCGTATCGTCGCAAATATACGTCGCTACAGCGACAACTAGCGACATTTTTGTTGTCAGCAACCATGAAATACGCGACACCGTAAAAATGTCGCTAATTACGTCGCTAAATTATTTTAGCGATGTTAGTTTACCTATTAGCGACATTTTTAGACGTCGCTAATATGTGTTATTCTAGTCGTGTATGTGATCATGTATTACATGGTAATGTACTAGCTTTCCATTTTGTATTTGATAAATTCATGATCATTTTTATAGAGAGTCGGAAACGTCTTATTTTTTTTATCTTATATGTTCTTTATTAATGCTTCTTGTTTGAGTGATTGAAACATAATATTTTTTGTGAGACCATAGAAGACTTGTACTTTAGTATATACCCCCTTATCTAGGTACAACTGTAATCGTATTGCATAATACGGACGTATACCTTAGTGCATAGATGACTGAGTTATGTCCCAGTTCTCCATATTTCAATACTAGAACGTGACAATGGGCATGCCCGCGATGGAGAGGAGGGACAGACTACTCGGTGTCCTTGTCGCGGTGAAGAGAAAGAGAAGGAGGTGGAGTGTCCACGGGAGAGCGACGGGGAAGCGTCGAAGGGAGGGCCGGGGTCAATTGGGAGTTGGGAGAACTTTGAAATTTTAGTGGGGTGTGGGAGAGATTAAAAACTTTCCAGAAGAATAAGATAAAGAGTGAGAATTAGATATTACCGATCAGATTGTTATAAAAAGATTAACAACTCCTAGCGACGTCTAACTTAAAAAGTAACTTATGGCGTAATTGGTTATGCATAGTTGCAACGTAAAATGGTACTCTAAAGATGTCTAATAGATCAAATGTCGCTAAATTGGTCACGTTGTGTTGTAATGAAGTCGTAGTTTCCATTTTATTTTTATTTTGTCACTCTGAGTTTGCTCTGCATCACCACCTATGTTGCTTTTATTCAAAGTCACTAATTTCATCGAAATAGTGACACATTTTTTTTACGTCGCTAAATACAATATTTAATAACACTTATTTCGGAAGTGTGGTCAGTGACAACAGGTATAACTTCTTTGGCTGAACGAAGGTCTCGAAATCAAATCTTTGTAGAAATATAAACACAGTAGATCCAAATAACATACAACACAGTAAAGATCCGTACGTATCATATATATATATATATATATATATATATATATATATATATATATATAAAATACTTTTTAACTACATTATTGTTTCACGTGTGTTGACTTACTTTCGTTCAACAGTGGTTGGAATAATGGCCAACTCTGTCAACAAAAGAACAGACGTGTTGCACACGTGTGAGATTACTAAAATTCTATGGGCAACTTTTTCCTCTTTCTTGAATGTGAAATACCACCCACCCCACATTAATGATAGGATGGTTTAACATCCAAAATTGCCCAAATGATAGGATGGTTGACCAATAAAATGCATAATTGTCCGAGCATAAATTTTTGATTAAGAACCAAGCTTCTCTCTTTTCAAGATGAAGATTATGAAGAATTTCTTCTCTCTTAATTTTTACAGCTAATTATTCCAGACAACCCCTGGAAGAAAAGAATAAGAAAAAAAAAAAAGAGTTAATCCCATTGTTTTGTTTAATAGGAAAAAAAAAATTTACTTGGACACAGTTATTCATATCTTAATTTTACATGCTGTTTGAGAGCTTCTCCAAACTAAGAAAAAAAAATGGCTCCCTGCAAATATTAATTATGCACACAAAGAAAAACATATAGAGAAATTAAGAATTAATGAAGATCAGAAGGGAACACACTTGACAGAATATTTCTCCCTGATAGTTTTAGAGCGTGCGATCTTCCCGTCAGGTTGCTCTTTCCTGCTGCTGCTGCTGCTGCTTCCGCTGCGGATCAGCTGGGACCAGAACTTCCCCTTCTTCTTGTTCTTGGTACTATTATCATTTTGCTCTTTCAGTTTCTCCTCCTCCAGCACGAACGCGAGTGACCTGCTCTTCTTGAGCGGCTTCTTCCTGTCGACGACGTCCGAAGAATCAAGAGGAGGAAGATGAGGAGGAGAGTCGGCAGCGGCAGAGGAGAAGTTGGAGCCTGACAAGTAAGGATCGGAGGACGAAGATGAAGAGTTTGAAGCGTTCGTGTTGGTGGTGGAGGACGAGGAGGCCGATAGATGGGAGAGCCTTTCCCGGAGGCAGCACGGGCACACCCCCTTGGATTGCTTGTGGCTTGGATGCCTCTTGCACCACTTCTCCATATTCTCTTACTCTACGTTTTCTCTGTGTGTGTATATAATATATAATGTAATACGTGGTGGATTGAGGATGGATGACAAGGTGTGAATTTGGTCTTTGTTTTACTTTTAAGAAAAAAGGTGGCGGTGGTGGGTTAAGCAGTACGTATTAATAGTAAGTTGGGTTGGGTTTGTTGAGACAGAGACATTAACTTTAGTTATATGTAAAGGAAAATACAACTCCACACAGAATGTCGATATCCAAGCTGAGGAATCGTTTGCTACCTTCCCTCTCCCGCTCGTGTAATGTTGTAGTTTTTGACTTGGTCTTGTCCACTGTAATTTTGATGAAGCTTCCTTCACATTTCTCTTGAAAGAAAATAAGGTTTTTATGGGCTTACTTACTTAGACTAAGAACATTACGATATTCTCACCAGCCACTAACAGGGTTTCGTCAACCGGAAACAGTTAACCTGACAAGTCGAGTTTGATTTGAAATAGATTTGTTAGTCCCGAAGTTTAATTAAAGATGGTAGAATAAATAGTTGAAGTCGAGATCACAAGTTCAAACAAAAAAAAAATCTGATATAACTCAATCCAACGAAGAACTATATAAAATACTGATTACAATTTGCACCTCAGATTACAAAAGAATCAGAATTAACCAAACTTCTCGTTCTTCCTTGCAATCACAGTTGCAGACGAACAGAATAGAGTTACAATAAAACGAAAACTATCTTCGTTCTTTCTTGCAAAACGTAGTTGCAATCAGACAGAACGAGCCAAGAAGAAAAGGGAGAAAAAAACAGAATAAAAAATTATTCTTTCTGGGACGGTGAAGACCACCGTTGCTCAAAACAATATTCGTCCTCAATCGACGATCTGCTCCCAGGAGCCAGCAAGTTCACAAGAGAACTTCTGAAACGCTCGTAGTCACATCTTTGTGTGACTCGAACGGACTCCTTTGGACTCATATTTCTCTACTTCTGGTGTGTCTCAAAAGGAGGCTAGAGGGCTCTTTATATGGGAAGGATGAAAGTCCATCCTCCTCTTCTTTCCGATGTGGGACTAAAAAGCCAATATACAAAATTGATACCCCACAATCGCAGTCCAATGCATAGCCCGCTCAGCGACCGTTCAGCACTCGCTCAAGGCCTGCCCAGCGCCCATTCAGCACCCGCTCAACGCCCGCTCATGCAACACACGCAAGCAACCCGAGCATAAAACTTGCGCATAAAATGAGCGCACGAGCGCAACAACAGCGCACAAGCGCCTTGCGACGATACTGACGTGCTAAGTGAAAGTGAGCCAACAAAGCGCCACATTACACCCTTGAGCCCGAGCCCGAGCCCGAGTCCGAGTCGCTAAGCCCCTTTGGGGCTTAGCTCCTATGGAAATAATTTCAAGAGCATGACAAAAAGCATAAATGCTTTCATGAGGAGTTAATCATTTTTTTCTCCTAAGAAAACACCCCCACATGGCACCCATGTGCCTCACCATACCCCATGTGCACACATCAACTCATACAAAATATTATATTAAGATACCCACTTGGTGGTGTAGCCAATGTGGGACTATCTTTACTAGTCCAAAGGTAAAAACACCAACAATCTCCCACATGTCTCAATATATATGGGTTTCTCCACAGTGACTGTCCATCATGCATTAGGATAGCTATCGCTTCGACTTGAATCTTCTGGCATGGTTCAAACAACAGTATGATACAAGAATGGACTAAGCCTTGAATTATGCACCATAGCTGCAATTCTTTTCACACACACAATAACATCAGCTGTGCTTCCGGTTGCACATTAAAGGTCCTGTGCACGCCTAGTTTCGGTATATGTATTTTGGGCGTCTACAAGTTTTTTTCTCAAGAGACGGCCTATATCTCTTTTCATACACTCTAGGTGAGTTCTTTTAAAGAGTCCTTGGCATGAAGCCTCGAGCTTCCTTACGGTGCTACTCCGCTATGACATGGCCCAGAGCCGAGGTTACACCTCATCGTGGTGTCATGCCACTGTAGCATGAGGTCCCAGCCTCTTTGTAGTGCCAAACTACCCAGCATGAAGCCTTGCACTTTCTTGCGGTATTACGCCGCTGTGACATGGCTCGCGTAGCCGAGGATTTACATCTTTTACCTATGTGATGTCACACCATTATAACATGAGGACAGCGGCCTCTTTGTAGTGATGCCTATACTCTTCATTCTGCAGCATTAGGCTACCTGCCTATGTGCGGTGCTACGCCGCTGTGACATGGCTCACGAAGCAGAGGCAATACCCTTACCGAGGAACCTCTTGGTGGTGTCACCCACTATAGCATGGAGACCTTACTCTCCTTTGTAGCATTGCGCTACCGTGCTTCCTATTAAGCACACAAGACATTCAAAATGCCTAAGAACTCATTAAGGCATCTAAGACATCCTCCCACATGACTTATTCTACGCAAAAGAACAATTAGTAGACAACAATGGTTCTGGGTCAGTAACTCCTCAATGTCTCAAAGGACTACACATTGTTCCTGATATTCTTCCAGTCAATGATCATCCCTTGAACTAATAGCTATATGCATAGTAGATTTTTTTTTGAACTAATAGCATAAAAATAAATGGTAGAATTACAAAGACACAATATCAGAGGTCCTCCAAGCCCATATATGTTGTATCCTTGACTATATGCGGTGTTACGCCACTGTGACATGACCACGGGTCAAGGTTCACTCTCTCTTGTAGTGTCACGCCACTGTAACATGGATTACTACCCTCCTTTATAGTTCTTTGGATCAGCTGGCGCTGGAGGCCTTACATGAACGGATATGCCAGACTCTCCTGGCTTCGATCATCAAACACTATAATGATCCACGCTAGCTGCGCTCATTCAGTATCCTGTACTGGCCCTTGAAGCTTATTATGAACAGATCTGCCTGATTTGCCTGACTTCAATCATTAAAGCACTGTAATGATCGACGCAATATGCGCTCATTCAATGTCATGTGTTCTATCCACATAGTTCTCTTCAAACCGTTGAAGAGATGAACAGATGCCACTACTACAGCTTCCTGGTTTTTTCAGTATGTCGGTATCACCCGAATCTGTGTACTAATCATAGGAAGATCATACGAGAGCTTCCAGAGCTATTATACTTTACTTGCTGCAACTTGATAGTGCAAAAACCTCTGAGAGTAAAGACTGTTTCTTCGACTTCCACGATATAGCACCACCACCTCTGGAGAAGTCACGTCCTCCTGTGGTTCTTTCACTCTTCTTTCCCGAGTACTAACTGGCATCGCTGAAGCCTTCCTTCATATCTAGATCTGTTGTAGCATAGGATATACTACTGAGTTCTCCTGAGAATTCTTACGACTCTCTTCACAGCTTTCAATGTTCAACACATATACTGCTTGTGAGCTGACTCATCATCCCTACAGCAAAAGCTATGTCAGGCCTGGTGGTACACGCAGCTTGAATCATTCACTTGATGATGCTCGAGTACACCAACTGTCTCATGCTTTTTCTTAGATTTGGTTTCATATTCATGTCATACCTAAGGAGTATCATCCCTAATATCCAAAGCGTGTGATCAATATTTTATGCTGAGAGCTTGTGACTAAGCAAGCCCACCTGACATCCGGATTATCTTATATCCTCAGGATGACATCCGCAATCCCACATCCTGAGTTTGGACAAAAAAGACATCTTTGTTCTAGTGACACTTATATGTCCACAACTGGGACTAGCAAGTCATTCACATAGATACAAACGATGATTCCTCCATTATCAACGAACTTTGTGTACACAAACATGTCCGTCTCACTGATCTTGCGACAAATTTGACTACATGACTTGTCAAACTCCTGCTGCCATATCCTGGGAATTTCTTCAGGCCGTATCGAGATATCACCAACTCGTAGACTATCTTCAAACCTGAATGACAATAATTCTGACTGTTGTCCGTGAATCTCTCATATATGTCTTTATCTAAGACTTGTTATCTTTCCATCATCTGATAAATAATCATCTTGTGAATAAAAGCTACGACAATCATCATTATTATCTATGACACCCTCATCGAGGTGCCAAAGAACTCAATCCTTTATTGTCAAAGAAAACTCATAGGCAGATAGCCTTGTCTTGAACTCAACTATTCTGTGTGCTTTCATCTTCATCGACTTGAAGATCTGATAAGCATCTGATTGGTTTAGCTCCTTCAGGCAGATTCACCAACACCCAAGTGTGGTTGGAGGTTATTGAGTCATACTCATTATTTATAGCATCCCTCTAGAAAATAATATCTCTGGCCTTCATCGCCTCATCATAGGTAAACGAATCTGCTTCCACATGATAGGTGACAAAATCTTCTCCGAATTTCTTCACTCTCCTTGCTCGCTTAGACACCGGCTCTGCGAGTTCTAGTTTAATCATTATCGTTGGATGACAACTTCTTCTTGGACTACATCTTCGTTGGAAGCTTCAACCTCCTGTGCACCCACACAATTTTTTAGAATATCCGCGATAACAATGTTCTTGTGCCTTAGAAATTTATCTTCGAGGAGTTCTCCGTTGTGAGATTTAATGATATGATTTGATTCGATATCAAGAAATGTTCGAGCATTACTCTTCTCAACATCACCCTGAAAGATTGTCTTCGTAGTCATCGATTCCAGCTTCTGGATCTTTAATTCCAGAAGCTTTATAGACGTCAGACACCCCCACACCCGAATGACGTTCAATTTGGGTCTGACTTTGAACCAGAGTTCCTGAGGAGTGACATCGGAAGTTACGTATGGTACTATGTTCATAATAAACGTAGACATCAGCACAGCTTCTCCCCAGAAGTACTTTAAAAGACTCTTAGTTAACTGTATTGAGTTCATCATCTCTGTCAATGCCATGTTCTTCCTTTCAGCTACTATATTTGATTGAGGAGAATACAGATCAGTTGTCTAATTGACTGTAACCACCCATATTTTTAGAATTTAATTTTAGAATTTTAATTATTAGAATTATGAATTCTTGAGATATTGGGAGATTTTTCTGTAATTCGTAGGCAATTATAATAAATGTTCTTCATGAATTTATACTTTTGTGTATTAAATTAATTATTTAAAATAGTACAAAAATTATATTTTTGGGTGTATAATTAATAATAGAATATTGTGTAATTTTTTTGAAATTTATTTGGCTCTAAAACTATTTTTAAATGGCCATATATGCATTTTTATAATTAAACCAACCTAAACCAACCCAAACCGTACCAAACTGAACCAAATCGAACTAAAACAACTAGGACCCAGATCCTAAACCTACCCGTAACCCACCAAACCGCTAACCCGATCCACAAATCCTTTAGCTACTGTAACAGTAGCAAACCCATTCATTTTCTCTCCCGAAACCTTCCCGACCCCCTCCCTTCCGCTCCCTGTAACCGCCCCATCTCCACCCTATATAATCCCCAGCCTAGCCGAACCTCTCCACCATCAACCCCTCTTCCACCCCGACCAACCACAGCCTCCGACGATCGCCGGACCGCCGTCGCACGCCGCCGCTAAGTAGCCGCCCAAATTTTGAGCAACAGCACACAGCAAGGTATGCTACTTCTAGCCCCTGTATCTCCCTACACAGTAATCCAAATATCGATCTGTTAAATCTAATGCAAAACCACATGACCCTCTTAAATCCTATATAATTAGTTCGGTATATCGTGTCCTGTGTCGGTTGTAATTCGTGACACAAAATAGAAAAAATGACCAAATTTGGTAATTCATAAACTGTCCCAAACACCCATATTCATGGCTATTTTTCTTCCAACCTAGTTGATATTTTTAAATTCTACTTGAACAGTAATTTAGACAACATAACCGAGATTTAATCTCTTTAATTAGTTTATTTTAATTTGTTGTATGCTATGATTTATTCGCGGTTGAAGTTGACCAAAAACTTGGTTTTTTAAACCTAATTTTTTTTGAAATGGGGTGCATCCCACTAAACGAGGCGACTCTATCGTGTGCAAATTATACCGAAAGGCGCGTATCGTTAACACATATGTGTAAAATTTCATGAAAGTTGATTTGGATGTGCGTGCACACCAGAATTAACGCGTATCCGTAAAAAATACCATATCGGCCTGTTCTGACACTCGTCATAATTTTGTGTGTGCTTATCTTTTCGCAACGAAACTTGCATCATCGGATTCGTAGCATTACGTTGGTCCTGTGACCCAAGATTGGCTCAATTCTATGAACGTTGACTAAACCCCGTTTTGTAGGCCCCACGGTTCCACTTGACGAGCGATTTCGTGACCGGCTCATCGAAATCCAGTTTTGGATATTCCGTTGGGTTTGTATCATCGTTCTGGACTAGTAGACGCTAATCCGGATCCAGGTCCTCAGGGGATATAGCGATGTTCATGGTCAGTAGATGCATCCAAAGAAGAAGGATGAGTAGCACCAGTCCTCATCAACAACAAGAGCCATGCCCCCTTCCTCCTCACCCCTTCGCCCATCAAGATACTCAGGATGAGCAACACCACTCCTCATCAAGACACTAAGTTTGATGAATTTGGAGAACTTTGTCTCTGACATATTTTTCGGTGCAAAGTAGGCCACATGTGGACCCCGCTTTGACCAGAAACTGTTAATTCTACCCATGTATCCAAATTAGACTTATGGGTAGTCAATCCTAGCTATTCAAGTATTCTGAGAGCAATACTAATATTTGTTTCAGCATCCAGAGACATACCTGAAGATTTCACTTTTATCGGAGCAACTAACGGATCTCAGAACACAGACAAGTGTACCTTGCTAACTTGCAGAAGATCATGTGATATTATTTGCTTGTATTATTTCTATATACTTCTATGTTGTACTTGTTCAACCTAGGACCGTGAAACGTTTCTTAGCGTCTGAATAAGATTCGGGTGTCGACGCAGTACGCAGAGTCGTGTAACATCACTCAGAGAGTTGATATCACGATCATATATATATTTGCGTGCTTGCTTTATCAAGTACATTATCCCTTAGGACACTTGATACTATTCATGTGACAAAATCTTTCCTGAGTTATTCACGGTGATTCTGTATAGGTTTATAGGATTCGTGACATAATACTTGCATACATAGATATCATTATGACTCGTTGTACTAGCTAGATGTCATGATCTTGCGTGTTATGGACATGAGACAGGAGTTTACATTGGGTGGGGAGAGACACAGAGGCTACAGGCTGATTATATATATATATATATATATATATATATATATATATATATATATATACTTATATTACTGGAGAGTGCCTTAGTCTCTGTACCAAAGCTTTGGCATATGTACTGGCCCTTCGTGATATTACTTGCTGCTACCGGCTCCCCAACACAGAGCTTGTAGTGGTCTCAGCCTGAGTGCTAGAAATGCTCTCAACTTGCATTTCACATAGCTGGTTATATAGCTTGCCTTATGGATTTATTTATATATATATATTTCATTTGGCTTGAGTTATTCTTGTACCTTGCTATATCCCCTGAGGACCTGGATCTAGATTATGTCCCCAGGTACAGCAGAGGAGGAATACCCCGAGATATACGGGACAGGAGCTGACGCTGGAGCAGTATTGGCACCAGAGGACGAGGTTGTGTCAGAGGATTTCTCTTGAGTATTCTGTTACATACTCAGTTATTTTTGCTTCTAGTTATTTCATATCTTGACTCTTGGATTTATGTATTAACTTATTTTATCGGGTTGTTCCCCGAGACGCTATTTATTTGGACTTATTTGATAGACTATTTTTTTTATCTATTATCTTGATTAGTCTATCATATTTAGTTATATTTCTTTCTGTGGATGAGTTTAGAATTATTCTGTGATAGATGGTGTAGACTGCATTGATATTTATTACAGCTTAAGTACACTCTAACGGGTTCATTAAATTGGGTTTGCCCATTGGAGTTGTGATGCTGGCCATTGCCACGTGGCTAGTCCCTCGATATTTTGGGACTGGAGTGTAACATAGTTTTTGTGGTGGCCCATGCATGTCTCCGACTATATTGCTTCGGTTTTAACTAAGGAACCGAGCAAGCCTGCAATTAGGAGAGGATAAATTATAGGATCTCATCCACTTGTTGATCTGTTCTTGACCTCTATATCGACTTTAAAATAATTTATTCACTTGTATCCTGCCTTGATTCCTCTGTGCGCCTCTTATAGTTTACTTTGGATGCAGAGTAATGGATCCACGAGCCAATGATTAGAATCCTGCGGGTACACCACAAGGTGCTGTGATTACATACGATGATTGGGTGACACCATTTAGTGGAGATCCCTCCACTCAATAAAGCAATCAAGCAGATCAGCACGCCTCGAGGTTCTGGCGAGACTATACTCCACCACCGCCGCAGTTTACTCCACCAATGCTCTTTTTCCACCAGGACAGCCTATGGACGGACAGCAGATGTTCAAAATATTCTACACAATGATGCAAGCCCAACAGCAGGTTCATCAAAAGGCTCAGCGTCACGAGGTAGAGAACCTGAGAAACAGTATAGTAACCGTACTAGAGCAGGTGAACCCACCAGCTAGATGGCCATCGACAGGATCTATTACTGATTTTTGCCAGCTGAAGCCCCATACCTTTTTAGGCAAAGAGCAGCCCACTGAAGTTCATGTATGGCTCACAACCACTCAACACCAATTAGAAGCAGCTGAGCTTCCAAGGGAGCGTTGGATGACTGCCGTCAGAATGCAGTTGACGGGCAATGCACATCACTGGTGGATATCTGAGGAGAGATAGCTCGGACCAGACCGAGTCACTTGGGAGGAGTTCTCTAGACTCTTTCAGGAGATGTACATTCCATCTATTGCTCGATCAGAACTTCGGGACAAGTTCAATCGCCTCACTCAAGACAATATGACAATGGAAGAGTACAATGCAGAGTTCATCCGTTTGAGCTGCTTTGCACCTACACTAATTTTGATAGAAAAAGAGAAGGCTGAGAAATTCTTTGACGGACTAAACTTTGAGCTACAGAGACAGATTGGCTCTGTCATACCTACTTCTTATACGGACGTCCTTGTTGTAGCCCGATGCATGGAACGCGTCATTAGGAGATAGTCCAGCCAGAAGCGGCCGCATGCACTAGCACCAGACCGAGCGCAGCAGGGAGGAGCTGTAAAGCAACCATAAATGAATCCATCACCGAGAGCATTTATACCACTAGCACTAGTCCTTCCTACTTATTACTACTGTGGCAAGGTAGGTCATATTGAGAAGGAATGCAGACGCAAATGGGGATTATGTTTAGCTTGGGGATCCAGCCACCATTCAGCCAGGGATTGCCCTGAGCGTCGAGAAGGAGTATCGATGGTACACTAATAGGCTTTACCAGCACCGAGACTAGTCCAGCAGCCACATAGACCAGATTATCTAGCACTAGGAGCACCACAGACGGAGGTTGGAGGAGTCAGACCATCAACACCGGGAGGATATCAGCCGAGGCCACCCTTGGCACCACTGGCAGCACTCTTTCAGCAGGCCCAGCAGCAGCAGAGGGCACCACCACAGGGACGTGGACAGGCTGTTGCAATGACAGTTGAGGAGGCACAGACTCGAGGAGTAACAAATATGAGTAATATTTAGTTTTATCATAGCTAGTTATATTCCTAGTAATACTTTAGCAAGTGCCTGTTAGTTCCATTCCCTAGCCTATACCTAGTATTATGCTAGCATGAACTTGTTAGTCTAGATTAGTAATATGTCAGTGGTACCCAAGTTTTTATAAGCTGTAGTTAATCTTCGCTCTAATCAGACTCATGTACTCTTGAGTTACTTATCTCTCATTGCCTAGGAAAAAAAATTTATTTCTTCCCTACGTGTTCTGCTTGAACAAAACTCTTACCCTTCCTCTCGATTTTTTCTTGTTCATGGTCTCTTATCCTTTGTGTCATGCTTCAACAAACATGTCTTGCAACCGTGTCATCTCTTCTGGAGCAAACATTTTCTTGACCGGTTATAATTCATTTTCTTAATTGCGAGGACGCAATTCTATTAAGGTTGGTAGATTATAAACACCCATATTTTTAGAATTTAATTTTAGAATTTTATTTATTGGAATTATGAATTCTTGAGATTTTGGAAGATTTTTCTGTAATTTTTAGCTAATTATAATAAATGTTCTACATAGATTTATATTTTTTGTATTAAATTAATTATTTAAAATAGAGCAAAAATTATATTTTTGGGTGTATAATTAATAATATAATATTGTGTAATTTTTTTAAATTTTATTGGGCTCCAAAATAATTTTTAGATAGCCATATATGCATTTTATAATTAAACCAACCCAAACCAACGCAAACTAACCCAAACCGAACCAAACCGAACCAAACTGAACCAAACCAAACTAAACCAACTAGGACCCAAATCCTAAACCTACCCGCAACCTACCAACCTGCTAACCCGACCCACAAACCCTTTAGCTACTATAACAGTAGCAAACCCATTCGTTTCCTCTCCCAAAACCTCTCCGACCCCCTCCCTTCCGCTCCCTGTAACCGCCCCACCTCCACCCTATATAATCCCCAACCTAGCCGAACCTCACCACCATCAACCCCTCTTCCACCCCGACCAACCATAGTCGCCGACGATCGTCGGATCGCCACCGCACACCTCCGCAAAGTAGCCGCCCAAATTTTGAGCAACAGCACACAGCAAAATATGCTACTTCTAGCCCCTGTATCTCCCTGCACAGTAATCCAAATATCGATCTGTTAAATCCTATGCGAAGATCACATGACCCTCTTGAACCCTGTATAATTGGTTCGGTGTATCGTGTCCTGTATCGATCGTAATTCGTGACATAAAACTGAAAAAAATGACCCAATTTAGTAGTTCAGAAACTGTCCCAAATACCCATGTTCATGGCTATTTTTCTTCCAACCTGGTTAATATTTTTAAAATCTACTTGAAAAGTAATTTAGACAACATAACTGAGATTTAATCTCTTTAATTAGTTTATTTTAATTTGTTGTATGCTATAATTTATTCACGTTTGAAGTTGACCAAAAATTTGGTTTTCTAAACCCAAAAATTTTTGAAACAGGGTGCGTCCCACGAAACGAGACAACTTCGTCGTGTGCAAATTACATCAAAAGATACGTATCGTCAACATGGACGTGTGGGATTTCGCGAAAGTTGATTTAGATGTGCGTGCATACTGGAATCAACGCGTATTCGTCGAAAAATCCCATATCAGCCTGTTCTGACACTCGTCATAATTTCGTCTATGCTTGTCGTTTTGCAAAAAAACTTGCGACATCGGATTCGTAGCATTACGCTGATCATGCGACCCAAGTTTAGTTCGATTCTGAGAACGTTGACGAGATCCCGTTTCGTGGGCCCCACGGTTCCACTTGACGGACGATTTCATGACCGGCTCATCGGAATCCAGTTCTGGACATTCCGTTAGATTCGTATCATCATTTTGGACTTGTAGACACTAAGTTTGATAAAATTGGAGAACTTTGTCTCTGACATATTTTTCGATACGAAGTGGACCATATGTGGATCCCCTTTGACCAAAAACTGTCAATTTTGTCCATGTATTCAAATTAGACTTATGGTAGTCAATCCTAGCTATTTCAAGTATTCTGAGAGCAATGATAATGTTTGTTTCAGCATTCGGATGCGTACCTGAAGATTCTACTTTTATCGGAGCAACTAACGGAGCTCAGAACACAGGCAAGAGTACCTTGCCAACTTGCAAAAGATCCTGTGCTATTATTTGCTTATATTATTTTTATATACTTCTATATTGTAACTGTTCAACCTAGGACCGTGAGATATTGCTTAGCGTCCGAACAAGATTCATGTGTCGACGTCGTACGCGGAGTCATGTAACGTTATTTAGAGAGTTGATACCACAATCCTATATATATTTACGTGCTTGCTTTATCAAGTACGTTATCCCTTAGGACACTTGACATTATTCATGTGACAAAAATTTTCCTAAATTATTTATGGTGATTCTATATAGGTTTACAGGATTCGTGACATAATACTTGCATACATAGATATCATTATGACTCGTTGTACTAGCAAGAGGTCATGATCTTGCGTGTAATGGACATGAGACATGAGGTTACATTGGGTGGAGAGAGACACACAGGCTACAGGCTGATTATATATATATACTTATGTTACTGGAGAGTGCCTTAGTCTCTGTACCAAAGCTTTGGCACATGTACTCGTCCTTCGTGATATTACTTGCTGCTACCGGCTCCCCGACACAGAGCTTGTAGTGGTCTCAGCCTGAGTACTAGTGATGCTCTCAACTTGTATTTCACATAGCTGGTTACATAGCTTGCCCTGTGGATCTATTTTTATATACTGTATTTTATTTGGCTTGAGTTATTCTTGTACCTTGCTATGTCCCCTGAGGACCTGGATCCGGATTATGTCCCCAGGTACAGCAGAGGAGGAATACCCCGAGATATATGGGACAGGAGCTGACGATGGAGCAGTACTGGCACCAGAGGACGAGGTTGTGCCAGAGGATTTCTTCTAAATATTTTGTTACATACTCAATTATTTATGCTTCCAGTTATTTTATATCTTAACTCTTGGATTTATGTATTAACTTATTTTATCGGGTTGTTCCCCGAGACACTATTTATTTGGACTTATTGATAGACTATATTTCTTTTTATCTATTATCTTTATTAGTCTATCATATTTAGTTATGTTTCTTTCTGTGGATGAGTTTAGAATTATTCTGTAATAGATGGTGTAGACTGCATTGATATTTATTACATCTTAAGTGCACTCTAACGGGTCCATTAAATTGGGTTTGCCTATTAGAGTTGTGTTGTTGGCTATTGCCATATGGCTAGTCCCTCGGTATTTGTCACGCTCCAGTCCCAAAATATATGGAACCAGGCCACGTAGCATTGGCCAGCTGACACGTCTCCGAGGATATCCTAATTTAATGGATCCTAACGAAGCGTGCTACGCTGTCCTAAATCTAACAGGTCTAATATCAACAACAGGCAGAGTCTAATCTCATCCACAAATAGCAAGTAAAATACTGAAATGAAAGACTGGAATATAAGAACATAGTCGAATGTCATAGTACAAACCAAAATATGTCTGGTGGGAACAAACCCACTGCAAATGATGCAAAATAGAGTACTGAAGACTGAAATAAGAGTGTGACTGAAACAACTACTAACTAGATAAGAAGCTCCAGTCCTAGGCGGAAGGCCTACCAAGATGATCAGGGGTACTCCGATGGTAAAATCTCAAGCTCCTCCTCTAGAGCGTATCTCGTCTCCACACCTGGTCCGTACACAGTGGGATAATAGACCTCGTCCAGATCTGGAAGATAACCAGGTCCTCAGAGGGACGTAACAAGATACAAAATGCATGCCAGATATAGTGCTGAATAAAATAAAGAGGGGTATGCTAACCATCTAAGTGAATGCAATGTAAGGACAACCTCGGAACGTATACGTAGGTGTAGGCATAACGTCCAACGTCCTCTAGAGTGTGGTATCTGCATCGTCCATTATTCCAAAGAATGAGGTATCTGTATATATATAACGTCCAACACTCTAAGGGACGTGGTATCTGCAATGTATATACGTCCGTAACACTCCGAAGAGCGCAGTGTCTGAATATAGAAAATCATCGGGTTTGTGGCTCCTCTAGATACCACGGAGTCCGATGTGTGTATCCCATACGTTTATCAGTTGTCCTCCCCGCCCAATGTAGGTATGCAAGTCGAATACACGACGTGTGTATCCCGTATCTATATGCCAAGTCACATCTAATTATATTGCTCTAGATTACGTGCTAGTCCATGATGCATGTCGTACACACCGATAGCGAATCGGGTACGCGGACCCGCATCCCAATATGAATGTACCATCGTGATACGTGTAAGTATCACGGTCTAGGAAGATATCAAAATAACCTCACAGTAGTAGGTGAGTCAGCTAGCTGTTAGGTCAAGTACACTACTCATCGACACATTGTCGACTACACCCGAGTCAATCTCGGACGCACACAGTTTATGTATATTGCAACATTTATCATTTAATTTAAACAGTAATCCAGCAAGGTATACTTGCCTATCCCGGGTAGCTGTGTAAGCCCCCTGATTTTTCAAGAATTTTTAATTTGGAGTGTTCATAATTTTCTGTAATTTTCTAGGATTTTTCTGTAAATAAAACCTAGGTATTTTGAATTTAAATGATTTTTAATTGCTGTTAATTAATATTAAATATTATAGAAATAATATTTTATGGTATAAAATGGAAAACCGGACATAGGGTAATTTTCTGTAAATTTATTGGACTCCGGAAGCAGTTTTAAAGCCCTAAAAACTATTAATAAATAAACCAAATTAAACCCCTAAATAAACCAGGTTTATTTGAAATAAACCAAACCAACCCAGACCCGGTTCACTAAACCGAACCCTATCTTATCGGGTCAAATTCGGTTCTAAACCCAACCCGTTAACCCGCGGACCCAAACCCGTTACCCAAATCCTAATCTGAACCCTATTCTTATCCGCCGGCGACCGCCTATTTAATCCCCCCGACGCCGGCCGGAACCCTAGCCATCTCCTTCTCCTCCACTCGCGGCGCCGCTCCGGTCATCCTCCGCCCAGCCTCGACCACATGTCACCCCGACTCCAAAGCCCTCGACCTCCCAGCCCAGCACCACCCCCACGACGGATCTCCGCCCCGGTCGACCGCTCCGTAGCCTGAACCCTAATCCTCATCGACCTCCATCTCTCCCGACAATCTTCTCCGCCCTACGCTCCACCCTAGCCTAGCCCAGCACCACCACCCCAGCCCTCGACCCCGCTCGACCCAGACCCCTAGCCGCCCGTCTTCGCCTCCTTTCTCCTCCCCGCAGCACCTCGACCTCGCCCGACTCCCAGTCGCCCTCTCCTCCTCCCGCTCCACCTGAACCCTAGCTGAGCCTCCTCCGTCCATCCACTACCTTCTCCCCTCTCCTCCACTCCCTCGCAGCCATCGACCCTGCCTTGAACCACCTCGTCGCCGTCCTCCTCGCCTCCAGCCCAACACCACGACAGAACCCCTATGCCCACCGCCGCCGTGAACCCCATCTCCTCCCTACCCTCTTCTTTCCTCCGCCTACCCCGACTTCGGCCCGCAGCAGCACAGCCGAGCCCCAGCTCCGCCGACCCCGACGGCTGAACCTCTCTGCCCAGAATCACCCAGCACTAGAGCCCCTCCGCCTCGATGCCCTAGCCGCCGTCGATCCGTCCTCGGCCGTCTCCGCCCTCCTCCGACGAATCCCCCAACCAAAACCCTAGCCTGGATACGGCAGTACAGGACACAGCACAGTACCGGACACGGTTAATGAAGGACACGAAGCAGACACTCGGACACGTGAAAATCAGTCTTCTCGGAGCCCTGTTCAGCAACCGGAGTAGTACCTGCAAATCATACTGAGACCAGAGCTACAGTTGGAGCCAGAACCCTAGGTAAGTGTACCTTGCCAAACTTGCAGTTCTTGTTATTTATCCCTTGACTATATATATATATATTTGTGCATGCTTGACCTAGGACCGTGTGACTTTACTTAGCATCCGATTAATAGTCGGGTGCCAACACCGTACGCGGCGTTATGTAACGTCACCTAGACATGGATATCGAGTCCCTTTACTGCTTGTACTTGTCTTATCAAGTACATCATAACCCAGGACACTTGACACTATTCATGAGACAGAATCTTCTTGAGATATTCATGGTGATTCTGGTAGGATACAGGTTTCATGACATAGATATTATATTCATAGACATTACATAGATGACTTGCTGCATTAGATATGATCGTGCGTGACATGGACATGAGGCATCGTGGACATGAGACGTATGATTTCATTGGGTGGGGAGAGACACACAGGCTACAGGCTGATTATATATATATATATATATAACATAGTAAACATATAGTAAAATACATAGTTATTGCTGCTACCGGCTCCCAGACACAGAGCTTGTAGTGGTCTCAGCCTGAGTTTAGTGATGCTCTCAAATTGCATTTTTACATAGATGGTTATATAGTTTACCCTATTTATCTCATTTACTATTACACTGCATTTTGGCATGTTGATTTTTGTACCTTATTATGTCCCCTGAGGACCTCGATACCGGACTTTGTCCCCAGGACTAGCAGACGAGATCGACCCCGAGTTACACGGGACAGGAGCATTAGCAGGAGCGGAAGCAGGAGCAGGCACTGGAGCAGTACCAGATCCAGTAGACGAGTGATCACCGAGGGTATCTTCTGGGTATAGGCTTTACTCATACTCAGTATTTGTTGTGGTTATCTTTATTCTTGTATCTTGACAGATGTATCAGACTCATTATCGGGTTATTTCCCCAAATTTATATCATATTGAGATTGATCTTGCTTTATGATTCTGATATTGTTGTATTCATTTCTGTGGATGAGATTAGTATATCTAGACCCTTATTGTTGTACTACAGCTTAAGTATGCTCCGATGGATCCATTAAATTGGGTTTGTCCATCGGTGTGTGCTGCTGGCCATTGCCACTCCACCAGTCCCTCGGTATTTTGGGATTGGGGCGTGACATAGTTTTTGTGGTGGCCCATGCAGGTCAACGACTAAATTGTTCGGTTTCAACTTAGGGGCCGAGCAAGCCTGCGATAAGAATAGGATAAGTTTTGGATCTCATCCACTTGCTTGAATCGTTCTTGACATCTATATCGGATTCGAAATAATTTCTTGACTTGCATCCTACCTTGATTCCTGTGTGCCTCTTATTGTTTATGTTGGTTGTTACTCTAAATTTTGTCGTGTTATTGGTAATTAGAACTTGATAGTTTAAGTTATTATTGTAGATTATAACCTAATGATTACTCCTTAGCTTTAAGCCGTGTAATTAGTACCCCACCTCGATACAAGTTAGATCCCTTCCCCTTGACGACCAGTAACCCTTCTATCCTCACTATCGACACTTGTTTTATAGGCACTAAGACTAAGGCTTAAGACGACCATGACCTATGTATACCCTAATAGGTACCAAGACCCCTTCTCGTAGACCTTGACAAGAGTTTCTACGGTATCCTTAAGACGAGTTCAGTATTAGTTTATTGTTTTAAGTGGAGTAGTATGCCTCACAACATAATACCACCTATCCCTATTGACCCATTGATGAAGTAAACTTGGATAACACAACTGTAGACTTGTATAAGAAGATAGCGGTTATTCAGACAATAGAATTTAGAGGTCCTTGCCCCTATTTGGTCGACTAGCGACTTAGACAAGGAGGTTGTATGATAACTGTAGAGATTGTAGAGTCTGTTATTATTATGGTTGCTTGTTTGTTTTTGTTTTGTGAACTTGATTAATTTGTACCTCCTTTTATCATCATCTAGCGTACTTAAATTTGCTGTACTTGACTTATGCTGCTATTCTATATCCTAGTTTTGCAAGCTTATTCTTTATCGAGCTTGTTCATGACATATGTATTAGTGGACATGTACACTAATATATTTCAGAATCAGTGTATTAAGGTCTAGCTAACCTTAGTGCGCTCGATTCGCCCCTCGTAATACTACTTTACGTGGATTGAGATATGTAGTGATTAGTAGACGAATATACTTGCCCTGGACATGTCTGACATATCGTATCGATTACATAACTGTACTAATACGAGCATGCGAACGAAGAATTACCAGAATAGGATTTCAATCCACAACTGCTTGACAATTCCTATTTGAATTCTTAAACGTCTTGACCCCGATACTTCTATTATATTACCTCACCCTTGAACTCTTTATTATTGATCTCCGTCTTCCCTTATTTCGGAAAGACGAAACCTCGTGCTTGGTATAAGTTTGATATATAGAAAGTAGGACAAAATTTTTATAAGTTGGGTAGATTGTAAGCCCCCTGATTTTTCAAGAATTTTTAATTTGGAGTGTTCATAATTTTCTGTAATTTTCTGAGATTTTTCTGTAAATAAAACCTAGGTATTTTGAATTTAAATGATTTTTAATTGCTGTTAATTAATATTAAATATTATGAAAATAATATTTTATGGTATAAAATGGAAAACTGGACATAGGGTAATTTTTTGTGAATTTATTGGACTCCGGAAGCAGTTTTAAAGCCCTAAAAACTATTAATAAATAAACCGAATTAAACCCCTAAATAAACCAGGTTTATTTGAAATAAACCAAACCAACCCAGACCCGGTTCACTAAACCGAACCCTATCTTATCAGGTCGAATCCAGTTCTAAACCCAACCCGTTAACCCGCGGACCCAAACCTGTTACCCAAATCCTAATCTGAACCCTATTCTTATCCGCCGGCGACCGCCTATTTAATCCCCCCGACGTCGGCCGGAACCCTAGCCATATCCTTCTCCTCCACTAGCGGCGCCGCTCCGGTCATCCTCCGCCCAGCCTAGACCACCTGTCACCCCGACTCCAAAGCCCTCGACCTCCCAGCCTAGCACCACCCCCACGACGGATCTCCGCCCCGGTCGACCGCTCCGTAGCCTGAACCCTAATCCTCGTCGACCTCCATCTCTCCCGACCATCTTCTCCGCCCTACGCTCCGCCCTAGCCTAGCCCAGCACCACCACCTCAGCCCTCGACCCCGCTCGACCCAGACCCCTAGCCGCCCATCTCTGCCTCCTTTCTCCTTCCCGCAGCACCTCGACCTCGCCCGACTCCCAGTCGCCCTCTCCTCCTCCCTCTCTACCTGAACCCTAGCTGAGCCTCCTCCGTCCATCCACCACCTTCTCTCCTCTCCTCCACTCCCTCGCAGTCGTCGACCCCGCCTCGAACCCCCTCGTCTCCGTCCTCCTCGCCTCCAGCCCAACATCACGATAGAACCCCTACGCCCACCGCCGCCGTGAACCCCATCTCCTCCCTACCCTCTTCTTTCCTCCGCCTGCCCCAACTTTGGCCCGCAGCAGCACAGCCGAGCCCCAGCTCCGCCGACCCCGACGGCTGAACCTCTCTGCCCAGAATCACCCAGCACCAGAGCCCCTCCGCCTCGATGCCCTAGCCGCCGTCGATCCGTCCCCGGTCTTCTCCGCCCTCCTCCGACGAATCCCCCAACCGAAACCCTAGCCTGGACACGACAGTACAGGACACAGCACAGTACCGGACACGGTTGACGAAGGATACAAAGCAGACACTCGGACACGTGAAAATCAGTCTTCTCGGAGCCCTGTTCAGCAACCGGAGTAGTACCTGTAAATCACACTGAGACCAGAGCTACAGTTGGAGCCAGAACCCCAGGCAAGTGTACCTTGCCAAACTTGCAGTTCTTGTTATTTATCCCTTGACTATATATATATATTTGTGCATGCTTGACCTAGGACCGTGTGACTTTACTTAGCGTCCGATTAATAGTCGGGTGCCAACACCGTACGCGGCGTTGTGTAACGTCACCTAGACATGGATATCGAGTCCCTTCACTGCTCGTACTTGTCTTATCAAGTACATCATAACCCAGGACAATTGATACTATTCATGAGATAGAATCTTCTTGAGATATTCATGGTAATTCTGGTAGGATACAGGTTTCATGACATAGACATTATATTCATAGATATTACATAGATGACTTGCTGCATTAGATATGATCGTGCATGACATGGACATGAGGCATCGTGGACATGAGACGTATGATTTTATTGGGTGGGGAAAGACACACAGGCTACAGGCTGATTATATATATATAAAACATAGTAAACATATAGTAAAATACATAGTTATTGCTGCTACCGGCTCCCAGACACAGAGCTTGTAGTAGTCTCAGCCTGAGTTTAGTGATGCTCTCAATTTGCATTTTCACATAGATGGTTATATAGTTTACCCTATTTATCTCATTTACTATTACACTGCATTTTGGCATGTTGATTTTTGTACCTTGTTATGTCCCCTGAGGACCTGGATACCGGACTTTGTCCCCAGGACTAGCAGACGAGATCGACCCCGATTTACACGGGACAGGAGCATTAGCAGGAGCGGAAGCAGGAGCAGGCACTGGAGCAGTACCAGATCCAGTAGACGAGTGATCACCGAGGGTATCTTCTGGGTATAGGCTTTACTCATACTCAGTATTTTTTGTGGTTATCTTTATTCTTGTATCTTGACAGATGTATCAGACTCATTATCGGGTTATTTCCCGAATTTATATCATATTGAGATTGATCTTGCTTTATGATTCTGATATTATTGTATTCATTTCTGTGGATGAGATTAGTATATCTAGACCCTTATTGTTGTACTACAGCTTAAGTATGCCCCGATGGATCCACTAAATTGGGTTTGTCTATCGGTGTGTGCTGCTGGCCATTGCCACGCGACCAGTCCCTCGGTATTTTGGGATTGGGGCATGACAAGCTGCGAAAGCCAATGTCCTGCTCCTGAAGCCTCGGTTGTACGGTCCGGCAGTCCTATATATGATATATTAATGTCAACATCAGTCGCTACAATAGCACGACCAAGACACACTACTTGTAGCAATAACTGACACAGGGTCTGGACTGTACAATTAGTGGGACCCCTTAGTACATATATTTATATATAGATATCACATATATACATATATGTACACTAATACATATTTAAATATATTAAAGTAATATGTATGTTTAATAGTACATTTAAAATAGCATCTTTATATTATTTAATGACACACCAATACATATGTATACATACACATATTAATAATTACATATATATGTATATAATAGATAAATACATAATATCATATATTTATACATATACATATATTTAGATACAATTTATGTACATAAATAAATATGCACAACATTATTTATATGTATTTAAATAGTAATTTTATTTACCTAAGTAAATATACATAACATAATTATATATATTTAAATATATATGTATATTCATATACATACCAATATTCACAAGTATATATATATATATATATATATATATATATATATATATATATATATATATATATATATATATATATATATATATATAGATATAGATATAGATATAGATATATACCCATATTTATATACTAAGTACACAATAAATAATAATATATATATGTATATAATATACATATATTTATTTCACTAATATACTAAATATATAAGGTATATATATATATATATATATATATATATATATATATATATATATATATATATATATATATATATATATATATATATATATATATATATATATATACATTTATATATACATACATTTATATACACCAAAAATACATATATACTTATATATACAAAATATAATAAATATACCAACCAATATATATATTTATATATTTACACAACATATTTATATGTAATATACCAATACACAAAAAAATTATTTCTAAAATACATACATTTATATATATATATATATATATATATATATATATATATATATATATATATATTAGGTATTAATATATATAAAGTATTTAAATTTAAGGTTATATGCATACTACGTATATACGTACTGAATATTTATGAAATACATACATACATATTATTATTATATATAAAAATATACTCAAAATATAGTAATACATTATATACACATATTTATATATATAAATACTAAGAAATATAGAATAATATATATATAATATACAGAATACGTATTTATATACTAGGATAAAATACAGAACCTATATATACAACCGATGCAACCTAAATACGTATAAAAATAATAGTATAAATACATAAAATATTGTACCTAAACGATGCTCAGGTCGAGGGGGGTCCGGTGGCTGGCCGTCGACGGCGGGGGTGGCCGGACGGAGCTCCGGCAGCGTTCGGGGCGGTCGGCAACAGCAGCAGCGGATCTAGAGTTGTCTGCGCTACGGGGACGAGGGCGGCCAGCTGCGGCATCGACCGGCGCTGGAAGTTGGCGGGGAAGGAGGTGGTCGGTCGGGGGAGAGGTCGGTGGAGTTGGGCGGCCGAGCGTGCTACGGCGGCGAAGAAATAGGAGGTCGGGTGGTCGGGTTGGCTCGGGGGAGTGGGAAGCTCGGGTTGAGGAGGGTGGTTCTAGTGGTGGCTGTAGGCGGCTAGGCGACGGGTGGCGGTGGCTGTAGCTAGGGGATAGGTCGCCGGAGGGGGCCGGGTGGTTGCGGGGGTGGCCGGAGTCGGTGGCTGGCCGGGAGAGGGCGGCGGGGGTGATGGGCAGGGGTCGGGCTGTTGGTGAAGGGTTAGTGAGAATAGGGTTTTGGGTAGTGTATTTCCTTGGTTTATGTGCATTTAATGAGGTGTAAGGAGCCCTATATGTAGGAGAGAGAGTGGGGAGGCTGCCTTGGAATTAGGGCCGGCTGTGTAAAATTTTTAGGGAGTTGGGGAGCTCCATCATGATGAGGGGAGGGTTAGGAATTTAGGAAATTGAATGAAGGGTCATGATGTGCCCTCCAAAAAGTGGTGCAAGTACATAAAAAATGGGGGGAATTAATTATGAACCGGTTCAAGAATGTAGGCTCTTTCTCCATGTGGTTGAGCCAATGAGAGGGGGCACCTCATTGTAATTTTGCACAAAGGCCCCTGAACAAATTAGAATTTGTACAAATTCTGGAATTGTGGATTTGATGTAACAAAATATCCTGTTTGGTATTTTGTATTGGGCTAGGATGGTGTATGGTGTTTGGTATGAGGCTTGTGGGTGTGTGGGTGGGTTTGGGTTGGAGTTGGGTCTAATTTAAATGAGGTTAGGTCACCACATTAATTAATTCATAATTAATGCACCGGGTGCCTCTAAATTAATTTAATAATTACTGGAGGTCTAAATTGGGTTGCACAAGCGTCATTAGTGTGGTAGGCTCAGGGTACAATAATGTCATGATCTGGGTTGGTCAAAACGGGTTGAGGTTGGGTCTCAATTTCGATTAGAACGGACAACGAACGTAAATACGCAATTTATTTAATTTACGTACGGACGTTTGTAACGACTTTCGTGCGACTAAAATCAGGCACAAAAATCAGTATCTGGGGGTTGCTCAAGGTTCATTATGATAGGTTAGTATGTCTAGGCCAAGTATATGGAAATTGTTTCAGGGTAACAGGTAGGGTAGTGTCCTATATAACAAATCACTGCACAGATATTATAATACTATATAATAAATATTAATTATATCTAGTTAACCCTAATTATACTATTTAATTTAATTAACCCTAATTTTTGGTCGAGGGGGGTTTACAGTATTTTAGGACTAGGGCGTGACATTGATAATTCTATGTTCTTTGCAGAATGATGCGAATTCAATAGACATATACTCTCCGCCTCGATCACTTCTGAGTCTTTTGAGTCGTTGTCCCATTTAAAGTTCAGCCTCAACCCTGAACTTCTTGAAATTCTCGAGTGCTTCATCTTTTAACTTGAGCAGATAGACGAACGCGTACTTTGAGTAGTCTTCGATAAAAGTAATAAAGTACTTTATCTTGGCCTTTATGGAAAACTGCTTAAAGTTACGGATATCTGAGTGAACCAACTCCAGAAGATATGTACTTCAGTTTACCCATTTGAACGGATTTCTTGTGATCTTTGTCTGCGCACAGACCTTACACTTCTCTACCTCCTTACCCCCATATTTGGAGATAAACCCTAGACTAGACATTTGGCAGTACAAAGTACATGTCCTAGTCTGGGGTCCCACAACTCTTATAATGAGACTTCAGTCACAAGTAGAAGCTCGAACATCCATTTAAAACTGAATGCCTTGTTTCAAAGTATGTCTCCTGCCAAGATATCACCATCTAGAAAACATGGATGTTCACCTTCAAGTCTGCAACAGACTTCCTGAGATCAGGTCCTTGGTAATCAATTGTACGTTGCTACACACACTCCTTTGACTGTAACTTCTCGAAGTCAGAACCATTATCTCAATCCCAAGATCCTTTGCTTGATCCTTGCTTGCCATCAAGACCTTCACCACTGAAAGTTTTAACCTTGATCAACAGCTCTTCCTAAAGCACATGTGGCTAGATGTACCAGTTTCTATCCACTGGTCAGCAACCACACCATAGGACTTAACCTGCGCTATCATAGCAACCAAGTTAAGTAATCAAAGAAACCAAGTTTAGTTATACCTTGCTATATTGGTTCGGATTGGTTCTACTTCCAAGTTCCAATTTCAACCATGCGTCAAGTCCTGTATAGTGCAGTGACCTTCATGTGCATAGGCCACCATAGACCAATCCATGCGCATAAGCCACCATGCACTAATCCATGTGCATAAGCCATCATGTGTCAATCTATGTGCATATGCCACCATGCGCCAATCCATGCGCATAAGCCTTTATGTGCATCCTGCATGCACAGAAACCATCATACGCATTGAGATACTATGCGCCCAACTCTGCCATGCGCCAAGACTTCCAATGCGCTGTCATGTGCCAAGTCTTGCTATATGCCAAAGTCTGCCATGAGCCAAGTTCTGCTCCTTGTGCGCATACTCTGCAATCCTTGGTCATCTTGTAATCTTTCTTCCAACTGGAATATGCGTCCTTCAGATGTTATCTCCTCCATCCTAAGGAATGGTAGGTTCCGATAACTCACTTTCAATATTTGACAAAGGACTCATTCCCTTATCCAAATGTTCAAAGTGAATTTCGTCAATCTTCTCAAGTTTGTGAAAACTTGTGTCCAGAAGACTTGAATGGATGTTCTCTATCTTTCTTCGAATCTTGCTTTGAGATTGTTAGTCCCGAGGCTTAATCAAAGATGGTAGAATAAGAATTTAAAGTCGAGATTAGGAGTTCACACAAAAGTTTCCTCACTGATATACCTCGATCCAACGAGGAAATATATAAAATATTGATTACAACTTGCACCTTAGATTATAAAAGAATCAGAATTAACCAAACTTCGCGTTCTTTCTTGCAATTGCAGTTGTAGACGGACATAATAGAGTTACAATAAAATAAAAACTATATTCGTTCTTTCTTGCAAAATGCAGTTACAATCAGACATAACGAACCAAGAAGAAAAAGGAGAAGAAGACAGAATAAAAATTATTCTTGCTGGGGCGGTGAAGACTACCTTTGCTCAAAGCAAGATTCGTCCTCAATCGATAATTTGCTTCCAGGTGCCAGCAAGTTCACAAGAGAACTTCTGGAATGCTCGTAGTCACCTCTTTGTGTGACTCAAACGAACTTATTTGGACTCCTCTTTCTCTACTTTTGGTGTGTCTCAAAAGGAGGCTAGAGGGCTCTTTATATAGGGAAGGATGGAAGCCCATCCTCCTCTTCTTTCTAATATGGGACAAAAAAGCCAATATACAAATTTGATATCCCATAATCGTAACCCAATGCATAGCCGCTCAGCGCCCGTCCTGCGCCCGTTCAATACCCGCTCAGCACCCGCTAATGCAATACGCGCATGCAACACATGCATGCAACCCGAGCATAAAACTCGCACATAAAATGAGCGCACGAGTGCAACAATAACGTACAAGCACCTTACGACGATGCTGATGTGCTAAGTGCAAAGTGCGCCAACAAAGTGCCACTTTGTGCCCTTGAGCCCGAGTCCAAGTTCGAGTCCGAGTCGCTAAGCCCCTTTAAGGCTTAGCTCCTATGAAAATAATTCTAAGAGTATGACAAAGAGCATAAATGCTTTTATGAGGAGTTAATCTTTTTTTCTCCTAGAAAAACACCCCCAAATGGCACCCATGTGCCCCACCACACCCCATGTGCACACCTCAACTCATACAAAATATTATATTAAGATACCCACTTGGTGGTGTAGCCAATGTGGGACTATCTTTACTAGTCCAAAGGCAAAAACACTAACAAGGTTTTATTTTTTTAAATATGTTTTTGAAGTATTTAATTAGTAGGTTTTGTATAATTTGGTTATGTTATCAATTCTCCAACCCATGTTAGAGTCCAGTCTGTGATAGTTGGAACCAAACTCGGATTGAGTTCGGTCCGGCCGAGTTCGGTCCGATCTCTAGATATTTTGAGTTAGAACCTTTTGGCACAGGTCAATCGAACTTGGGTTGACTTTGATTTCGGTCGAGGCTAATGAGTTTTTGGTTTAATCTACACTATTTGATGCTAATGATGACCATATCTGATAGTGTGCTATTATTAATTAAACGTTGTTCCTTCTACAAAAACTCACAAATTTCCTTCCACCTACCAAGGGAACATGCTCCCCGGACATTCCATGAGACTACATACATTAATCCCCGTACATATCCTTTGATATGGCACCCTGGGAAGATATCGGTCCCTCTTCACTCATATCAATCTCTCCATCAATGTTGTTGCTCTCCTCCGCTACCCGAACGAGTAGGCACCATGCGAGGTTGTCTCTACATACATCTTTTCCGGCAATTACCTTCTCGCTGCCCCCATGATGTGTCTCATCCTGTATGGGACCTGCATGTCTCTTTCTGCCAATGAATGGTGCCTTCTTTGATCCTACATCTTTGCCAGCTCCCTGATAAATTGATGTCGCCAAACCTCTGGTGGTAACCCCTCTTTGTTCCTGAAATACAATCATCTTGCCTTGGACATCAACAACCTTCTCTATCGCTGCGCGTCCTACCGTTCCCATCTCTGCTACCAATATATCTCCCGTGCTCATATCCCCTTCTACATCCATATGATGACGTTCTCCATCTACATCAGCATCGGCTTGCCCAACCATCGTAGAGGACCTCACGTATATGGTCCTACAAGTTTTTGTAGTACCCATTTCACCCCCCACCTTATATGTCGTTGTGTCATGGCCAAAGCACGCACACCACCGACAACACTTCTTGTTTGAGAACCTCACTAGACAGCACATCAAATTAAAGCAAATGAGGCAGATCCTTTCTTGTGTCAATCTCAACGAATATTCTAGCATACATTAACCTTCTCCGAAATATTGTACGTTATCTGCCTTGATTGGGTTTCTAATAAGGCTAGCACGACTCGTACCCGGTATGAGGGTACAGGTATGTGGGTATGTCCAGCCTATGCTGCAACATCGGCGGTAGAACGTTGTCTAGGTCAACAATACTATCTAAACATCTCACACAATATATATATATATATATGAAACCTGTCAATGATATCTCAACTCCATACGGAGGACAATATGATGATATAATGATATTCAAAACTCAATCACAATAAAACTAGAGGAAGATAATGGCATGATATGGAATAGAAGAAATAGAATCACAAGTCTCAAATACAAACCAAATCCAAGTCTAATAGTCTAGCCACAACACAAATAGTCTCAAATAGCATACAACATGCCAAAATCTCTAAGCTGGAGACATATCCAGTACAATAAAGTAATAACTAAGTCTCATCGACAGTTGGCACTAGATCATCATGCTCTATGGGTGTTCCCTCAAACGGCTCACCATCATGTGGCTCATAGTAAGTGGGACACAAATTCTTTAACCAATCATATAAAAAATATATCCAATCAGGATTAGAGCGAAATACAAAATTCTGAAAGCAGTTCCAAATACGTTATAGAGAATATATGACAAGTAATAAAAAAAATACAAGATGTACAAGTAACAAAAAAATAAAAAAATAACTGAGATAAGCAGGTAAAATACTAGAAAGATAAATACAGGCAATATGGAATGAACTACAAGTCAAAGAAATTAGAATACTAACTAAGTCTCTTATAGTACAAGTTCGTTATGTGATCGGTTTAGGTTGAACAAGTATATTCTAAGGTAACTTGATTATACGTGAAGTATTGTAAACCCCCTAATTTTTTAGAATTTAATTTTATTATTTTAATTATGGGTATTATGTAATTATTGAGATTAAGGAAGATTTTTCAGTAATTTTAACTAATTATAATAAATAAATATTCATGGATTAATATTTATGTGTATTTAATTAATTATTAATATAGTACAAAAAATATATTTTTGGGTGTACAACTAATATTAGATTATTGTAAAAAAAATCTGGATTTTATTGAGGTCCAAAACTATTTTTTAGATAGCTATTTATACACACACACACACACACACACACACACACACACACACACATATATATATATATATATATATATATATATATATATATATATAGTATTAATTATTAAACCAAACCAAACCAACCCAAACCAAACCAACCTAAACCCTAGACCTGCACCCAAACCCGAACCTGTACCCGATAACCCGTACCCCTTCACATTTTGAAACACCCCCCCCAGCCCGACCTCTTCCCCTCCTCGTCAACTGCCTGACCCCTCTCTTCCTCTCCATGTAACTCCCTCCCCTTCACCCTATATAACTACGCCAAGAGCAGAGACCAACCACCATCATCTCCCCTACCTCAGAAGCACGCCGCCGACCACCGCCGATGCCGTCAAACGCAGCCGCAAGCCGCCTTGCAAGCCCGCTCCGACATCACGAATAGCAGAGACTACTCAAGGTACTATTCTTCTCGCCCATGTATCTTCCTGCACAGTAGACCTAACAGTGACCCGTCGAATCCTATGTGAAGACCACATGACCCCCTAGAACCTTATGTAATTAGTTTAATTTATCTTGTTCTGTGTAGATCACAAATCGTAACTCAAACAAGAAAAAAATGTCCGAGTTTTGGGAACAAAAACTGTTCCAAGTACGCGTATTTGAGTCCTGTTATCTCTATAACGGTACGCGATACTAAAATTCTACTTGAACAGTAATTTAGACAACATAACCGAGTTTTAATCTCTTCAATTAGTTTATTTTAATTCATTGTATGCTATGATTAATTTGTTGTTAAAATCTATCAAAAACTTAATTTCCTAAATGTGAATATTTCCGAAATGGGGTACGTCACGCTAAACGAGGCAACTTTGTCGTATGCGAATTATACCGAAAGGTGCGTATCGTTAACGCGAATATGTGCAATTTTGCAAAACTTGATTTGGATGTACATGCACACCAGAATTAACGCACACCAGAATCAACGCGTATCCGTAAAAAAATACTATATCGGCATGTTCTGACAGTCGTCATAATTTCTTGTGTGCTTGTCATTTCGCAATAAAACTTATGCCAATGGATTCGCAGCGTTATGCTGGTCCAGTGACCCAAGTTTGGTTCGATTCTGAGAACGTTGACGAAATACCGTTTTGCGGGTCCCACGGTTCCATTTGACAGGTAATTTCATGACCGGCTCATCAAAATCCAGTTTTGGTCATTTTATTGGGTTCGTATCATCGTTCTGGACTCGTAAACACAAAGTTTTATGAATTTGGAGAACTTTATCTTTGGCATATTTTTCGACGTGAAGTGTGCCACATGTGGACCCCGCTGTAAACCTTCCTTACCCAAAATTAGGCCTACTTGGCTTAGATAGAGAGATTAGGGCTAATTTGAATCCAATTTCAAATAGAACATTTTATTTTATACGATTTTATAATAATTAAATCACTTAGTGCACCTTACTGTTGCTTCGATAATCGGAACACTACACTAGCCATTGCCTTCCTACAAATTCCACATCCTTGTCCTAGACGTGCCCGCCTTCTATTCTGACCTTTGTGTAACTTATAATTATGCTCTATTGTGCTATATTTTAGTCGCACAATATTTGTCGCAGACATTTATATTTAATTTTAAATAAATTCAACTTTGTAACCTTGTGCGTTCCAATCGAAATTGGGAACACAATCTTGATCCATTTTGTGCAACCCAATTTATGGTAATATTCTATACTGAGTCCTCTATATCCATGATACTTGTGTCCCACCTAATTTTAGTTCCATGTACTTCTAATTAATTCAAGAACACCTTGTGCATTAATTTTAATTAATTTAACCCAATTTTCATCTTTGTACAATTTTCCAATTGTTGGACGCTTTTATGCAAAAGTGCATTAAGGTGTCCACACCATTAGACATGACACATGAAGAAACCCATTTTTTGTTCATATAAATTTTTTCCAAAATTTTTGGAATGTGCAATGCACAACATCGCCCCCTCATTTAATTCTAAGCCTCGCATTTTAAACAATACAAATCCTAGCCCTCCAAACATCCCCATGTGAAGCCAAGGCCCACTCAAGGAGGTATTGACCAAGCCCAAACCCCCTAGGTCAACATCAAACCCAAATTCTACATATATTTATACAACACTTTCCTTTTTTTTCTTTTTCATTCAACCTAGAATCTAACCTAGCCGAATACACCCCTTCCCTTTTCCCTGTTCACCATCTTCTTCCTCCCGACCCCACTGAGCCGACCAACCCATCGGAGCCCAGCCTCACCGAGAGCAGCACATCTCGTCAACCCCCTTGACCCGCCAACTCTTTCCCGCCGGATCCTCCTCTCCCTCGTTATCTTCTTTATACCACCGCCCTCTTCTTCTTCTTTTTCCCCTTACACGGACCTCCCCGTGGCCTGAACCACCTCAATGACTCCCCTTCGCCTGAGCATCGATGCCGGAGCCCGACCTCCTCCGCCTGCACTTTCTTTCGCCGACCCACTGAAACTTCAACCCGACCACCTCCTAGTACATGCCCCCACGCTCAGCCGAGCCCCGCCTCACCGGACCCACTCCGACCTCGCCGGAGCAGACTTCTCCTCCCTGCTCTCCCCTCCTTATCACCCCACTGACAGCCGAGTTCCTCCACCACGAACCACCGCCATCCCGACCTCCTACACCACACCACCAGCCTCGCCACACCCGAGCCTCCTCTTCCCTGTCCTCCTCCTCCTCCTCATCGCCGGAGTCAACACAGCAGCCATGACCCGCTGCTGAACGGCCTTGCCACCACCACCGTTCACCTCTTTCCTGCCGAGACACCCAGGCCAACACCACCAGCACAACCACCACCTTCTCCCTGCTCCCTGTCCTTCTCCTTTCTTAACTCCCCCTCCTCGACCACAGCCTCATCCTTCTTGGCCGGACCTCCCCCTGGCCGAAGCAGCATCTCATCTAACCATCATCATCTCACCATCATCATCTCCAATCATTATCATCATCATCATCACCCCATCATCATCATCATCATCATCATCATCATCTCCAATCATTATCATCATCATCATCACCCCATCATCACCTCATCAAGATCATCAACATCATTACCATTCATCATCATCATAATCATCATCGACATCGATATTAACATCGTCATCGTCGTCATCGTCATCCCCGTACGCGTACCCCGAGGTTCGAACCTGTCCCTCTCCCTTTATTTTATGTGTGCTTGTGTAAATAGCTTAGGGTTTAACATATTGCTTCGAGACAGGTTCAGTTAGTTGACATCAGACCCATGTCGGGAACCCAATGACTTGTATGCGTACACGTACGCATATTATAATTAAATTGATATATATATATACACATATATATGGACGTATTATATAATTAATTATATGCTAGTAATAGTTATGACTATGTATGTATTGTACGACCGTAGGACACTGTGGATTTATCCGCATATTTACCGTGACCATGTGACCCTGAATATTAAGGAATTGTCTGCCTTATGTACCCAGATGTACTGACCTAGATGTGTGAGTAAGTTGATTGTCTGATTTTGTGTAAACCCCCTCACCCAAAATAGATATTTTGTGTATATTTTATATTATTATAGATATTGAATTTCTTTAGAGTATTCTGTTATTTAATTAGCAAATGAATTTCTTGATATATTTACTTATATAAATATTCATTTAGAATTATTTTAGGTTATTTTAGATTTTTGGAGATTTTTCTAGAATTTTGGTAATTAAAACTTAGAAAACATAAATTTCTAGGACTTCTATGATTTACTATGAGACCATACTTGCATATTGTTCCTACCAAATATTTATTTTAGTTTAAAATATTTAATTATATTTTTCTATAATTTATTTAGAATTTTAAGAAATTTATTTAGATTTTTAAAAGTATTTAGGATTTATTTGGATATATATATAGTCTTAATATTAGATAGATGCTAATTTAGTGTTAATAGATATTAATAAGATTTTATAAATTATTTGTATTATCTTTAATTATATTTAAGATTATAAATTATTGAGATAAATTCAAACTCTATTTTAAATTAATTCAAATCCTGAACCTACTAGGAAATCAACTTCATGCATATCCTATCCTTATTTAAATTCATCATAATCCTATCCAAATTAACCAATCCTAGTCATATTTAATTAAGTAGTGTCCACCATTATAAATACCTCATCCTTCATATTTTTTTTCCCCAAATTCCTCTCTTTTTCGTCCAAAAATAGTCAAAATTTGTCATAAATTCAGCCTCATTTTCTACTAGTTATGACGAATTAAAAAGACGATATCTCCTAGCTCCGGACTCCAAACGCGCTCTAGTTTTTTTTGTTAGGACGATAATGAGGTTAGATTTCTGATTATATAAATTTTTTTTCTAAATTATTAGTATTAAATTCTGGAAAATTCGTAGAGCACAGCATGTCCAAAAATAGATGTGTTTCGATGTTTTCGTGATTCCGGGAGAACCAGGAATCAGAATCATGAACCGTTTAAAGTTTCAGAAAGCTAATGTCGAGATCATCGACATATATTTTTCCCAAAATTTATTTCGAAGTATTTATATACTGTTAATTCTGTAGAACTTTTAGGTTAGAATTTAACCAACGGTGCACAATACAAAATTTGTATGTGCCATAATTCCCAAACGAATTTGAATTCGGACGAGCCATAAATTCTAGCATATTTTTGAAGCTGAAATCTATAGGAAATCATGCATGAAAGTTGAGTTTGTGTCGGTTGACTTTTCGGTCAACAGATCGCCTCGATTTGCGTGCCATGAGTCTCGAATTGATAAAATTCAGTTTCTTTGGACAAAATTTAGGAATTAACATAAAAATTAGAATAATAAGATTAAAATAGGATTTTAGAGTAATTATTCCAGAATTAAATAAATTAAAATAAATTATCTTTTGACGTGATAAATTTATAATACATAGGCTATTTGGACTGTGACTTGGACTCTGATTCATACCAGCAGCAGGACCCCAGGCAAGATACCTTGCCAAATTATTTACAGTACTTTGCATGCTATTTATATTTCTGTTTATTTATTTCATTTCTGTATAGTTCTTGCATGTGTAGTTTTTCTCCAGTCATTACTATGTATTAGATATGTTGACACACACATGGCACCTAGTATCATAGAGGACAATCATTAGGCGTATGGGCTTTTAACCACTCTGGTAAACCGTAGTATATAGCTCGTACTACGGGCGTGTGTCGTGCTGGTCGCTACCCTCGCGGTATGTCGATTTCTGGAGTCTCGCTGGTCGCTACCCCCGCGGTATGTCGATTTCTGATGTCCATTGACGTGTGTGTGAGTTGTGAGGTAGATCGAGTAGCCTACCCTTGCCCATACGTTGAAAAGTTGTCCTTATTTGCATTCATATAGATTGTCTTGTACAGCGTACTTATTTATTTTCAAACCATATGCATGTTTACTGTATTTAAATTGGCTCGTATTTTCTGTATCTTGTTACGTCCCTCTGAGGACCTGGTCCGCTGTCAGGTGTATCTTTTCTTGAGTATTTGCAGGAGCGCAGATTTGGATGGTTATATGTGATCCGAGGATGTCTTCTCATCGAGCTGTGATTGATAGCTGGTATTCTTATATTGTGTTGTGGTGTTGTACTCATATTGTATTTGCTCTTATATTCGAGTTGGTAGTGAATTTATTTCCATCCAACTATCATCCTTAGATACTTCTTATTGAGATCTAGTTTCATAGATACTGGTTATTTATTTCTATATAATTTTGGTGGATGAGATTTAGATTTTACCTTGTGACTTGTATTATATTTTATACCACTTGTGGATTTTGTATTCATATTACAGCGTACGTATGGATTTGGTTTCCATATATTGGAGTTGCCATATCCATGCGGCTGGCATACTTACGTATCCTAGTCCTACGTATTTTTGGGACTGGGGCGTGACATATTTTTGTGGTGGCCCATGCAGGTCGAGAGCATATTGTCTCGGTTATGTTACTGTACCGAACAAGCCTGCACCTAGGACTAGAGTATAGGATCTCATCCACAATTGACTGTGATTCATCTCCTCCTATCTGTTCTATTTTGAACAATTGTATCCTGCTTGATTCATGTGCTTCCCTAATAGTTCCTTGAGTATAGTCTTTTGCTAGAATATAGGAACCCCTGTTATTAGGATGATAATTAGAGTAGCACACCTATTAAGAATACAACGAGAATATAGACACACCACTAAGTTTAGAATATCTAGTGAACCTAGAATTCCTTATCTTTAGATTGTTATACCATTACGCCTTGATGTATTAAGAAGACTTGAGAGTAGTATAGACACTACTAGAGTTAGTTAGAAGTTTTACCATAATGTTTGACACCTAGTATCACATAGTCTTTTGACCTATTAATTGAAGTGTAACCGAATGATATTTATCGCATGCTAGCAAAAGACGACAGTGTTTATTCAGACCATAGAATTTAGAGGTCCTTGCCCTATTTGGTCGACTAGCGACTTAGATAAGGAGGTTGTATGATAACTGTAGAGATTGTAGAGTCTTTTATTATTATTGCTTATGTTATTTTTGCTTTTGCGAACTTGAATTATTTTATAACTTCTCACATCATAATTCAGCATTATATTTTCTGTGCTACCTTGAATTATGCTGCTATTATAGCCTAGTTTTTGCAAGCTTAATCTTATATCGAGCTTATTCATAACATATGTGTTATTGGGGCCTGATCAACCACACTAATACAAATTATCTAATCAGAATCAGTGTATTATGGTCTAGCTAGCCATAATGCGCTTGATTCGCCCTTCGCAATAGTATTTTATGTGGATTGAGATGTATAGTGGACCAGTAGATAAATATACTTACCCTCTAGATACGACAAAGCATATCATATCAAGTACATAACTGCACCGATGTGAGCATACGAATAGAAAATTACCAAATTAAGATTTTAATCCACAACTGTCTTGACAATTTCCATTTGAATTCTTTAAACGCTTTGATTCCCATACTTCCATTCTATTACCCCTCCTTGAACTCTTTTCTGTTGCTTTCCGTCTTCCCTTGTTTCAGAAAGACGAAATCTCGTGCTTGGATATAAGTGATACACGGATAGTACAAGATATACCCCATAGGCCAATCACATTATTTGGTGACTATCTTTCATAATTGATTAAGGGCATATCACATATGATATAGTTGGTGTTAAAGTTTTGAGGATTGAATGACATGAGAAAATAAATTGAGGAATATTTTCTTAAGTGTAAGAGCCTTATGTGATAGATGGGTAAATTCTAAGTTGGGTAGAAATTGCATTATTAAACTTGAGGTAAATTCTTTTAGATTGTGATCAAGTGAGATTAGATAGAGAGAAACCATGTTCTATTTTAATTTCGAGGACGAAATTTTTGTAAGTTGGGTAGATTGTAAACCCCCTCACCCAAAATAGATATTTTGTGTATATTTTATATTATTATAGATATTGAATTTCTTTAGAGTATTCTGTTATTTAATTAGCAAATGAATTTCTTGATATATTTACTTATATAAATATTCATTTAGAATTATTTTAGGTTATTTTAGATTTTTGGAGATTTTTCTAGAATTTTGGTAATTAAAACTTAAAAAACATAAATTTCTAGGACTTCTATAATTTACTATGAGACCATACTTGCATATTGTTCCTACCAAATATTTATTTTAGTTTAAAATATTTAATTATATTTTTTTATAATTTATTTAGAATTTTAAGAAATTTATTTAGATTTTTAAAAGTATTTAGGATTTATTTGGATATATATATAGTCTTAATATTAGATAGATGCTAATTTAGTATTAATAGATATTAATAAGATTTTATAAATTATTTGTATTATCTTTAATTATATTTAAGATTATAAATTATTGAGATAAATTCAAACTCTATTTTAAATTAATTCAAATCCTGAACCTACTAGGAAATCAACTTCATGCATATCCTATCCTTATTTAAATTCATCATAATCCTATCCAAATTAACCAATTCTAGTCGTATTTAATTAAGTAGTGTCCACCAATATAAATACCTCATCCTTCATATTTTTCTTCCCCAAATTCCTCTCTTTTTCGTCCAAAAATAGTCAAAATTCGTCATAAATTCAGCCTCATTTTCTACTAGTTATGACGAATTAAAAAGACGATATCTCCTAGCTCCGGACTCCAAACGTGCTCCAGTTTTTTTTGTTAGAACGATAATGAGGTTAGATTTCTGATTATATAAATTGTTTTTCTAAATTATTAGTATTAAATTCTGGAAAATTCGTAGAGCACAGCATGTCCGAAAATAGACGTGTTTCGATGTTTTCGCGATTTCGGGAGAACCAGGAATCAGAATTACGAATCGTTTAAAGTTTCGGAAAGCTAATGTCGAGATAATCGACATATATTTTTCCTAGAATTTATTTCAAAGTATTTACATACTGTTAATTTTGTAGAACTTCTAGGTTAGAATTTAACCATCGGTGCACAATACAAAATTTGTATGTGCCATAATTCCCAAACGAATTTGAATTCGGACGAGCCATAAATTCTAGCATATTTTTGAAGCTGAAATCTATAGGAAATCATGCATGAAAGTTGAGTTTGTGTCGGTTGACTTTTTGGTCAATAGATCGCCTCGATTTGCGTGCCATGAGTCTCGAGTTGATAAAATTTAGTTTCTTTGGACAAAATTTAGGAATTAACATAAAAATCAGAATAATAAGATTAAAATAGGATTTTAGAGTAATTATTCCAAAATTAAATAGATTAAAATAAATTATCTTTTGACGTGATAAATTTGTAATACATAGGCTATTTGGACTGTGACTTGGACTCTGATTCATATCAGCAGCAGGACCCCAGGCAAGACACCTTGCCAAATTGTTTACAGTACTTTGCATGCTATTTATATTTCTGTTTATTTATTTCATTTCTGTATAGTTCTTGCATGTGTAGTTTTTCTCCAGTCATTACTATGTATTAGATATGTTGACACACACATGGCACCTGGTATCATAGAGGACAATCATTAGGCGTATGGGCTTTTAACCACTCTGGTAAACCGTAGTATATAGCTCGCACTACGGGCGTGTGTCGCGCTGGTCGCTATCCCCGCGGTATATCGATTTCTGGAGTCTCGCTGGTCGCTACCCCCGCGGTATGTCGATTTCTGATGTCCATTGACGTGTGTGTGAGTTGTGAGGTAGATCGAGTAGCCTACCCTTGCCCATACGTCAAAAAGTTGTCCTTATTTGCATTCATATAGATTGTCTTGTACAGCGTACTTATTTATTTTCAAACCATATGCATGTTTACTGTATTTAAATTGGCTCGTATTTTCTGTATCTTGTTACGTCCCTCTGAGGACCTGGTCCGCTGCCAGGTGTATCTTTTTTTGAGTATTTGCAGAAGCGCAGATTTGGATGGTTACATGTGATCCGAGGATGTCTTCTCATCGAGCTGTGATTGATAGCTGGTATTCTTATATTGTGTTGTGGTGTTGTACTCATATTGTATTTGCTCTTATATTCGAGTTGGTAGTGGATTTGTTTCCATCCAACTATCATCCTTAGATACTTCTTATTGAGATCTAGTTTCATAGATACTGGTTATTTATTTCTATATAATTTTGGTGGATGAGATTTAGATTTTACCTTGTGACTTGTATTACATTTTATACCACTTGTGGATTTTGTATTCATATTACAGCGTACGTATGGATTTGGTTTCCATATATTGGAGTTGTCATATCCATGCGGCTGGCATGCTTACGTATCCTAGTCCTACGTATTTTTGGGACTGGGGCGTGATATTTTGCACAGCAATTACAGACGTGACACCCGCGTAATTAGACGCGCATTTGACCATGTTAGTTGACCAATGTCACCCCTAGCGTACCCTCTGAGTCCAGTGTAAATATGGTTGTGTATGTGCTAGTGTAATGAATGATGTTGTATTGTGTTATATTATATGTATATAGGACCTATTGGATTGTTCTGTGCGACTTCTGAAGCAAGTTATTGATACTACGCAGCTTTCTTGCTAGGCAAGTATACCTTGCCATTGTACTGTTATTCATATTCCATATGTTGTATGCATCTTTATTTCTGTCATTTAGTTCATATATTTTAACTGTTATATAAACTGCGCTTCCAAGGAAACTTGGGTGCCACGACGGTGTCGTCGTATTTTATTTTTATTATGTATATGCATTGACCTAGTTTATGAGACTGCCCTATTTTCATGAAGCATCATTAGGGTTCATTGGTCGTGACATAGCTGTTACACGAGTGTGAGTCTCATGTAGGACACAGATTTGCGTACTGGGTTGGCCTCTTGTACGTATGGGCCATGCGTTAGGGATAACTGCTGTTAGAAACTTTGCATGCTAGTAGACTTGGCAGTTATTAGAGGTATTATCATGTCATGGATATGACATGCTTAGAGCATGGAGTAGGGAGAATAACAAGTAAGGCGTATGGGCTTCTTTGTATTTTTTTTATGTAACCCGCATGCTCCGCCGGAGATGCGTGGTCGTGATAACCCCTATACTACATGGCGGCCTTTGTCGTTCAAAAGACGATATGCTTTTTAGGCCCCTAAATCTCCAAGAGAATCATGCCAATCCTATTTTTAGCCAGATAGCCCACGCTTTGGAAAAGTTGTTCTTAAACTGTATTCACATAGACGGTTAGGCGACCCATTGGATGTTTATTTTAGTACTTTATTGGCATGCTTCTATGTATCTTGTTACGTCCCTCTGAGGACCTGGTCCCTTTCCAGGTGTAGATGTTCATGAGTATTTGCAGGATCGTAGATTCGGACTTGCTACTTATATTTTGAGGAGGTCTTCTCTTCGAGCCTCATGATTATTAGTTGATGTATTGTTTTGTTTATCTTATATTCTAGTTCGGCAGTGAATTTATTTTCATCCGACTATCATCCTTAGATACTTTATATTGAGATATAGTTACTTGGTTATTGGTTATTTATTCTATTTGATTCTCTGTGGATGAGATTTAATTATGCCCTGTGACATATATATATATATACCACTGTGAATTGTTATTCATATTACAGCGTACGTGTGTTATGGTTTTCATATATTGGAGTGCCATATTCATACGGCTGGCATGCTTACGTGTTCCTAGTCCTACGTATTTTGGGACTGGGGCGTGACATGTTTCTAGTGGTGGCCCATCCAGATCGAGAGCATATTGTCTCGGTTACGTTACTGTATCGAGCAAGCCTGCAAATAGGATTAGAGTATAGGATCTCATCCACAATTGACTATAACTCACATCCCTTTCAATCTGTTCTATTTGAATAACTGCATTCTTCTTGATTCATGTGCTTCCCTAGTAGTTTCTTGAGTATAGCCTCCTCCTAGAATATAGGAATCCTTGTTGTTAGGATGATAATTAGGATAACATTCCTATTAAGAATACAACTAGGGTATTGACACATCACTAAGTTTAGACTACCTAATGAACCCTAGCACCCCTTACTACCTAGTGAACCCTAGCATCCCTTATCTATAGATTAGTTTACCATTATCTCTTGATACAATTATGAAAGACTTGAGAGTAGTATAGACACTACTAGGGTTAGTTATAAATTTGACCATATTGTTTGACCTTAGTATTGAGGAACCAATAAAAATCCAAGATTGAACATTAGGACTAAACCTAACTTCCATAGTAAGATAATATTAGAACTATAAATTTAGTCGCATGTCTTGATATTAGCAGACAGTACCTTAGGAAGCCAAGAGGAATGAATATAATATTTTCCTCGATCAAACCTCGAACACAGATATTAGCATACCATATTTTCTTAGTGAACCATGATCTTATCAAGAGTATCTTTATTTAATTTTATACCTTGTTCCTTTGAAACCTTAGCGCTCGCTATTTGTGCAACGACTAATTATGTTTTTCTTTTCTTCATCTTTTAATTTGTGCCACCTAAACCTTATGATTATAGGCCAAATAAATTCTTTATGATAGGGTATATAGTTTGCTAGGATTATAGTTGTTAATCTTGAATTTTAAAATTATGTGCTTAGTAGTTAGAGCTTGATGGTTTGAGTTATTCTTTTAGATTATGATTGGATGATTATCCTTTAGTTTTAAATCACGTGATTTGTACCCCCACCTCGATACGAGTTATATTCCCTTTCCCCTTGAAGGCCAGTAAATTTTCCATTCTTACTATTGACACGTGTTCTATAAGCACTATGACTAAGACTTAAGATGACCACTACCTATATAATGCAATAGTATACCTTAATTGGTACTAAGGTCTTTTCCTCGTGTACCTCAATAAGAGTTTCTACTTTATTTACAAGTACAAGGTTACTTTATAGAATTTCCTTTAAGGCAGTCACAATATTAGTTAATTCTTTTAAGTTTGGTAGTATGCCTCACAACCTAGTAACACATAGTCCTTTTGACCCATTAATAAAGTGTAATGGAATGACATCCACCATATGCTAGCATAAGAAGATAGTATTTATTCAGACTGTGGAACTTAGAGGCCATACCCCTATTTGGTCGACTAGCGACTTAGACAAGGAGTTAGTATGACAACTGTAGAGACTGTAGAGTCTTATCTTTTGGATAAACTTGAATTATTTTTGTACCTTTTTCTATCATAATCCAGCGTACTTGTATTTTCTGAACTACCTTGACTTATGCCACTATTATAGCCTAGTTTTGCAAGCTTACTCTTTTATCGAGCTTGATCATAATATATGTATTATTGGGTATACATACTAATATATTTCAGAATCAGCGTATTACGGTCTGATCAACCATAGTGCGCTTGGTTCGCTCTTCGTATGACTATTTATGTGGATTGAGATAAAATTGACTTAGCTTCTTCGACGAATGTACTTGTCCTCTAGACATGTCTGAGTATATCGTATTGGTTACATAACTGTACTGATATGAGCATGTGAATAAGAATTTACCAAAATAGGATTTCAACCCACAACTGCCTTGACAATTTCTATTTGAATTCTTTAAACGCCTTGATCCCCATACTTCTACTCTATCACCTCCACCTTGAATTCTTTATTATTGCTCTCCGTCTTCCCCTATTTCGGAAAGACGAACACTCGTGCTTGGTATAAGTATGATACACATAGAGTACTAGATATACCCCATAGGCCAATCACATTACTAGGTGACTATCTTTTATAATTGATTAAGGGCATATCATATATGATATATTTGGTGTTAAAGTTTTGAGGATTGAATAATTTGAGTAAATAATTTGAGGAATATCTTTATTGAATGTATAGCCTTGTGTGCTAGATAGGCAAATTCTAGGTTGGGTAGAAGTTGCATTGTCAACTTGAGAGGAATTTCTTTTAGATTGTGATCAAGTAAGATTAGATTGAGAGGTTCAAGTCATTTTAATTTTGAGAAATTTTAAAAGAAGGATTAAGAGGATAAGAATTTAATAAATTTTAAAAACCTTGATATGGCAAACCAAATATTTATACTTGAGCATATGATTTAAATTCTGAATATTGAAGGTTGAATCATCAATTAAGATTTTGAGGATAAATATAGAATCTCAGACTTGAACAATTGGTAAAATTAGATTTAAAATTTTACAATTTGATGATTTGAGTTAAAAGTTAAAAAAAATGATTGTTGGATCACCTATTTGAAATGTTGAGGATGGAATTAAATTAAAATTTTGAAGAGTATAAAATTTCTAAGTTGAAAATAGAAATAATATTTGATTAGAATTATTTTCTAGAGGAGATTATGATAGTCGGAGATAGTAGTGTAAAATTTGGTATGGTTTATTTAAATCTTGAAAATGTGTATGAATTTGAATTAGATTTGGATGTTGCTTATTTAAAAATCGAGAAAAGATTACAATATGTTAAATTTTGATTTAAACAATGGTTAATTTAATTTGAAAGTGATTGCGATGGATTTGAATATGTTTTAAATTTTTGGAAGAGATTGCGATGGACTTGCCTTATATGCGAATATGAAGGAATTAACAAATTATGCCTTATTTTAATTTTGAGGACGAAATTATTTTAAGTTGGGTAGATTGTAAACCCCCCTCACCCAAAATTAGGCCTACTTGGCTTAAATAAAGAGATTAGGGCTAATTTGAATCCAATTTCAAATAGAACATTTTAGTTTAGATGATTTTATAATATTTAAATCACTTAGTGCACCTTATCGTTGCTTCGATAATCGGAGCACTACACTAGCCATTGCCTTCCTATAAATTTCACATCCTTGTCCTAGACGTGTCCACTTTCTATTCTGATCTTTGTGTAACTTATAATTATGCTCTCTTGTGCTACATTTTAGTCGCACAATATTCGTCACAGACGTTTGTATTTAATTTTAAATAAATTTAACTTTGTAACCTTGTGCGTTCCAATCGGAATTGGGGACACAATCTTGACCCATTTTGTGCAACCAAATTTATGGTAATATTTTGTACTGAGTCCTCTATGTCCATGACACTTGTGTCCTACCTAATTTTAGTCCCATGTACTTCTAATTAATTCAAGAACACCTTGTGCATTAATTTTAATTAATTTAATCCAATTTCCATCTTTGTGTAATTTTCTAAATGTTGGGCGCTTTTATGCAAAAGTGCATTGAGGTGTCCACACCATTGGACATGACACATAAAGAAACACATTTTTTGTTCATATAAATGTTCTCCATAATATTTGGAATGTGCAACGCACAACATCGCCCCCTCATTTAATTCTAAGCCTTGCATTTTAAACAATGCAAATCCTAGCCCTCCAAACATTCCCATGTGAAGCCAAGACCCACTCAAGGAGGTGTTGACCAAGCCCAAATCCTCTAGGTCAACATCAAATCCAAATTATATATATATTTATACAACTCTTTCCTTTCTTTTCCTTTTTTATTCAACCTAGAATCTAACCTAGCCGAATACACCCATTCCCTTTTCCCTGTTCACCATCTCCTTCCTCCCAACCCCGCTGAGTCGACCAACCCACCGGAGCCCAGCCTCGCCGAGAGCAGCACATTTCGTCAACCCCCTCGACCCGCCAACTCTTTCCCGCCGGATCCTCCTCTCCCTCGTCATCTTCTTCATACCACCGCCCTCTTCTTCTTCTTCCTCCCCTTCCATGGACCTCCCTGCGGCCTGAACCACCTCGATGACTCCCCTTCGCCTGAGCATCGATGCCGAAGCCCGACCTCCTCTGCCTGCACTTCCTTCTGCCGACCCGCTGAAACATCAACTCGACCACCTCCCTGTACACGCCCCCACGCTCAGCCGAGCCCCACCTCGCCGGACCCACTCCGACCTCGCCGGAGCAGACTTCTCCTCCCTGCTCTCTCCTCCTTATTACCCCACTGACAGCCGAGTTCCTCCACCATAAACTACCGCCATCCCGACCTCCTGCACCGCACCACCAGCCTCGCCACACCCGAGCCTCCTCTTTCCTGTCCTCCTCCTCCTCCTCGCCGGAGTCGACACAGCAGCCACGACCCGCTGCTGAACCGCCTTGCCACTACCACCGTTCACCTTTTCCTCGCCGAGCCACCCAGGCCAACACCACCAGCACAACCACCACCTTCTCCTTGCTCCCTATCCTCCTCCTTCCTGAACTCCTCCTCCTCGACCAGAGCCTCCTCCTCCTTAGCCGGACTTCCCCCTGGCCGGAGAAGCATCATCATCTAACCATCATCATCTCACCATCATCATCTCATCATCTCCAATCATTATCATCATCATCACCCCATCATCATTATTATCATCATCATCATCATCATCATCATCATCATCTCCAATCATTATCATCATCATCATCACCCCATCATCACCTCATCATGATCATCAACATCATTACCAATCATCATCATCATAATCATCATCGACATCGATATCAACATCATCATCGTCGTCAACCTCATCGTCGTTATCGTCATCTCCATGCGCGCACCCCGAGGTTCAAACATGTCCCTCTCCCTTCATTTTATATGTGCTAGTGTAAATATCGTAGGGTTTAACATATTGCTTCGAGACAGGTTCAGTTAGTTGACATCAGCCCCGTGTCGGGAACCCAATGACTTGTATGCATACACGTACGCGTATTATAATTAAATTGATATATATATACATATATATATGGATGTATTATATAATTAATTATATGCTAGTATTAGTTATGACTATGTATGTATTGCACGACCGTAGGACACTATAGATTTTTCTGCATATTTATCGTGACCAAGTGACCCTGAATATTACGGAATTGTCTGTCTTATGTACCCAGACGTACTGACCTAGATGTGTTAGTAAGTTGACTGTTTGATTTTGTACAGCAATTACAGACGTGACACCCGCGTAATTAGATGCGCATTTAACCATGTTAGTTGACCCGTGTCACCCCTAGCGTACCCTCTGAGTCCAGTATAAATATGGTTGTGTACGTGCTAGTATAATGACTGATGTTGTATTGTGTTATATTATATGTATATAGGACCTATTGGATTATTCTGTGCGACTTCTGGAGCAGGTTATTGGTACTACGCAGCTTTCTTGCCAGACAAGTATACCTTACCATTGTACTGTTATTCATATTCCATATGTTGCATGCATCTTTATTTTTGTCATTTAGTTTATATATTTTAAATGTTATATAAACTGTGCGTCCAAGGAAACTTGGGTGCCACGACGGTGTCGTCGTATTTTATTTTTATTATGTATATGCATTGACCTAGTTTATGAGATCGCTCCATTTTCATGAAGCATCATTAGGGTTCATTGGCTGTGACACAGCTGTTACACGAGTGTGAGTCTCATGTAGGACACGGACTCACGTACTGGGTTGGCCGCTTGTACGTATGGGCCGTGCGTTAGGGATAACTGCTGTTAGAAACTTTGTATGCTAGTAGACTTGGCAGTTATTAGAGGTATTATTGTGTCATGGATATGACATGCTTAGAGCATGGGGTGGGAAGAACAACAAGTAAGGCATGTGGGCTCCTTTGTACTTTCCTTTTATGTAACCTGAATGCTCCGCCGGAGATGCGTGGTCGTGATGACCCCTATACTACCTGGCGGCCTCTGTCGTTCAAAAGATGACATGCTTTTTAGGCCTCTGAATCTCCAAGAGAATCATGCCAATCCCATTTTTAGCCAGATAGCCCACGCGTTGGAAAAGTTGTTCTTAAACTGCATTCACATAGACGGTTAGGCGACCCATTGGATGTTTATTTCGGTACTTTATTGGCATGCTTCTATGTATCTTGTTACGTCCCTCTGAGGACCTAGTCCCTTTCCAGGTGTAGATGTTCATGAGTATTCGCAGGAGCGCAGATCCGGACTTGCTACTTATATTTCGAGGAGGTCTTCTCTTCGAGCCTCGTGATTATTAGTTGATGTATTATTTTGTTTATCTTATATTCTAGTTCGGTAGTGGATTTGTTTCCATCCGACTATCATCCTTAGATACTTCATATTGAGATTTAGTTACTTGGTTATTGGTTATTTATTCTATTTGATTCTCTGTGGATGAGGTTTAGTTATGTCCTGTGACATATATATATATATATATATATATATATATATATATATATATATATATATATATATATATATCACTGTGAATTATTATTCATATTACAGCGTACGTGTGTTATGGTTTCCATATAATGGACTACCATATTCATACGGCTTGCATGCTTACGTGTTTCTAGTTTTACGTATTTTGGGACTGGGGCGTGACACCCGCTTTGACCTGAAACTGTCAATTCTGCCCCTGTGTCCAAATTGGACTTATGGGTAGTCAATACTAGCTATTTCAAGTATTCTGAGAGCAATAGTGATATTTGTTTCAGCATCCAGAGGCGTACTTAGAGATTCCAATTATATCGGAGCAACTAACGGAGCTTAGAACCCAAGCAAGTGTACCTTGCCAACTTGCAGTAGATCCTGTGATATTATTTGCTTGTATTATTTCTATATACTTCTGTGATGTACCTGTTCAACCTAGGACCATGAGACATTTCTTAGTGTCCGAACAAGATTCAGGTGTCACCGTCGTACGCGGAGTCGTGTAACGTTATTTAGAGAATTGATTCCGCGATCCTATCTTTACGTGCTTGCTTTACCAAGTACGTCATACCATAGGACACTTGACAATATTCATGTGACAGAATTTTTCCTGAGTTATTCATTGTGATTCTGTATAGGATTATAGGATTCGTGATATGAGACTTGCATATATATAGAGATATCATTATGACTTGTTGTACTAGCTAGAGGTCATGATCTTACGTGTTATGGACATGAGACATCGTGAACATGAGACATGAGATTACATTGGGTGGGGAGAGACACACAGGCTACAGGCTGATTATATATATATATATATATATATATATATATATATATATATATATACTTTATAATTTGAGGTGCTTTAGTCTCTGTATCAGAGCTTGGCCCATTACGAGATATTCTTGCTGCTACGGGCTCCCCGACACAGAGCTTATAGTGGTCTCAGCCTGAGTACGTGATACTCTCATTTATATTTCACATAGCTAATTACATAGCTTGTCCTGAGAATCTATTTTTATTTACTGTATTTTATTTGGTTTGAGTGTTTCTTGTACCTTACTATGTCCCCTGAGGACCTGTATCCGGATTATGTCTCCAGGTACAGCAGAGGAGGATTACCCCGAGATATACGGAATAGGAGCTGATGCTGGAGAAGTACTGGCACTAGAGGACGAGGTTGTTCCAGAGAATTTCATCTGAGTATTCCGTTATTTACTCAGTTATCTATGCTTATTGTTATTTCATATAGAGACTCATGGACATATATATTGGTGATATTCTCTTTCCTTTATTGTGTCGGGTTGTTCCCCGAGATACTACTTATGTTGACTTGTTGATGGACTATTTTCTTTAGCCATTATCTTGACTGGTCTATCATATTAAATTATGTTTACTTTCTGTGGATGAGATTAGAATTAGACTGTGACTTGTATCGTAGACCATTGTATTTTTATTTGTTACAGCTTAAGTGCGCTCTAATGGGTCCATTAAATTGGGTTTGCCCATTGGAGTTATGTTGTTAGCCATTGCCACATGGCTAGTCCCTCGATATTTTGGGACTGGGACATGATATGGTTTTTGTGGTGGCCCATGCAGATCTACGACTATATTTTTTTGGTTTCAACTAATGGACCGAGTAAGCCTGCAATTAGGATAGGATAAATTATGAGATCTCATCCATATATTGACACATTCTTGACCTCTATATCGAATTCGAATTAATTTCTTGACTTTCATCTTGCCTTGATTCCTGTGTGCGTCTCTCATAGTTTACTTTCTATACAGAATAATAGATCCACGAGCCAGCGACGAGACTCCCGCGAGTACACCACAAGGTGTTGTGGTCACTTATGACGATGGGGTGACGCCACTAAGTAGAAATCCCTTCACTCAATAAAGCAATCAAGCAGATCAGCATGCCTCGAGGTTCCGGCGAGACGATATTCCACCACCGCAGCAGTTTACTCCATCGATGCCCATCTTTCTACTAGGACAGCCTATGGACGGACAGCAGATGTTCCAAATATTCTACACAATGATGCAAGTACAATAACAGGTTCATCAAGAGGCCCAGCAATGCCAGGCGGAGAAGTTCTTTGACGGACTTAGCTTTGAGCTACAGAGATTAATCGGCTCCGTTGCACCTACTTCTTATACGGACGTCCTTGCTGCAGCCCGTCGCATAGAGCGCGTCACCAGGAGAGAGTCCAGTCAGAAATGGTCGTTCACATCAGCACCATCTAGACCACCACAGGAAGAAGCTGCAAAGAGACCTCACATATACCAGCCACCCAGAGCAACCCCACTTAAATTGCCTATATGTCAATATTGTGGCAAGCTAGGTCATTATAAGAGCGAGTACAGATGCAAGTTGGGACTATGTTTGATTTACGGATCAGGACAACACTCAGCATGGGACTGTACGAAATAACGGAGAGGAGCACTGATAATTCATCGACCAGCCCTACCAACACCAGCACCAGGACTCCATACTTGTCATTATTGTGGCAAGGTAGGACATCTCGCCAAGGAATATCGACGCAGATTAGGATTGTGCTTGGTTTACGGATCCAGCTAGAAATTGCTCGGAGCATCGAGGAGAAGCACCGATGGTTTACCAATAAGCTTTACCAGCACCGAGACCAGTCTAGCAGCCACATCGACCAGCTTATCCAGCACCAGGAGCATCATCACAGGCAAAAGATGGAGGATTCAGACCACCAGCTCTAGGAGGGTATCAGCCGAGGCCACCTTTGGCATCACAGACAGCACTCTTACAGCAGGCCCATCAATAGCAGAGGGCACCACCACAGGGACGTGGACAGGCTTTTGCGATGACAGTGGAGGAGGCACGGACTCGAAGAGTAGCAAATATGGATGAGATTTAGTTTTATCATAGCTAGCTATAGCAACGAATATACCTAGTAATACTTTAGCATGTGCCTGTTAGTTTAATTCCTAGCCTATACCTAGTATTATATTAGCATGAACTTATTAGTTTAGATTAGTAATACGTAAGTGGTACCCAAGTTTTCAGAAGTTCTTGTTGATCCTCGCTCTAACCAGACTCGTTTACTCTTGAGTTACTTATCTCTCATTGCCTAGAAAAAAGTTTTTATTTCTTCCCTATGTGTTCTGCTTGAATACAACCCTCATCCTTCCTCTCGATTTTTTTTTGTTCATGGTCCCTTATCCTTTGTGTCGTGCTTTACCAAACATGTCTTGTAACCGCGTTATCTCTTCTGGAGCAAACCTTTTCTGACCAGTTGTGTTTCATTTTCTTAATTGCGATGACACAATTCTTTTAAGTTGGGTAGATTGTAAATCCCTTAATTTTTTAGAATTTAATTTTATTATTTTAATTATGGTATTATGTAATTATTAAGATTAAGGGAGATTTTTTTATAATTTTAGCTAATTATAATAAATAAATATTCATGGATTGATATTTATGTGTATTTAATTAATTATTAATATAGTGCAGAAAATATAGTTTTAGGTGTACAACTAATATTAGAGTATTGTAGAATTTTTCTGAATTTTATTGAGGTCTAAAACTATTTTTTAGATAGCTATTTACACACACACACACATACACACACACACACACACACACACACACACACACATATATATGTATATATATATATATATATATATATATATATATATATATAGATAGAGAGAGAGAGAGAGAGATAGTATTAATTATTAAACCAACCCAAACCAAACCAACCTAAACCCTAGACCTGCTTCCAAACCCGAACCTATACCCGGCTACCTAAACCCGTACCCGATAACCGGCACCCCTTCACATTCTGTACCCCACCCCCTACCCCCCGTCGCAGCCCGTCCTCTTTCCCTCCCCGTCAACCGCCCGACCCCTCTCTTCCTCTCCCGGTAACTCCCTACCATTCACCCTATATAACCACGCCAAGAGTAGAGACCAATCACCGTCATCTCCCCTACCTAAGAAGCACACCGTTGACCACCGTCGACCACCGATGTTGCCATCAAACACCGCAGCAAGCCGTCATGCAAGCCCACTCTGACATCACGAACAGCAGAGACTACTCAAGGTACTCTTCTTCTCGCCCATATATCTCCCTGCACAGTAGACCTAACAGCGATCCGTTGAATCCTATATGAAGACCACATGACCCCCTTGAACCCTGTGTAATTAGTTTAATTTATCATGTCCTGTGTCGATCACAAATCACGACTCAAAACAGGAAAAAAATATCCGAGTTTTGGGAACAAAAATTATTTCAAGTACGCGTGTTTGAGTCCCGTTATCTTCATAACGGCATGTGATACTAAAATTCTACTTGAACAATAATTTAGACAACATAATCGAGTTTTAATCTCTTCAATTAGTTTATTTTAATTCGTTGTATGATGTGATTATTTGTTGTTGAAATCTGTCAAAAACTTGATTTCCTAAACCTAAATTTTTTCGAAACGGGGTACGTCCCGCTAAATGAGGCGACTTCATCATGTACAAATTGCATAAAAATGTGCGTATCGTCAACGCGGACGTGTGGGATTTCACGAAACTTGATTTGTATGTGCGTGCATACCGAAATCAACGCGTATCCATCAAAAAATATCGTATTGGCCTATTCTGACACTCGTCATAATTTCGTATGTGCTTGTCGTTTCGTAACGAAACCTGTGCCATCGGATTCGCAGTGTTACGTTGGTCCAGTAACCCAAATTTGGTTCGATTATGAGAACGTTGACAAAATACCGTTTTGCGGGCCCCACGGTTCTACTTGACGGGTGATTTCGTGACCGGCTCATCGGAATCCAGTTCTAGTCATTCCGTTTGGTTCGTATCATCATTCTAGACTCGTAGACACTAAGTTTGACGAATTTTGATAACTTTGTCTTTGGCATATTTTTTGATGCGAAATAGGCCACATGTGGACCCTGCTTTGATCCAAAACTGTCAATTATGCCCTTGTGTCCAAATTGGACTTATGGGTAGAATCCTAACTATTTCAAGTATTCTTAGAGCAAAAGTGATGTTTCTTTCAGCATCCGGAGGCGTACTTGGAGATTTCACTTATATCGGAATAACTAATGGAGCTCAAAACCCAGGCAAGTGTACCTTGCCAACTTGCAGTAGATCCTGTGATATTATTTGCTTGTATTCTTTCTATATACTTCTGTGATATAACTGTTCAACCTAGGACCGTAAGACGTTGCTTAGCGTATGAACAAGATTCGGGTGTCAACGCCATACGCGGAGTCGTGTAACATCATTTAGAGAATTGATTCCACGATCCTATCTTTACGTGCATGCTTTACCAAGTACGTCATACCATAGGACACTTGATACTATTCATGTGACAGAATCTTTTCTGAGTTATTCATGGTGATTCTGTATAGGCTTACAGGATTCGTGATATGAGACTTGCATATATATAGAGATATCATTATGACTCGTTGTACTAGATAGAGGTCATGATCTTGCGTGTTATGGACATGAGACGTGAGGTTATATTAGGTGGGGAGAGACACACAGACTACAGGCTGATTATATATATATATATATATATATATATATATATATATATATATATATATATATATATATATATATATATATATATATATATATATACTTTACTATTGGAGGTGCTTTAGTCTCTGTATCAGAGCTTGGCCCATTACGTGATATTCTTGCTGCTACGAGGTCCCCGGCACAGAGCTTGTAGTGGTCTCAGCCTGAGTACTAGTGATGCTGTCATTTGTATTTCACATAGCTGGTTACATAGGTTGCCCTTGGATCTGTTTTTATTTACTGTATTTTATTTGGCTTGAGTATTTCTTGTACCTTGCTATGTCCCCTGAGGACCTGAATTCGAATTATGTCTCCAGGTACAGCAGAGGAGGATTACCCCGAGATATACGTGATAGGAGCTGATGTTAGAGCAATACTGGCACCAGAGGACGAGGTTGTGCCAGGAAATTTCTCCTGAGTATTCCGTTATTTACTCAGTTATCTATGCTTATTGTTATTTCATATCTGGACTCATGGACATATGTATTGGTGATATTCTATTTCCTTTATTGTGTCGGATTGTTCCCCGAGACACTACTTCTATTGACTTGTTGATGGACTATTTTCTTTAGCTATTATCTTGACTGGTCTATATATTGAATTGTATTTACTTTCTGTGGATGAGATTAGAATTAGACTGTGACTTATATCGTAGACCATTATATTTATATTTATTACAGCTTAAGTGCACTCTAACGGGTCCATTAAATTGGGTTTGTCCATTGGAGTTGTGTTGCTGGCCATTGCCAAGTGGCTAGTCCCTCGGTATTTTGCGACTGGGGCGTGACAGGTGTATAATCGACATGAACACGAATACACTATAGGCTTGATCACATAACCAACTTCTACTTTCCCGCCCCAACCAATACTCATGGATCCGATTACAACATATTACGTACACGAATTATATAAGTACACGGAGAACACGAATGAACACGAGCACAAGGAATACCCGTTGCATACGATAAGTACATGTGGAAGGAGTATCTGTAGTACACAATAAGGGATAACATCTCGTGACAAGATCCATATAGTACCATTCTGTGTAACAATGTGTCAGAATCAAGTATACAGTACTAGAACATGTGATATATACACTATCATAAAATAAAAACTAACAAATAGATGTACTTGCATGTGGTCCTGAGAGAATGGTATAACTCGGTGTCCGAGCTGGTGTCATACAGACCTATATATGAAATATCATGTCATTTGGGTATAATAAAGTGAGAAAGAAGCTAAAATGAGTTAAAGTATATTTTCTAGGTCATTCCTAGGTCGTACTTGTCAAACTAGATCAATATCTTAATTTTAGGTCCATACCTAGCTTTTAGGTTGATTACAAGTCTAATCTAGTTCATTCTAGGTTATACTAGGCTATACCTAGATTTTTAGGTCCATATCTTAAAAGTATTAGCTATACTAGCTAATATTACTAAGTACTATATATAACTTATATATACTAGCTAATATTACTAAGTACTATATATAACTTATATATACTAGTTAATATTAACTATACTAGATTATGCCTTATATTATTACCTTAGTATAACTTAACTAATATTCTACCTTACCCAACTCACATCCCAGCTTACAATTGCATGTCTCATTAATACCTTGGCCCCAGTCATTTGCTACTCCCACTTGATACTGGACTACTAGGACATTCTATCTTAATATCAATTACTCTACTATACACACTGAAAGCCACTTCCTAAATACTCTGAACTCCTAAACTGCTACCCCTTGTCCTGGCACTTTGCATACCATCCTTACACCTGCTCAATGGACTACAACACATAGTATTTACTATAACTTGTAGTTACAATACTCAAAACCTGTGCATCCAGGAGCTTCCCTGCATACATCAAGACCTGCACATGAATTCTTGACACTTAGTCTCTAATACACCCATCTCTCTGGAATGAACACCCACCTAACCTTCCGTGAGCCCCCACTGAATACCCTTGCTGTTAACTCCTCAAAATATATGTAGGTGAATAGGTATATAGGTAAATAGTTAGATCTATAGTTGGGTGTTTAGTAAGATTATTGCACACAAGCTACTGATACTCTTAGTCATCAGTCTATACTAATACCACTGCAAGCATCCCTCAACACCTCTGATGCTCGATCCTCATCCATACCCCAACTACCCCCAGGTCATACTGCCATATATTTAACCTCCAAACCAATTGTTTCTCAACCTCATAGTGCATCAATACTTACAACTGATCAAACTAACCCCTTACACAAGTGTGCATACCAAGCTTAGCTTGTTGCACTACATACCGGACTAATACTAAGGTATTTGTCCCCACCCTAGCTCTCAAATATGAGTTCATCACCACGGACCCAGCAGTCCCCAAACTAATATCATGTTCCATTCCTAAATCTTAACCTTCCCATAATGGTTCCAGGTTCTCCCCCAACTCTTTTATACTCTACTGAACATCCTTACTAGCAGTCCTCACCATATAACACGATCCACTGATATTCACATGAACATACCCAGTCCCAGGCCTGGTAGTAATGTATCTTAAATACTCACCCACAATACCCTCACATTGCTTCCAAACTCCCCACTCCTCACTGGTCATATCCGAGTCCCACATCAGCATACAACTATTGCTACAACACCTTGAACACCCCCCTCGATACACCAACAGCAGCAGCACCTCACTACAACACTCCCCACAACTCCACCTGCACTTCACACCCTCGATACCCTCCTGCACCTAGTTGTGCAGTACCCAACCACAGCTCCAATAGCAGCAGCAACACCACCAAGATCACACTAGCCAAAACACTCTACAACTCCTCCCTAATACACACACAGCAGCAGCTGCAACCTATAAACTCGACCTAAACTTACATGTAACCACACATATACTTACATACATACATATATATATACCAATATATATATATATATATATATATATATATATATATATATATATATATATATAATACACTATGTGAACACACCTCAAACCAAAAACCTAACACTTGGTGTGCAACATCAAGATACTCACCAACTACTCATGATACACTTCCCAAGCCCCATGAGCACAACCAATATACTATATATATATATATATATATATATATATATATATATATATATATATTATATCTAATAAGATGCATCACGAAGAATTTGGCATGCTAGAGCTCACTACACATGCAAATACCCCTCCTACGATACCGTATCATGACGTATCGTGATACGTGCTCACCATATCCAATTGTGGATACGCCCACCCTTCTGAATCATGCACCTCACTCTAAAATCACCAGAGAAATATTCTATCAAATACCTAACAGCCCAAACTCGGATTTCCTCCAATTTGGCCATAAAAGTCAATACAAATGTCACAATAGGGGTCATATAAACCTAGTTCTTCTTCCTAGGTAGCCCTAATGTATGGGTGGGTTTCTAATGATCAAATACAATAACTAAAATCTAAATAAAGAAGAAATTGAGGGTTATACCTATTGGGAGATGGATTTCCAATAAAACTCAAAATGGATACGAAAGGGAAGTAGTGGACATAATCTCCTCCTTGCTAGCAACTCTCCAATAGCCTACTTGCTCCTTCAAGCTCCTAGATCTCCATGTCAAAGGATTGGAATTAATTTGGAGTAATTTGATTAGGGGATGGGTTGCCTTGAAGAAGAAGAAGAAGCTTAATTAATAAAATGCTACTAATAGAGTCATAACTTGACCCCTCCTCCAAACAAGAGTGGGCCGGCCTAGTTAGGCTTGGGTTGGGTTGATTTGGTTTGATTAAAATACCCCCCACTAATCTCTAAAAGTTGTCATGAAGGAATCTCCTATTTGAATAGAAGGCATCTTATTCTAATTAAGGAATATTCTATCCATTCTAATATATAATTAATCAAGTAATAACTAATCTAATAATTAGGAACAATGGGTCAAGTCAAGTCTAGTTGGGTCCAATAGGGTTCAACCATAACAAGTCTAACTAGAAGGCTAACATGCTAACCATTAACTATATCAAATATATTTATACATGCAACTATACCCAATATTATGAAATGTAAAAAAATAACAATAATAATTAATACGAAATGACAAAAATATCCCTCTCCGAAAAAGTGGTAGTTACAAAGGCTAGGAAGCCGCATCAGGAGTGGGACGCTCTAGTACTTGACATGGAAGCCCGAAAACCGTATCCAGACTGGCACATAATAGAGAACATCCTTCTCATATTTCGACTACGTCGTCCATTCCCTCACAATAATCAGTCTCCTATTGAACATCCATAGTCCTCCCTGAATGACGCACTCTATATCCTCCTCCAATCCAAACTTCACGAAATAAAAGCCATTTTCCTTGGAAGGTGGTCGTCGCCTCTTCTGCCGTACCGTGTGGTCTATTCCTGGCAGTGGAACATGTCAAGCTCCAATACCAAAATATGGAGAACGGAGTATGACACGGCCAGTTACGCACTACAGAGTACAAAGTTACCCTGAAGTACGATCAAGACTGTAAGAAGACTAGGGGTGCATACTACAATCAACTCACTTAGGGTCACACAGAACATCTATGTCGCAATCATTGAAGTAAGAATCAGTAATCATATAACATGTAAAATAAAGCAGTAAGGCGTCCCAAATGCTCTCCCAAAATGTTTTAGAATCTAACCGAGTAAAAGATAAGCTAGACAGCTATCAAAAGTATACTACTGAAAATAGTTGCAGACTGAATAAGCAAAGTCATGTAAAGAAACTAAGGTCCAGACGTGCCGGTGGATAAACGCCCAAAAATAGGAGAATGTACAATGCGAGTAGTGAAAAAGAAAACCCACTCTTGTCCCTCAACGACCATTCGTCTGGTGCACGCCATTAACCAAGGAAAGATAAACTGGATTCTCGGGCTCTAGCTCTAAACCTGGTCATGCAAAACTAGTGGGGTTAGACCCCTAAATAGCAAGTACCACAAGGAAGCACGAATGAAGAAACAAAAACTCAGCTCAAAGCATAAGCAATGCATGAGTTAAAATCACTGGCACATACCTCATCATCGAGATTATACGATACTCTTACACCAAACAAGGACAAGAAGTGTCATATCACGCCAGGATAATGTATGTCCCCTGATTCTGGTCAAGCTAAAGTTTATGTGTCATAGTTTCAGTTCAGTCCATAGTGTATCATAGCACAATAGCCCAACCCCACAACTAAATAAAAATAACATTTGGACCACCGCACCACGACAGTCCACATCCCTAGACTATTAGCAAAAGATACAATACACAAATGAGTTCAATTTATGATTGACCAAGCAATTCTACGGCTTACTAGGTGAAGTCTAGGTTATCCTAGTAATAATGCATAATATAGGGATCCTTAGATTGTACTATGTTCTAGCAGGACTAGCCGAGCCAATAATAACACGTAGCGCGTAGAATATGCACCGATCCCCCGTAGGGCCACCGTGCTAAACATGTCAGTAGCAGTTCCAAAACTCCTATCAGGAGATACTGGCTCGAAAAAATAAATTTTAGATATTGTACTCCACTAGTGCGGATGATATACAATATCTGTGATTGCCAGCCTTGCATTCCTCGATAAATATATGAGGGCGGTCGTCATGCACGATCTCAGGATATCGTTCCCTCCTAATGCACTACATATTTTAGTTGCCTAATTAACCCTACTGTTGACTGAAATCTCATTTAGTGGCCACATGATTATTCCTCCTAAATTGTCGTACTTGGTACGAGCACGCTAGGTACGAATCCACATTGTTACTCGAGAGCTCAATCTAGATTCACCCGAGCTTGATGCAACAAATCAAACAGTAACATCCTAGTCACGCTATGGTTATTGACCAATTATCATGTCCGTGCCAAGGAAAACGAGAACACGTAGCACAATACTTAGCACATAGCACGTGGCATATAGTAAGATCAAGTCGTACCTCGGTGCACAAGTAAGCCAAGTAGCACACTCAGTGCAAAAAGATGTACCAGCAAGGATATAAGTAACTAGGTCAGGATACTAGGCCTAATAGCCAGTCACATAAATTTTTCTTGTCACACAAAAATACATTAATCAGGTCAGGTACACATAGTCAGTCCAAAAAGTCCTTTGTTCTCTTTGTAACATGTGAATCCAATACAAGAAAATCATGTTCAGCAACATAAGAAATATGTAGTAGAAAGTTAGATTTGTGTCGCCAAAGCATTTTCGCGACATATCTGGCTATGTCGTACATATGTCGTCGTAGCCTTGTTTGGGAAAGTCTTTTGCGACATAAAATAACACATGTAGCAAAATGTAAGCACTTTTTGCGACATCATATTTTTTATTTGAAATAACTTTTGGCGACATGTGTCTTGTATGTCGCAGAAAGATGATACTTTGGCAACATAACACATGTCATCAAAAGTCTAGTTCTTTATTTTTTTTTTTATTATAAAAATACTTTCTGCTACACAATTTGATATCGCAAAAGCTAATTTATATTTTTTTTAATTAATTTTTTTTGCATATATTTTTCATCATAAATGTAAAAAATCTTATTTCGAAAATAACATACAAACATTGAAATTTATATTCAAAGAACTTGAGAACAAAGAACAAGTTATCGTGAACACTATAATATCCAATACAAAGTCTTCAAATATCTCTTCATAAAATAATACAATAATGTAATATTTTAATAACTTCAAGTAGCCCATTCAAAAAGATACATATTGTATTCTCAAACATATTGTATTCCAACTGGACAACTATAGTGTAAACTAAAACACATGAATTGAATGTCTACCCAAAAAAATTAGCCTACAATAGATCTCATGATATGATTGTCTTCCCCCAAAATTGACTTGTTGTTTATGTGATCCTGCAAACAAAAATTTAAAAAAATTGTAAGTAAAACAAAATATATACTAAAAGAATGATAGGTTTAAGGGACTTATATGCAAAAAAAAAATCTACACACACATATATATACATTCTCGTGTATATCCAGTGCAGATTTAAGGGACTTACATGCAAAAAAATCATATATAAAATAAAACAATAATATTAGATTTGCATAAACATAATAGATATCATATCCTAATATGTCAAGATGTATACTACTACAAGATGTTTGGTCTATCATGAAGATATCTGAAGGAATCCCACTTTCTAACCGGATACTCTGATACTCGTCTCCAAAAAAAAAAAAAAAAAAAGGAGTTGCACAGAAGCTCACATGTTTACTCTACTTTATTGCTGATATACGAAAGAATTACAATTGTATTGAATGAGAAGCATTGTCTTTAATAGAATAACTAGAAGCATGTACTAGTAATGTATTTTTATCTCTATTAAAGGTGTTTTTATGATAATAATGTATATTAAATGCAGCTATCAACTCACAAACATTTATCAAATAATTTTCTTTTCTACTTCACCTGCAACATCAGAGCAATTGAAAACTAATCTGGAATTGTTAAATGGTTTGCCTTGAAAAGTTAAGCATCAATAGAGAAAATAATTTTAACATCTGTAAGCATTGCATGGAAGAAATAGTAGCCATTGTTAACTAGCTCTGTTTGTATAATTCTTGTCAACAAAAAAAAGAAACTAGTCAAACAATCTAGAACAAGTTCAGATCTTGACTGATTAAACAAGATCAAGAACTAAAATCCTCTAAATAAAATCACATAATATATACATATATCAACAAACAAGCAATTATTCCTTTTATCATTCAGTCAGTATTTTTTTTATCGTACCAAACTAAGAAGTAAACTAGAAGTAATCACATGGGCATGCAGTCAAAATCATATAAGTATATAAACGGAAACTCCATATTCTTTGACCAAACTAAAAAAAATGATTAGGTGATGGGGAAGACGCAGTTTATCAAGAATGTACCCAAAAAAAATGCACCAAAAAGAAATTTGTATTTTTACCAAGAATATAATTGAAAATGGGTTAGAATAATTTACCTCAACTGAACAAGACTAATCCAATTTGATGTAGGACAGGACAAACTATGCAAGCAACAAACTCCTGTCAAATCAGCACTGGAAACACCATAACGAGTCTCAACGTAAAGGGCAATTGTACCTTCAAATTTCTTTGATAATAATAAATTGTTAACTACTAAGAAACACAATTCACATAAACTGAAACATAAACCTAGTGCCTAAACCCAAGAGACGAGAATATAGACATGATTGAGGAATTCAAACACTAGGCAGTTTAGAGATTATGGAGTATACCAATTATATATGCTTATTATAAGTATATAGTTAAAAGATATGATGTGTTGTTGATCCTCAGCCTTGTCTAGAAATGTTTCAATTAGCTCGAGAGTTTCCCTCTTCACAGATCAGTTCATACATAATAAGAGTTAACACATTCAACTTTTCCTCATGCCCTTGGGCCTAAAGATGCTGAATGTAAACATAATAAACAAGATTGGCTTCATTTTGCTATACTGGAGAAGTTTAACGAAAGAAGTTTTTGAGGCTAAAGGCCCTCCCTCTGCTATACTACTAGATATAAGCTCACTGTACATCCTATGATATAATATACAATTTTAAATATTATTATGGTCGTCAACCCTAAGTAAATATCAAAATAGAACTCCTAAGCTGACAAAATAAACTGGAATAATAGTTTATTACTAAACATACTTATAAACAGTAAGCATGTCCAAAAATATCAACGATATTTGGGGGAAAATTATGTACCAAGAGAACTAGATAACAACACTGGTATTTGTCTGCAAATCACCAAAGCAAGCATTAGACTATTCACAACTTGACACGCATATGGCACCATAGATAAGGGAACATGTGAAAACACTCAAAACATTTAGGCGTCACCATATCCTCAAGTTACCATCAGCTCCAAATTTCCAGCCGCATGTAAAAATACCCTGGTCCTGTACCTGGTATCATATTTCGATCCAAAGTCCCAACAAAAGCTTGTTTAATAAAATAATCATCCAAATAAAAATCAGTAAAGATGTATCCCTTTTACACAGAAAAAAAAGATATCAGTACAAAGATAAAGACTCTACTACAACTGATTTGTATACACAAGTGTCTTTAATAAAATGTTTTAAAAGAAGCCTCACTGACTGTCAACTGTTTTTAGTTTTAAAGGTTATGCTCACTTGTCTATTATTTGAGATAATTTATACTTGACATCTTGTAAACTGCGGTTAAGCACATGTTGTTGTTGTAACTTGTAAAAATAGAAGTGTTAAAGTTCTTCATATCATTTGATTCAATGTCTTTTAAGTATAAATATAGACTTTACATTTACTATAATGTTGCAAAATTAGAAGCGTCAAACTGATATCTTGAAATGATGACTTGAATGTCCTCATGTCTGAGTGTCCAAACAAAAAAATTTGGTAAAGTATCTGGGTGAAACCACCACCTGACTTGTTTCAATAAAAATGGGAACCTGAAGGTAAAATTCTCATCTAGGATGGACCTTCCTCAAGTAGAGGAGAAGAAAAATATAAAGTCATGTATCATACTTGATTTCATCAAATCATCTATAAGGTCATTATAGACCAAAAGATATTTTCTAAATTGCCTCACAGGTAGTAGATGACATGCTTCCTCCTCAAACTAATGATTCGAGAATCCACAAACAAATTTAACACTCTTTGCATCTTATACTAAGACCACAACTTGCTTGAGAACCAATACAGACCAAGGAAACAAGTAATGAAGAGCATTATGTGACATATATGGTCCCTGGAGGTCCAAGTTAAATAAAGCCGCCTTGTCTAGCTCTAAGTAGGAAGGAAACTGGAGCAACAAACATACAACTAAAAGCCAGCTCATGGAGGTAACAAACAACCTCAGACAACATACACTCCATGGAGGATACCGATACACTCCATGGAGGTAACAGACAACAGACATATAGCCAACCCCACTTCTTTAGAGAAACCAATCCTCAGCCTAGGAAATATACCTTGTGGCAGGCAACCTCAGATTTTACCAATGATCAAGCAATCTTAAACAGGTAAATCCATATCTGATGTCGATTTAGTTTCTGCTGTTGTTTTGTATTACATCCTAATACATAATTGTACATAATTTTAATTGGGAATCAGAAGGCTTAAGAGTGCAAGTTAGAGTGCTCATAAATACAAATTTTGATTTATGATACTCTCAAGATTATAGTTAACAATTGATTTCTGATGCTTGTTTCTTGATGGTTGATGCAACTTAAGAGTGCTCATAGATACAAATTTTGATACATCCTCTAATCCTCAAAATATAGTAATGCCTCTATAGGATATAGAATCAATCACAATCATTAATTTGAAATAGTGATACTAGAATTTTGATGCAACTGAAATTTATTAGGAAGAGATGACTGCTAAACTGACGGAAGGCTTTTGTAATTTTAAAGTTTTTTCTTCAACCTTCATTGTCATGTACAAAGAAATTTTGAGCATGTACTTGTTTATACACTGTGGAGGAACAAAATGACACAAGGTGTCACAAACTTGGCAAAAATTAATGACATTATTCACATAGAGATTACCTAGAGGAAGTGCATGACCAAAACTACAAATCTACAAATCTTCTTTAAATTTTGGTTGTGACCCTGTCTCGAAAACCTTAGCCATTAATAATTACAATACAACAGCAATAACCAACTTTCCTACTATTTTATCAAAAAATAAGGTGCATGAAGGAAAGGCGTAGAGGAAGAAGTTGAACACAAGTGATAATTTTGGACTAAAATAAGAAAATATCTATATACCATAATTTGTTTTCCATATTTGACCTACATGCTTATATAAAAAGATAGAAGAAGACCAGCTTCGATTATGAACTTCAATGCAAAATACAATACACTATAGATGTTGATTCTTCTGGGGGGTAGTGGGCCTTATGGCAACTCGAAAGCCACCACCAATAGTACCCAGCATTCAGAAGCTCCCAGATACAAGAGGCTACCAGCTGGCAAATAGTCCCAGATAAAACATTGTCTAAGTCAACAATACTATTTATTCATCTCACACAATAATATATGTGACCTGTCAATGGTATGGAGGACAAGATGACAATATATAATGGTAAATCAATACTCAATCACAATATGCTAGAAGGTAGATAATGGCACGATATCACATAAAAAAAAATCTCAAAGTCATAAACTAGAATAGTTACAACAAATATCTCCAAGTATAAGAGTCTAGTAGTAACAACATAAAGTCTAGAATATCAATAACATGCCAAATAGTCTAAGTGGCTGGAGACAAATCTAGTACAAAAGTAGTATACTAGCTAAGTCTCAGCAATAACTAGTTGTGCCTCATCAACGGTTGGTACTAGCTCCTGTACTACTGGTGCAACCTCGGCTAACTCTCTATCCCGTGGGCCATAATACATAGGACATCAGTCCTCTAAGTAGTCATATGAAAAATATATCCAGTCAGGATGGAACGAGTAGAACCCAATAGCAGTTCCAATAAATGACAGAAGCTATAAAACAGTAATAGTAATGAAATAAATGATGGAGAGTAAACTAAGATCATAAACATAGCTACTAGAGAGAATATCATGGCAGGTAATGGAATATAAGTAACTCAGAGCAATATGACAGGAATCATCAACATATGAAATGAGAATAGTGAAGAAATATACAACTGGTGTTTTGAAATATTAGTTTGATATGTGATCGACTTGAGCCTAGCATGGTCTATAGGTAAAGAAAGCTAGCTCAACACATGAGGTGTATGATCAGCAAGTTGCCACGGACTACACCACTGCACGGTCAATAAGGTATGATCACATATCCAACTAATACTTTCTCTGCCCCTGACTTGTACATGAATTCGAATCACGAGTCACGACATGTTTTGACACGGTTATCACTATGCACGGTTTCTACTATCATGCACACTGATCACGGTCTATATGTATAATCACTGAGTAAATATAAAGTGATCACGGAGAAGAACATCTCATGACGGGGATCCAGGTGTACCAATTCGTGTACCATCGTATCGGAAATCAAATATAACATCACTAAAAACTAGTAACATAGAATCAAATATGAAAACTATCAAAGAATGTACTCGCATGTCGTCAAATGCTGAAAATATAGGTCAGTCCGTATCAGAGTCCAAATATCCTATAATATGAATTACCAATGTCAAAGAGTGATTTGAAAATATAAACATACTAAATTAACTTGGTTTTAGGTTTTCTAGGTCAAACTAGGTCAATTCCAAATTCTAGGTCCATATTACCTATTTAGTTGACTTTTAGGGTCAAACTAGTCAATATTAGCTATCACTAGCTAATACCAAGTTATCTCTAGGTTTATAAGTCTCACTAGTAGGTTTCTAGCATATCATTATATAATATATACTACTATTACCTACTATTATTACCAATACCTTAGCATTTAGGTAATTACCTTAGCTATATGCTAACATTAAGTATAGTATCTTAACTATACTTCAACACCTAAACTCACTAATACCTTACCCTTTCTAAGTATTCCAGATGCTACTACTTAGCTAATACTAATACTAACATACTTTACTAACACTCTAACTGAACCAACATCTCCTCACTGACCACCAACATCAATACTGATACTCTATTGCAACCCCCATTCCTAGACACCCAACTGCATCTCAGGTGCACAAAACACCTCAATCTTCCCCTTGCCCGAGCCTAGCATCCCCTCTAACTCGACTGACACCTCTCTCTCTCTCTCTCTCTCTCTCTCTCTCTCTCTCACACACACACACACACACACACACACAGAGTCTAGTATATGTATACACACATGCACTTATATACATCTACCTATATATACACAGCTATACTTAGACACATCACACATACATGTGCCTATACTGTCACATACTCATGTTCACAGACCCACACCTACATACAATCACCCTTCACTCGACACAACTGTTACCAACTGCTACACTGCACAACATACTAATGCAATGCTTGCACCACTGCACCCTAACATACCTCAACACCATCCCTGCAGGCCTCAATACCAACCCCATCATTAGTAGCAGCAAACCACAACACTAAACAGCAACAGCAACAACAAGTAATAGCAGTTACTTGTCTACCCAAGACCTGCACTCAACCAAGTCTACTCCTAACTCCCCAATACCCCCAAGCACAATTGATCTCAAAGAACACTGCAGCAATAATAACTGCAGTAGCAGCAGCTATAACAATAACACCTTGCTCCTAATACCCCGATCATTTACCTTTCCCCATCAAAACTACAACTCCACATAATCCAATACAACCCAATATATATATATATATATATATATATATATATATATACACACACACACACACACACAACATTCTAATGTCAATTCATCAAACACTTAAGGGAATATCCATGATACGCACATGCACCACCTTGATACTCATGTGATGTTCATGATACCATCATCCAACACTCCACCACCAACACGATACACCATTGTATCATCATGAACACATCTAATGTATCAAGTATAGTACTAGTTAAGTTTAGAGATAGAGAGGAGAAGGGGAAGTAGGGGAAGAGAGAATATGAGAAAAGGAGATTGCAAGGGCCTAAAACCCTAGGTTGCATCTCATGTCTATTTATATTGATATGCAATACACCCACAATTACTATTATACCCTCATATGATAAATAACAAAATAAAATAACTCTAACACCCTCCCTCAAGCAGGAGCATATAGATCAGACATGCCCAGCTTGCTACATAAATCAGAAATGGACCGCGAGCAAGTGGTTTGGTGAGGATATCACCTAATTGATCCTCTGACCGAACATAAGGAGTGACAATCTGTTTCTTCAGCAACAAATCACGAACAAAATGACAATCCACCTCGATATGCTTCGTGCGCTCATGAAACACCGGATTACTTGCGATAAACATTGCCGACTGATTATCACAATACATCTCCATTGGAATAGGAATCATAATTCCCATTTCATGAAGAAGAGACTGCACCCACATCATCTCAGAAGCTGTATGAGCCATCGCACGGTACTCGGCCTCTGCACTAGAACGAGCCACAACATTCTGCTTCTTACTACGCCACGTGACAAGATTGCCACCCACAAACGTACAATAGCCAGAAGTAGACCTCCTATCACTGCGACTGCATGCCCAATCAGCATCACTGAACCCAGTCACCGTAAGCAACTGGGAAGGTTTGTACAACAAACCCTTTCCAGGTGCACCCTTCAAGTATCGAAGAATGCGAGAGATAGCCTCCCAATGTGGTTGCCGAGGGGCATGCATAAACTGACTAACTACTCCAACTGCATATGTGATGTCTGGTCGAGTAACAGTAAGATATATAAGTTTGCCAACCAAACGTCTATAATATCCAACATCCTCAAATAACTCTCCCCTGTCAGCATCAAGCTTGTCATGATAATCCATAGGAGTCTCAACTGGCCGACACTCCAACATCCCAGTCTCGGAAAGCAAGTCTAGAACATACTTGCGTTGTGACAGATACACCCCCTTCTTAGATCGAGCAACCTCGATTCCAAGAAAATATCGAAGAAGACCCAAATCCTTAGTATGAAACTGACGACTAAGGTAGGCCTTCAAGTCCGCAATTCCAGCATGATCACTCCCAGATATAATGATATCATCAACATAAACAATCAACACGATAATACCTGCTGAGGAAGAATGGCAAAACACTGAATGATCTGATGTGGTACGCCGAAAGCCATACTGAATGAGAACTGAACTGAACTTGTCAAACCAAGCACGAAGTGACTGTTTCAGTCCATATAATGCTTTCTTCAATCGACATACGAGTCTTTTATTTCCTGCTACAACATATCCCGGTGGTTGATCCATGTACACCCATCTACAACCCACTGTTTGTTTTCCAACAGGAAGTGATGTAAGCTCCCAAGTCTGATTTTGATGTAAAGCATACATCTCCTCATCCATTGCACTTTTCCAACCAGAAGATGACATAGCCTGCTTGTAAGTTTTGGGAATAAAAGTAGAAGACAATGAAACAGCAAATGCATGAAAAGATGATGAAGCACGGTGTAATAAAACATAGTTAGAAATGGGATGCTTATTCTTTGCGGTACAAAGGCGTTGTCTTTTTCTGAGAGCAATAGGAAGATCATCTGGATCTGTGGTGATGGGAGCAGAAACCTCAGGCACGGAAGATGATTGGTTGAAGGCTAAATTTTGCAGAACCACTGGCCTGTCCTTGGATCTCTGATAAACCTGTAAATGGGGAATGGAGACAGAAATTGATTCAGGAATGACCGGAAGTGGTATGGAAGATATCAAATCTGTTGTAAAAGGAATACAACGGTCTCCTGAAGGAAAGAAAGGGGTAGACTCAAAGAATGTAACATCCGCACTGACATAATATTTGCGTGACTGTGGACTGTAACAACGATAACCTTTTTGAGTACGGGGATAACCAAGAAAGACACACTTCAGAGATCTAGCAGCCAACTTATCTCGATTAGGTTCCAAGTTATGAATAAAAGCGACACAGCCAAACACTCGAGGAGATAAGGAAAAGGGTGCGACATCTGTATGTAATATAGTAAATGGAACTTTGTTATTTAATACAGATGATGGCATGCGATTAATAAGATAACATGCAGTAAGAACGGCATCTGCCCAATACTGTTTGGGGACATGCATATTGAACATGAGAGTTCGAGCCACATCTAAAATGTATCGATGTTTGCGTTCGGCTATACCATTTTGTTGAGAAGTGTGGACACAACTGATTTGATGAATCATACCACGATCAACACAGAAACTGTTCACAGAAGATTGAGTATACTCCAAAGCATTATCAGAACGCAGAATTTTGATACGTTTATTAAACTGAACATAGACTTCATTATAAAAGGCAGATAACACATTTGAAAACTCAGATCTTTCTTTCATTAAATAACACCAAGTCATTCTGGAATAATCATCAATAAAAATAACAAAATACTGAAATCCTTTCGGACTTTTGACTCTAGACGGACCCCAAATATCAGAATGAACAAGATCAAAAGACTCTAATTGACGACTCTCACTACGACGAGGAAAGGAACTACGGTGATGCTTGCCTAACTGACAAGCCTCACATTCAAGACTAGAAACATGACTCAAACTAGGAACAACTTGACGCAACTTAGCCAAAGACGGATGTCCCAAACGATAATGCCACTGCAACGGAGAAGTAGAAACAGAAGTGAAGGCCTTTCCAGGTAGATCCAAGTAGTGCAGTCCATCTTTTTCATGCCTCGAACCAATCGTCTTCTTCGTCCTGAGGTCCTGAAAAATACACGAATTGTGAGAAAATGTCACAGAACATTGAAGAGATTTGGTTAACTGGCTTACAGATAACAAATTAAATGGAAAATTAGGCACATATAATGAATCAAATAATGACAGTGATCGAGTAGGGTGAATGACACCTTTCCCAAGCACAAGACGAGTAGACCCATCAGCCAAGATAATATTATGTTTCATGGAACTACGATTATGAAAGATAGATGTTATACCAGACATGTGAGAGCTTGCTCCTGAGTCGATGACCCAAGAGGTGGATGGTGACTGGGTTGCCACAAAAGCAGGATTACCTATATGTGCCATGGTTGCAGTAGGTTGGGAGGTGGTACTAGCAAGCGCGTTCAACTTCTGGAGGATCTGTTGAAATGGAGATGAGGTATCGGACGTTGAAGTCTGATTGAAACCCGAAGTATCATCTCTGGGAGCAGAAGTGGTGTCCTGGGACTGCATATTTTCATCATGCACTTGATGTGCATATTCTGGTTTGCCCCATTTGTCCCAACAATAGTCTTCTACATGACCGAGCATTCCACAATAGTTACACTTTCGTGGTTGACCACGGCCACCACCACCACCGCGGCCACCACCACCACCGCGACCACCACCACGACCATTGTCTCTACCACCACGGCCTCCTCCTCGACCAAAACTACGACCACCATCTCTACCGCCACGTCCAATACCACGTCCACCACCACGACCAACAGCACTAGAAACTAGGGCAGAAGAGTCAGTACTCGGCACCACAGAACTCTGTCCCAGAAAGGAACGATTGAGACGGGAGAAAGTATCTGCCACCGTAGGTAACTGCTCTCCAGCAAGGATTTGAGCTTTATAAGGTTCGAGCGCAGGATCCAAGCCGGCTAGGATGAGTGAAACATGAAACTCTTCCTTCTGTCTCCGAGCTTCCTTCAAATCAGTAGTAACAGGATGATATTGAAGCAGTTCCTCCCACAAAGCCTTCTTTGAAGTCAGATATTCATTCACAGGCTTCCCATTTTGCTTTGTATTGAACAATAACTCGTACAACTCATAGATACGGGCAACGTTTCGCTTCTGCGAATACGATTCTTCCAGAGATGCCCAAATCTGTTTGCTTGATTCACACCACTGAACATTAGCAGCGATATGTGGTTCCATACTATGCCACAACCACGACATAACGTATGCATCTGCACTCATCCAATCTTCATACTCAGCGGACGTTTCAGGCAGGGGTTCTTCGGTCAAAAACTTCAACTTCTTCTTCGCCCTTAACACCACTTTGATAGACTTGGACCAGGCAAGATAGTTCGCACCATTGAGTTTCACCGCTGTAATCGACTTTCCCAATTCATCATTATGAATAACAGTAAAAAGAGAACCACCTCCGCTACCACCACCACTATTAACCTCGCTAGAAGATTCGGTCCCCACCATACTTGCAGATGCAACAGAAAGACGAGATCTTTGAAACTCTAGATCTCACAACGAACCTCAACCGACGACGAATAACCAACGGAGATCTTTGAAACCCTAGATCTCATAAACGAACCACGAACGACCACGAACAACGAACGACGAACGGCGAATCATGAAAAGTAGACGAAAAACAGCCGAAAAATATATGCTCTGATACCAAGTTAAGTTTAGAGATAGAGAGGAGAAGGGAAAGTAGGGGAAGAGAGAATATGAGAAAAGGAGATTGCAAGGGCCTAAAACCCTAGGTTGCATCTCATGTCTATTTATATTGATATGCAATACACCCACAATTACTATTATACCCTCATATGATAAATAACAAAATAAAATAACTCTAACAGTACTAATAAAGCTAAAAATAGTTATCAAATACAAGATGGAAAAATTGGCATGCTAGAACCCAATACACATGAAAATACCCCTCATACCACTCTGTATCACGGCGTATCATGATACACACTCCCCGTATCCAATTGTGGACACGAAACTACCCACACACAACCAATTGGACACAAAAATTCCTTTGAGGACCTGTGTCAAACACTTGGTGTCATAAATTCGTAATTATATTAGAAGCACCACAAAAGTCATCATTCCAATCAATAAAACCCTAATTCTAATGGAAAAGAACCCACTACCAACTAGTATACCTATTAGGGGGGTCAATTTCTCCTATTTGAGGATTCCTAGGGTTTCAATTCATGATTTATAAAATAGAATTTGGAAAAAAACGAAAATTACCAATTGAGATTGAGTCTCCAATGGAAACCCACGAATTGGACACGAAAGGGAAGGGTAGGACACGATTCCTTCTTCGTTGGCACTCCCTCCAAACCTCCTTGTGCTCCAAAGCTCAAATTCTCCAAGTGGAAGAAAAATTGAAGAGAATGTAGGTGGAGCAAGAACTAGGGTTTGGTAGGTTTGGTGTTCCTAATAGAAATAAGAAGAAATGAGAAGAAATGAGGTTTATATATTAAACTAGAAATGGTAGGAAAAACAAGATTGTTTCACTTCATTACAAGTTTGCCATTCCAAGCTTAATAACCTAATGACATATAATGGAATCTACTTAATAAGAAGGGAATATTCTATTGGAATCTAATTAATAGGAAAGGTAAATTCTATTGGAATCTAATTAATAGGAAAAGGATATTTTATCCAAATTATCATGACATCCTACCAAATTCTAACTCACTAATTTTAACTAAATGAAACCTCATAATTAACAAATAGTGAAATGACAATATTACCCCTAACATTGAACCCGGATTTTGGTGGTTTAAAATTCTATCATCCTCAGAAAAATTTCGTCCTTAAAATTTAAAAATATTAACACATGAATTTAAGATAACATGCATAAAGGAGAAGATTTAGATTTAGGTATTTAGCCGTTACAAATTCTACCCCTCTTAATAAATTTTTCCCCCAAAATTTAGAAGTAGAACATGCACCAAAAGAAGGAAAGGTACCTCATGGATCGAAAAGATAGGGATATCGCTCGCGCATCCTATCCTCCCTCTCCCAAGTTGACTCACCCGAGGAGTGATGCCTCCACACGACGCGAACCAAAGAAATCGTCTGATTCCGCATCACTTTCTCCCTACGATCCAAAATCTCTACTGGCTACTCTGGATAGCTGAGAGTCGGACCCACCTCGATCTATGAGTGATCCAATACGTGATAAGGGTCTGTCACGTACCGTCTCAGCTGCGACACATGGAACACATTATGAACTCCCTTCAGTGCAGACGGCAAGTCAAGTCGGTAGGTCACTGTACCGACCCTCTCAAGAACACTGAAGGGTCCGATGAATCGGGGACTAGGCTTCCCGCCTCTACCAAAGCGAATCGTGCCCCGTGTCGGAGAAATCCGCAGGAACACCAGATCTTTAACCTAGAACAAAACAAGGCCTTACACATAATCTAAAACAAAACAATCACAAACAAGCACAATACAAAAATCTAAATTCTCTACCTCAAACTCAAAAGGTCTTCGGTGGCTATCGGCCCAATGTCGATGTCTGTCCTGTGCTACTCTAAGTTTATCCTTGATCATCTTGACCTTCTCTGCAATATCTACTACCATCTCAGGCTCCAATAAAGCTCTCTCTCCAACATCATCCCAAGACAATGAAGTACGACACCTCCGACCAAATAGAGCCTCAAATGGTGACATATCTAAACTGTTGTTATAAGCAAACTCTACCAGATTGAGATGGTCCTCCCAAGAACTCCCGTAGTCTAAAACACAGGTGCGTAGCATATCCTCCAAAGTCTGAATAGTCCTATCCGATTGCCTGTCTGTCTGAGGGTGATATGCGGTACTAAACTTGAGTTGGATGTCCAAGCTAACCTACAAACTCCTCCAGAAGCGAGATGTAAAGCAGCTATCCCGATCTGAAACTATGCTCACCGGAACCCCGTATAGCCTGACGATCTGCCTCACGTACATCTCTGCCAGCTTCTCTGTAGACAAACCCACTTTGAATGACAAAAAGTGGGCCGATTTGGTCAACCTGTCTACGATGACCTAAATCGTCTATTTCCCTCTTGGAGACCGTGGAAGTCCGGACACAATTTATAGTAATGTGATTCCACTTCCACTCTGGAATGGGTAGTGGCTGAAGTAGACCACCTGGCCTCTACCTCTCAACTTTCACCTGCTGGAACACTAAACATCTAGATACGAAGCGTGACACCTCCCGCTTCATACCATACCACCAGACGTGCTCCTTCAGATCTCTATACATCTTGTTAGCACCCGGATGCATAGAGTACTGAGAATGATGCGCTTCCTGCAATACCTCATCGCTCAAATTTTCGCTCGGCACACAAAATCTAGCACCGTGTCGCAAAGAACCATCCCCAGCAATGGTGAAATCATCTACCAATCTTGCCTGAACCTGTGCTCTGATGCTCCTCAAAGCCACATCCTCATACTACATAGACTTGATCCTGTCCATAAGCTCCGACTGGATCTGCAAGGCCATCATCTATATCCCCATGCCAGGAATTGCCCAAGCTCTCTAGATCCGCCAACAACTGTTTGTTTGTCGTCAAGAACATAGCTATCGGATACATAATCAAGGTATCGGCAACTACATTGGCCTTTCCTGGGTGATACTGCAATGAAATGTCGAAGTCCTTCATCAGCTCCAACAACCGTCTCTGCCTTATGTTCAGCTCTTTCTGGATAAACACGTACTTCAAGCTCTTGTGGTCTGTAAAGATCTCCACACGCTCTCCATATAGATAGTGTTTCCCAGTTTAAGAGCAAAAATAGCTGCTACAAACTCCAAATCATGAATCGGATAATTCTTCTCATGAGGACGTAATTGTCTGGAAGCATAGGCAATCACCTTCCTGTTCTACTATAGAACACAACCCAAACCCATTTCCGAATCATCACTATAGATAGCAAAATCCCCCGATCCTGATGGCACAGTCAAGATAGGAATTGTAGTCAACATCTTCTTCAGCTCATCAAAGGTTGTCTGGCACTCCTCGGTCCATACAAACTCCACATCTTTCCTGGTAAGTCTGGTCATAGGCTCAGCAATCCTGAAAAAATCCTGCACAAATTTCCTGTAGTAGTCTGACAGACCCAAGAAACTCTGAAACTCTGAATCTCTGCAACTGTGCTCGATGTAGCCCATGAATCCACTGTTGTAACTTTCTTCGGATCTACTGAAATACCCTCTCCCGTCACAACATGCCCAAGAAACTCTACTTTGTCCAGGAAAAACTCACATTTCGAGATCTTCCCTTAGAGTTTCTCCTTTCTGAGGGTCTCTAACACAATCCTTAAGTGCTCCTCATGCTCCTCTGGCGTCTTCGGGTAGATCAGAATATCGATGAACACCACCACAAACTTGTCAAGGTACTGGTGTAATACCTTGTTCATCAAGTTCATGAACACCGTCGAGACATTGGTTAACCCAAACGGCATCACCATGAACTCAAATTGGCCACAGCAAGTCCGAAAAGCAGTCTTCGGAATATCCTCCTTCTTTACTTTCACCTGGTGGTAGCCTGACTTCAAGCCTATCTTGGAGAATACCTTTGCGCTGCTTGTAGAAGCATGAAAAATCTTTCCATGCGCTCCAGTTTACAGTCAACAAATAAGCAAGAGACACATAACAGGGGTGGACGCATAATACCCTCGGATACATGACGTCTCGAGACGCATGCCGCCCTTTGACGCATCGTCCCTACAGTCATATCAGAGCATTTATGACTGACAAAACAGACAATCATCATGACCGCTTCGAATCCTGCATCGAGGATTGGAATCCGGGCTGACGGCTTCGTCATAATTACTTTTGGCAGTATACAGCTGTTCAAACGCCACGAATGCAAAAGACGACAAAAATCCATACGTCTCTGGCCCAATGCGTCCCAGACTCCATGCATTCCATGCATCTCTGACCCAATGCATCCCAGACTCCATGTGTTCCATGCATCTCTGGTCCAATGCATTCCAACTAACAAGATCTTTCCGTTACAACTAAAGAGATCTTCGTGCAGTTGATGTGGGCTACATGTCCAAACGACCAAGTCACGTATACAACGGGCTGAAATGACCTCGATATCTCATCAACAGTAAATCATAACCAAGCTCACATGGCAGTTTCACCGTGACATGCGGCCACAATTGCAACCGTATTCTGTTGAAAGAGACATATGCGGTCATCAAACAGGGCCACATGCGGCATACATAGCATGCGGCCACAGAATAACTATAAATAACAGGGTACTACCCCCATGCAAAAGGCTGGCTGGCTATCTGCGAATCAACACTCAGGCAAGAGAGAAGAGCTGCTGCATCGGATCGTCCACGGAGTAATGAGAGTTGCTACACTCCTAACCCTCCATTGTCACCCCCAGAAAATAAATTTGTACTTAGATTGTCTTCTAGGACTCTTCTTTGTACTTTCTTAGTTTGTTAATCAAATCCAGTTCTCCCAGTTCTTGTTTTGATTTAAATGGCAAACACTGCTCAGCTGATCGAACAAACCATCAATCCTCGGCAATAGGTATTTGTTCTTGATAGTAAGGTTGTTCAGATCCCTATGGTCAATGCACATCTGCACGGATCTATCCTTCTTCGGTACAAATAATACCGGAGCACCCCAAGGCGACGAACTGGATCTAATAAATCCCTTATCCTGCAACTCGTCCACCTGCTTCTTCAACTCTACCAGTTTGTTGTAATTGACCCTATAGACATGCTGCGATAACGACTTTGCGCCAAGTACCAAATCTATAGAGAACTCAACATCCCTGTCACAAGCAGGCTATCTACTACCTCAACAGGATGATGGTCGGTGCGAAGCACAGATACAACCCCGTCGAGAAAGAATATCTCGCTCTAGTCTTTGCTATTCAGAAGACCCGACAATATGTAGCAGGACAAACGATCAATGTGATCTCTTGGGTCGGTCCTTATGACTAAACCTGGGACGCTCAACTCCCGCCTGGCTACATGGGCAATACTGTTGTCACCATAAGACATGGTATTCGTTCCGCAAAAAGCTCTCAAAGGCCAAGCATTAGCTGACTTCCTGGCCGCCCACCCGGTGCCAGAAACGTCGAAGCTCTACGAGATCCCCGACGAAGTCGCAGACACCAATACCGTGACGAACGCAGAAACCATTTAGCGAATGTTCCACGACGGTGCTTCGAGGCGACATCGTCGCTAGAGTCGGGATAGTGTTGATCTCTCCACATCAGTGTTCTAAATGGTGCCAGGCTTGGCCGCCTTGGTGGCGCCTAGGCGGTCGTCCTCCGCACCGCTTTTGCCATTGGCGTCTTGGCGATGGAGTAGACGGCCAGCGGAGGTTGGACGGCATAGGCGGAGATGAGTACGTGGCACGCGATGTACTCTAATTCAAATTATGTAGTAGAATGAGTTAGTCGACGGTATAGGCGAACGCCTAGACGGAGTAATACCAAACTAGATGTTTTGGCAAAATAGTTTTGCAAGTATTATGGACCTATGAGTCACTTTTACATTACTTAAACTTCATAAATATTTGTTCTACAACTTAGCTATGTATAAAAAAAACCTTAAAATATGTATATTATACAAAAACAGTGGTAAAATAGTAAAAAATATCCAAAATGTATCAAACGCCTAAACGGTTCCTAGGCATCCTAGGCGGTAGGAGAACCCTTTCCGCTGTGCACCCGACTACCGCCGTTTAGAACATTGTTCCACATGATCTGGTTATCAATCGCGCATACTCCCTCACTGAGCCATGCTCCAACAATGTGGTAGTGTACAACGCTCTCATCATTGGACTCCAACTCGCTAAACAAGTGGGAGTTGACCACCTGGAAGCCTACGGCGATTCCAAACTGATAATCAACCAAGTCCGAGGCGAGTACGAAGTCCGGAACGAAGACTTGATTCCCTACCACCAAGCCGTGCTTGGATTAATCACCACCTTCAAGGGGTTCTTCATAAAGCACGTCCCTCGACTGCGAAACATCGATGGGGACGCCCTAGCCGGACTCGTAGCCTCTCTAGCTGTTTCGGTCAATACCCATGAACTGAGCACCGTGATCGGTCATGAGCTGGTCTGTCCGAAGAACAACCTCTTTGTGTCGGAGCTACTTAGTAGAGACGAGCACTGACTCACAAGACTGGAGACTTCCATTCATCGACTACGCAGTCTACGGAATTCTCTCCGAGAACCCAAAGGAAGCCACTTCGATCAGAAGACGTTCCTTCCGGTTATTTTGATACGGCTACCAAAAAGCTGTATCGTCGCTCCTATGACGGTCTTCTGCTACGATGCCTATCGAATGCAGAAGCGAAGCAGGCTCTCCGCGAGACTCACGACGGGGTTTGCACTGCCCATCAGCCAGGGCCCAAACTACATGACCGCCTCCATAGAATTGGTTACTATTGGCCGACAATGGTAGCAGATGCCGTTGACTACGCAAGAAACTGTCATACGTACCAAATCTATGCTGACTTCATCCACCAACCCTCGGAGTTTCTACTCCCGACCGTAGCGTCCTGGCCATTCAAAGCCTGGGGCATGGATATCAAAGGGCCCATCAGTCCACCTTCGTCTAAGGGACATCGGTTTATCCTCGCTATTACCGACTACTTCTCCAAGTGGACAAAAGTCGTACAACTCGCTGAAGTGAAAACATCAAACGTGATCAGCTTCGTCAAGCGTCACGTCATATACCGCTTCGGTTTGCCACAAATGATCATCCATGACAACAGTCCATAGTTCCCAAGTCACGCGTTCTACCGGTTTTGCGACAAAACCGGATTCAGAATGTAGCGTCAACTACCTATAACCCGGCAGCAAATGATTTGGCAGAAGCCTTCAACAATACCATTATAAAGCTACGCAAAAAGTTCGTGTCATCCAACAAACGCGACTGGAATGAGAAGCTGGGTGAATGCCTCTGGGCATACCATACAACGGTCCGGATAGCTACTGACAATACGCCTCCGGACAGCTACTGGCAATACACCTTTCTCTCTGGTGTACGGAAGTGAAGCGGTCCTCCCGCTCGAGATCCAAATTCCTTCACTCCGAGTAGCTCTCTCCAACCAATTAACCGTCGACGACAATCACCGCTGACGGCTACAAGAGTTAGAAGCACTCGACGAGAAACGTCTCTTAGCTCAACAGCGCATTGAGCTATACCAAGCGCGTCTCTCGGGAACTTCAACAAACAGATGAAGAAGTGGACCTACCAAGTGGGTGATCTCGTCCTGACCGTAAGGAGGCCGATGGTTATGACCCACAAGACGGCCGACAAATTCTAACTCAAATGGGAAGGCCCGTTCATCATAGAATCGGTACTCCCCAACGGGAACTTGCTCATGATGCCTATCAACGGCAAGTTCCTGAAAAAGTACTATGTCTAAGCTAGACTTGTACTCCCCTTATCCCCAGCCGGGAAATCAAGATGTACAGTCTTTACATTCTTGGTTCTTCATCCCCAGTAAGTGCCTATGTACAACATTTTTTCTTTTTTACAAATTCATGTAAAAGCCATTATCTGTATCCAGGAGTCATGGATACGCAACAGATGATAGATCCTCAAAGTCCCCCAGCGGAGCGGTCCTCAGGTCCACCGGCACACTCCCGCTTGGACCACCCAAAAACCAGTATCGTTAGACTCTAGTCTCTCCAGCGGAGCAATCCTCAGGTCTATCTTCATTCTCGGATAGACCACACTCAGCAAACCAATCCTCAACGGGTTTTCCAGACACTAGTTCACGTCCATATTACCTCTGAACTACTGTCCTAACATTCCTCCCTGGCTGAGTTTGCCATGTCTATATTACCTCTGAGCAAACCTCTCTAGTCTTGGCTGTCGATCATTACGTCCATATTATCTCTGATATCGGTTGTCATCTCCACTTATCACCCGTACTTACCAAGGTACACCAGCGGTGTTAAGTCCACAAAATCTGGCACGTCCATATCACCTCTGGTAGGACTTGTTCCAAATATATTACTTACACTCAGGCGCGCAAGAAGTAATGGGTCCACAAAACCTATCACGTCCACATTACCTTTGATAGGGATTGTTTCGAACTTATTATCTGCACTCAACGTGCGCAACAAATAATAGGTCTACCAAAGATCCCTAGTAGGATATCCTCAACTACGATATTGTACTTCGTCCATATTACCTCCAGTACAATGCCCAACAGACAAAATATAATACTCCAACTACGGAAAGAAAAGGAAATTCTCCTTTGAAAGAGGGGAAAATACAAATTTTAGGAGTCAGAATCCTCCAAATTGTTCATGAACATTGCAAGAGCATGAAAAATACAAGCATTTGAAGACGCAAACAATTGACGGGAAGCGTCTACGCCGGTCTGCTCCTCTTGTCCCTTCGAACTAGCAGGAGGTCCATCCGACAGAGAGCCAAGGAGCTCCTAGAAGATATCTGCCTTGTGCACCCAAGCGGTAAACGCGTCCCCTGTCTTCCCGACAGAAAGCGGCTTGGGCACGCCAAGGTGGGGATCAGAAGCAACCCTAGCCATACAAGGGGACGTGGTTTCCTTGATGTCCCTCGAAACATCCTTGGAAGCCATCGCACCGAATGCAAATTTATGTGAGGAGTCTGAAAGTCGTCTGCTACTTATAAGCGAGGAATCGATGGCTTACTTCGCGAGTCATAACAGTTTACTCCGCAGGATGCGACGATTTATTCCTACACAACCCAAGATGTGATCGTCAGAAATCCTCTCAGGGACCCGGACTAGCACAGCAGCGTGAACACATCAGGCGCACGTCAATACGTGAAGCACAGGAAGTGGTCATCTCTCTCAGGATGAAAATCAAGTCAGCTAGACAATCGCAACAACAAAAAAGAAAACTTTTATTTCATCTTGCCAAAGTGAAAGAGGAAACTACACTTGAGGGACTATCTACCCCCCTCCCAAAAAATCTTACCTGGGATAAGCGTCTAAACGTCCTCATGAAAAGAGGAAGAATTCTCCATGGGACTAGGTGCGGAAGCCGGGCGCTTCCTCTTGTCGATCTTCTTTGTGGGAGCAGAGGATAAAGCCTTCGGCGCCATGACAGATGGTCGGAGAAGGTGATCGTAGCAAGGAAAGAGTCACAAATGAAGGGAGAGGAGAACTCAGCAAGGCTAAAAAGTTCTTCTCTCTCCCCCGAGACTCCTATTTATAGGATGCCAAAGAGACAATGGCAGCCCCCACGGTTCCCACGTTCAGTTGTCAACCTCTACAATGGACTGGTGGGTCTTCGAGGCGGCCTTACCTTCGTAACCGTCAACTTGGAATCCGTGTGAAGAGGCAGGTCAGAATCTTAGGAGATCTGCTCCAAAATCGAAACAAATGTCAATTAATGCAGAAGTGACAGCCTGGAAGCGCTCATCCATGCGGCACACGACCAAGCGGTCCCAATGTCCATGCAACACAATATCCATGCGACCAAAGTGCATTTTCTCCATGCTTCTTATTCAAAGTATTTCAAACTTGTCAGTTTGAAAACTTTGAAGGGGGTCTTGTAGAAGCATGAAAAATATACATCAATGCGTCCAACAACCATGCGCCACAAAGTAAAACCCAGAAAATATTGGGCCGCAGAATCACCCTGCGGCCCAATAAGGCGACATTCATGCTTCCCAATTAGCCGAAGCAGGTTTTGCCGCAGATGGACCTGACATGGCATCCTAGCAACATGATCGTCTCTGACACAGAATCCTGACAAAGAGAATTTTCTGAATGCCTCAAAAGACGTAAACACACTAAACGACAGAAGTCTCACATCAGCACAGAACTTCACTCTAGATGGGGTGCAGCGCCACGTGTACAGCACAACAAGGACCCTATTCATCCCAGACTCCATGCGTTCTTTAGGACCGTTAAGGCAACTCTAAAGGGGGGTGAATAGAGTGTGTGGGTACAGCGAAAATAATAAACCACAATTAAAAATTAAGCTACGTAAATGCAGTATGTGTACCAACAGATATATCAATTATGAATATGTAGTAAAGTAAGAGCTGAGAAGAGCAAACGCAAACGCAAACGCAAACGCAAATACCGCAATTTTATCCTGGTTTTCCTCTGAGAGGACTAGTCCAGGTCCGAGAACTCTTGTTCGGAGTTGTATTCACTATAATCACTAATAGTGAATCACAAGCTTTGATATGAAGGCTTCAAACTTCTTACAACATCGAGCTTTGATCCAAAGGCTCGAAAGACTTCACACGTGCGTTTGATCCGAAGGGCACGCCGACTCCAAACACTAGAGAACTTGACAAACCAAGCTTTTTACAACTCGATCAGACTTCTAAATCGGAACCGCGTTGGCACTAGAAGGCTGGGGGTTGATCTTGGGAATAAGAAAGGTTTATAGCTCAGGAAGATAGAGATATGAAAGTGAGTGAATGAGTTGTGTTGAAATGTGGAAATTAATCTCTATTTATAGGATTTTTCTAAACCGAGTTCGGGCCGAGTTCGGATGTCCAACGTTCATAAATTCGAACGTTAGAATCTTGGCCTCACGGAGTAAAGTTGCAAACTGGGTCTTAGGGTGCCCGAGTTTGGTCTAAACTCTGTTGGTCTGTTTCCAGAATGTTGGATCTAGGTTTGGTTTGGTTTGGTTCAGGTGTTTTGGGTGGACTAGGTTCTGGTTTAATATGGGTTTGAGTTTCCTAGTGCCAACACGAACCCGATGTACATTTTGTTCTAGACTCAATAAAAAATACATAATAAAAGATAAAAGACCAAGAGCACTTGATGACGCCAATTTTCTGAAGCATCCGCTGACTTGAAGACGCATTTTCTCTTGACGACAGTTGTCCAGAGATAGCCAGATCAGAAAATCTAAATACCTTTCAAGGGCTTCGCCCCCGAACCCCTACGAGGGGCGCTGCCCTCTCGACCCTCGTTCGCTGATCGGATAAGTTGTATGCGGTTGGACGAAATCTTCTGGTATAACGCCGTCTATGGCTCATCTTTTCTTCACTGTATATGTCCATTGCTTTTCTGCAAATACATGTTAGACAAACAAAGCAATATACAGAAGCAAATATGATAACATATAAGATCAGATATGGACAATGCTTACAAGTTACTATAGTGATTGCACGATTATCATATGTTAAACTTAATCGATTAGCCATATTCAAAAACTCAACTTAAACATTGGGCCAACAATCTCCCCATTTTTTATTATGACAAATCAGTTAAGTTTAAGACAGATATAATCGATGCGTATATCAAAACAATAAGCATAAATCACTATAAGTATACTACTTAAACATATACTTACAATACTTAAACGTACTTCTCCCCCTTTGACATGATCAAAAAGAAGCTCCCCCGTAGGTGAATATGCACCCATACTACATATTTCTCTTCCTTTGTCAACAATTTAGTTTACTGCCCCCCCCCCCCCCCCCCCCCGCAAACGAAAAATATATCATGAAGACAAGGTGAGTAACATACATCATATAATATGATCATGTGTTAAATGAAGAGTAAGTAGCTAACATGTCAACATAAAAATAATGACTTGCATATCATAACAATGACTTATATACTTACCAATTAAAGGTAACTAGATGTAGACATATTCAATACATAGCATAAAATTACTATTAAATATTGGGTAACAATAATACAAGAGAAACCAAATAAAAAACTTCTCTCAGATATCACAATCTCAACATTAAATCATATATCACAGTCTAGTATCAAATCATGAATTGTAGTAGAAAAGACAATATGCATATCATTGCAACTAGCCAAAGTCTAAATTTAAACTAAGTAACATAGTTCTGAGACAATTAGAAATACCCAAAGTGACTAGTAGTGCTTATTATAGTGTCACAGTCTATACTAAAATAGTTAACTTTAAGTCAAAAAGTAGGGCTCAGATTTGCTGTTGTATTCTGAAAATAATTGCAAATAGACCTTAACAAATCTTTATTCAATAAAGTATTGATCATCTTGGGTTAGTTGTAGGGGCCGGATCCCAGGTAGCGGTGGTCCGAAGATACTTAAGTACCGTGTCGCTTAGGCTATTTACGCCTTTTTGACAGAAGGGTCCTTTCGGCTTATAACCAAAAGTAATTATAACTTTAAAGAACTTTGATTAAAAGGACTTTAAGCAAATTATATCTTTATACAGCATCAAAATCCAGAATCCTAATTCTTGACGAATAAAGTTTACTAAAGAATATAAAGCATGTATAGACAATTGTGTCATACTAATAGAAGGAAAATGAAACCATAGTGTGGACTTAAGCTAATTAACTAGTCATGTTGAATAGAAGTAATTAAAAGAAAATTAACTAAGCATGCTAGTATTACATCTCACACTTGGAAAAATATATAACTTAAGATATCAATAAGAGATAGTAATAAGACATTGGTAAAAATATGCTAGATTCTACAAATTTAGTCATTCTAGGAAGAATCAATTAGCACGTTACCAAGATGGCTCAAGTAGCAATATTTATGTTGGTGTAATTGCTTGGAAGATGACATTTGTAGCTTTACAATCACCAACACTCTCCTTGGTACTAAATCCCGACACAAAGCGTTCTACCTACATCATTAGACAGAAACTTTAGTATCCAAGATTTGGATCCATATTTGTTAGCTTTTGGTATCCACATAAACTTGTTCATACTAACCAACTGTTTAATATTACACTGTTGCGAAATATGTCATTTCTGTACACAATAATGACATGTAGCATGGACATTAGTGTTAGGTGTAGCATGGTGAGTATGACTATGTAATGTGGTGCGTTGTGTCTTGCGTGGATACTTGTAATAAAAAGCATGATTGTGAGAAGCTTTAGCTTTGCTTGCTTCCTTTACAAATGATCTGTCGTGTGTGACTTTGTGATGAGTCACGTGACATGTGTTAGATTGAGTTATAGGTTGCATTACCTGTTTTCCAAATCTAACCTCTATCTTTTTAGAGGTAGCATATAAATCATCATATTTAACAGTAAGAGCATCAATTTTTTGTGAAGCAATAAAATACTTCTTTTCTGATTCCAATTCCTCCTTAAGATTAGCATTTTCTTGAGTGTTTTTCTCAATACATTCAAGTGCCTCATGCAATCTAAGCTCAAGTGTGGAAATCTCAGCAGAGTTATCAGAAAATGAAGTACCTCTAACTTCATCCAATAAATAAGTAAGCTTTTCATTATCAAGCTGATAAGACTTAATATCTTTTCTAGCTTGCTTATACTTATTCCAAGCTTCTTGTAATCATCAAGTATATCGTTGAAAGCATCAGATAATTTATCATAAGAAAACTCTTCAAATAAAGGATTATCTGTTATCTCGCTTACCATTAAGCATAAACCTGTAGTTTGTCGAGGACTTTCTTTTTCCGAATTGCTAGCTTCACTTTCACACCAAATGCTTGTATTTCTTTCTAAGCTTTATGCTCTATCATTTGTTGATGTCATTAGGCACCTGTGACTGCCTGAACAGACTAGTCTACGCTCAGCCAACATTCCGACCTTGTCTCGATACTGACAGTTCAGTGGATGGGATAACAGAGAGAGGAAAAGAAGTAGTTTCGAAAGGCCTAGCTAGCGCGCTCCTCACCTCAATGCTACGAACTTCAGAAGCTACATCCAATCCACTACTTGCATTCACCCTGACAGGCTAACCTAAGCGTACTAGAAGCAGAACCCCGTATTTCTTCCAGATAATCTCTTTCTAGTTGCTCTGGAACATTTTACAGAGAGAAAATCATTGTCTTAGTACTGCTTTAAGTGGCAGTATCCTGTGACCCTATGCTTGATCTCTGAAAGAATTGCAGACACCCTATCTTTAGGTTTAAGTTTCATTCACTCTTTCCATCTCGGCCAATCCCATTTCTACAGCCTCTTTCTCTTCAGTTGCAGTTTGGATTCGTTTTCCAGAACTGCTTGTGGAGTATTATTATTCCAGTACTCTTGTTAAGATTTTCAGGAAGATAGGGCCAGTAGTTAGCTACACCTATTAGCTGCACTTGTTAGCGGCAACAGGAGATGAAATCCCTGTTTCCTCGCCAGCTTTTCCGTGCTAGTGGGTTGAGTCTTATCATTTCATATATATGGAATTAATATCAACCTGTTGTCTCGGGGCTCGCTAGCAATATGACTAGTACAATCAACAAGAGTAGCTACGCTGGTTAGCAGCAGGAAAGACTGAAGATTCCCTCTTCCTCGGACTATGGTCGAGTCAGCTCTTGCTCCTTCCTCCTTGTTGAGCTGTAAGTAGGATAAGGAGTAAAAAAGAGGAGTGGAGTCATAACAAGGAGATTTATTAATACTAATTTGTGGGAAAGATCGTTCGGGTCCCCTTGAGGGTAACCCTCTCTGGCTAGCTGACAGATCGTTCGCTCCCTTCCGTACCCCTCTCCCTATCGGTCTTCGCTTCCTCTTCAGTAGGTCGAGTCTTAGACCCTCCAAGACAGCTCACTGCTTATCTCCTCTCCCTCAGCCCTGGAAAGGGGCAGCCCTTCTCTCACTTCCCTCACATCCCGAAAAAGTAGCACGATTCACATTCCAGTAGTTTATGAGTGAAATCCCACTTTTGAACACAAATATGGGCTTTGCAAAAGTAGCAGAATTTACATATCCTTATTAGTTCAATCGGACTTTTCACCGGGGCAACTTTCTCCATTTTTAGAAAAGGGAATGAATATCTCTTGATATTGAATAATTAATTACCGCAAAAGTCGGATATCGCTTTTTTTATCATAATGCATTAACCTATTACGACCCATTGAACACGTTTTATTGCTAAAGAGAATTGGCCATCTAGAATATAGAAGAATCATTGGATAAGACCTTGATACAGATCAGAAGAGCTGATACGGGAAATGCTACCAGACCTATTGACTTGCTTGGCCCGTTCTCGACCGTCCTTTGGACGACCGGTGGCAGGAGAGAAAGATTCGAAGGGATATTTCTATCTTAACTTCCTCCAGTCATCCAGTTCGACCCCATAGGCAGGACTCTAGTCAGAGAAGAGGTTTCTAGGCACAAAGCTACTCCAGTCGACACTAGGGATTTCGGACATCACTTTATGCTAATTCAAACCAGACCCTTCAGTGGATCTTGAATTGAGTTTGAGTTAAAGGAGATGCCTTCCTTGTTTCTGAGTTCTTGAGTTAGAAGAGAGACATGAGACGAGAGCAGATTCATATGAGTTGTTCTTGTTTGAGTTGCTTTCCCTCTTGTTGTTAAGAAATGATGCTAAGGTTGTTAAGGAGGAAGGAGTGTTGCTTTCCCTGAATGTTTGCAGTGTTATGAGAATTTTCTTCTTTCTCTGAGTTACTAGCTTCGCTCTCGTGCCATATGTTTGTGTTCGCACAGTTGCGAGAACTTTCTTCTTCAGAATCACTAGCTTCATTTTCATGCATGTTCTCTTAAGTAATTTCGAGACGATTCCATATCTCATGTGATGTCATGCAAGTAGAGATTAGATCAAATACAATTTCATTTAAAGCAAAAAATAAAACATTTATTGCTTAGAATCAAGGCTAGCTGCTGCTTTTTCTTCCTTCGTGTAGTCATAATAAGGTCAGTTAACTACATTGGAAGTAAGAGAAGAAATTATAGTAGGCTATGTAACCATCAATCACTATGGTCCAAAGTTCAAAGTCAAGTGATTTCAAATAAAAACTCATGCGTGTCTTCCAGTATGTGCAATTCGTACCATCAAATAGGGGTGGTCTATTTGTAGACTGGCATTCACCATTATTGGTGTACAAGGGTCTCAAGGTTGCCATATAAGTATAGTAGGAGTTTAAGCATGTATCAAGATAACCCGCTCTGATACCAATTTTAGGACCGTTAGGACAACTCTAGAGGAGGGTGAATAGAGTGTGTGTGTGCAGCGGAAGTAATAAACCCCAATAAAAATTAAGCTACGTAAATGCAGTATATGTACCAATAGATATATCAATTATGAATATGCATTAAAGTAAGAGTTGAGAAGAGCAAACGCAAACACCGCAATTTTATACTGATTTTTCTCTGAGAGGACTAGTTCAGGCCCGAGAACTCTTGCTCGGAGTTGTATCCACTATAATCACCAATAGTGAATCACAAGCTTTGATCCGAAGGCTCGCAAACTTCTTACAACATCGAGCTTTGATCCGAAGGCTCAAAAGACTTCACACGTGTGTTTGATCCGAAGGGCACGCCGACTTCAAACACTAGAGAACTTGACAAACTAAGCTTTTTACAACTCGATCAGACTTCTAAATCGGAACCGCGTTGGCACTAGAAGGCTGAGAGTTGATCTTGGAAATATGGAAGGTTTATAGCTCAGGAAGATAGAGATATGAAAGTGAGTGAATGAGTTGTGTTGAAATGTGAAAATTCAATCTCTATTTTTAGTATTTTTCTGAACCGAGTTCGGGCCGAGTTCGGATGTCCAACGTTCAAAAATTCGAACGTTAGAATCCTGGTCTCACGAAGTAACGTTGCAAACTGGGTCTTAGGGTAACCGAGTTCGGTCCGAACTCTGTTGGTCTGTTTCAGAATGTTGGGTCCAGGTTTGGTTTGGTTCAGGCTATTTTGAGTGGACTAGGTTCTGGTTTAATATGGGTTTGAGTTTCCTAGTGCCAACACGAAACCGATGTACATTTTGTCCTAGACTCAATAAAAAATACAGAATAAAAGATAAAAAACCAAGAGCACTTGATAACGCCAATCTTCTGAAGCATCCGCTGACTTGAAGACGCATTTTTCCTTGACGGCAGTTGTCCAAAGATAGCCAGATCTGAAAATCTGAATATCTTCCAGGGGCTTCGCCCCCAAACCCCCACGAGGGGCGCTACCCCCTCGACCCTCGTCCGCTGACCGGTTAAGTCGTATGCGGTTGGACGAAATCTTCTGGTATAACGCCATCTCTGGCTCATCTTTTCTTCACTGCATATGTCCATTGCTTTTATGCAAATACATGTTAGACGAATAAAGCAATATACATAAGCAAATATGATAACATATAAGATCAGATATGGACAATGCTGAGTTTAAGTAGAAGTTACAAGTTACTATAGTAATTGCACGATTATCATAATGTTAAACTTAATCGATTAGCCATATTCAAAAACTCAACTTAAATATTGGGCCAACACGTTCCATGCTTCTCTGGCCCCATGCGTCCCATACTCCATGCATTCCATGCGTCTCTGGCCCCATGCATCCCAGACTCCATGCGTTACATGCGTCTCTGGCCACATGTGTTTTCAGACTCCATGAAGACCAAATCTTGCTGTTACGACAGGAGTGATTCTCTCCAACTAAGTGCGGACCACGTGTCAACCTGACCAAGTCATGCCCACAAAGGACGAAAACCACATAGATCTTCAGCAACAGAAAATCTCAACAAGCGCCCACGTGGCAGCTTGGCCTGTTCACGGTTACAGCTGCACCATGTTAAGAAGGCACATGTGGCACCCTCTAGTATGCATGCAGCCCAACATATGTGTGCCCAAGGATGACTATACATACCCGAGTGGCATGTCCAAACAGAAGGACGCACACGGAGGGGGGACAGTACAGAGAGCATACAGAGACGAGCAAAGAGAAAACATAAGAGTGCTTCTTCACCCTGCATCGGATCATCAATGGAACAAAAGAATCGATACACTTCTCAACCTTCATCGTCACACGCCAGAACAAAATATTGTACTTAGATAATTCTGTTTAGAATTCCTTGTACTCTTTTTCGTTCTTTAAATACAAAGTTTGCAAGAACTCATTTAATGGCGAACAAGATTAGGTTATCGACCAACTATCATGTCCATGCTGGAGGAATCATATTATATCACATGTCGCAAAGCACGTAGGTACACCTTGGTGTAAAACATGTAACATAATTGCGTAGAAACACTTAGCACGTAGGAACATATAGCACGTAGTAAGTGTATCATCACGGATACCAATAGTCGGGTCAAGTTACCAATCATTGGTAAATCATATGAGTTCTAGCAAATAGCAACACATTAGTTAAGTCAGGCACATAGGTAGTCATAGTCACTTGGCGCATAGTCTAGTTCTGCCCCTAGTGGGTCAGCCACATGGTCACTTGGTTCTCATACACTTACAATCATTAATATCACCCATAAAATCACAAAATCCAGTCAAACATCCAAACCAAGCAAGTCAATAAAACACGTGTAATCAGGAATACATAGGCTCAGTGTTGCATAAGAGTCAAGGCCATATAGAGATCGGTGCCACATAGGATCCAGGCCGCATAGGAGTCAGGTCGCATAGGTCAAGGCAAAGTCTACTCCTTGGAACAAGTGTTGAGTGACAGCTAATAAATGTGTGTCAGTAAAGTGACTGAAGTGAGGGATGTGTCAAGTCATAAAGTGTGTCAGAAAAAAAGAGACAAAATTATGGAAAAAATGTACAAGGCGAACAAAGTTATGCGTCCCAAAGAGAAGAGGTGCATAGGGTCACTTCTGCATAAGTACGCTTGCCACATGCTCTGATTGCCGCATAGATGTCTTTTGGACTTAATGAATTTCTCATTCTTTCAGCGAGTGAAACACAAGTAGTTCCGTTACTTAGGACTTTTCCAAGTAATTAGCTCCAGAACACTTTGTATAATAATCAATCATGAATCCAACAAGATGGACGCATGTTGTGAAGGTGTATACGGCAAGGAATCCAGGCCGCATAAGGAATCAGGCCGCATAAAACTCTCGGTCGCATAGATCGCTGGCCGCATAAGAACTTTGTCTTCTCCAAACAGCAAGTTCAGCCATGGCGGAAAAGCTCCAAAACCGAAATTGTTTCCTCTATAAAAACTTTATTTTAACTCCAAATCAAGTGAACCAAAAGCCAAAATGCCTGAAATACAATGCTCCATCACTTAGAAAAAAATGGTTTTCTAAAATACCTTGTTTTAATATATCCAAAACCCAAAAAACTTATGGAACCCATGAAAAAACCCTAAACTTAAAATATAGGTCTACTCACATCCACCCATCAAAACCGAAAACTCCAAACATTAAAAGTGTTTAGAAGCATAATGTATACATATTAGACTAATAAAATACAAGTAACAAGGATCAAAATCAAAGAGGTTTCTCTATATTATGGAAGGTGTACTTGCCTAAATGAAGAAGAAAGAGAAAGAAAGTGAAGAATGAGGGAAGAGAGAGAAAGATGTTGGGTTATATAATTAGGATTTGAGGTTTAGGCCACTGGATCTTTCATAACTTCAACCAACCCACAAAATAAACCATGAACCACATAAAACCAAAGAATGGGTCTAGTCTCCATGCAACATAATTAACATGCAAGCAAGAATGGGTCTACTCTGACAAACTCAAACTCTGGCTCTCCTGGCAGTCTGAACAAACCCCCCCCTTTTCGGCAATCTATACTAATATGGTGCTACTCAACCAAGCCATCCTGAGTACAATGCCGTAGCTCGAAAGTGGCATTACGAGTAAGCATATACTCAACTCCCGGCCTACCAGTGTAACTCTCCGCTCCTTGCAAACATTACTGACCAGAATAATGTCTTCCCCAGTCGTGATCTTGCAAGTCCTACCCAAGGGTTCAGCCTCTAAATGATGCTTAAGAGCAAAGATACAGATACAAAACTATGAGAAGCACCAGAATCAAACAATGCTAAAGTTGGAATAGAGTCAAGAAGAACAGAACATGCGATCATGTCTCCAACGGGTTCGGTCTCCTCGACCGTCATGGCGAACGCGCTGCCATGTGGTGCACCCCTCTGCTGCTGGTGCTGGGCGAAGCGCTGCTGTTGGGTCGGAAGTGGAGGTCCCCTCTGAGCTGGAGCCCTCTGAGCTAATTTTAGGAAAAGGATATTCTATTAGAATCAAATTAATAGAAAAATGATATTTATTCAAATTATCATGACATCCTACCAAATTCTAACTCACTAATTTTAACTAAATGAAACCTCATAATTAACAAATAGTGAAATAACAATATTACCCCTAACATTGAACTCGGATTTTGGTGGTTACAAATTATATCCTCCTTAGAAAACTTTCGTCCTCGAAATTTAAAAATATGAACACAAGAATTTAAGGTAACATGCACAGAGGAGAAGATTTAGATTTAGGTATTTAGTAGTTACAACTACCACTCAAGAGCCAGGAAAGAAAAAGATTACCGCTCTTTTCTGATTAATCTCAACTATTCCATGGAACACACTGTAAACCAACATGATTATACTCCGGCAAGTCCCCAGATTCAAGAGCTAGTTGTGCATGAGTCTCATAAACCTAAAAAATAAAATGATCAAAATATGAGAAATAAAATATACCAATGAACCCAAAGAGGGCAAGCATAAAAAGATTCAAGTATATAATACCAAAAAAAAAGCAATAATACCAATAGTGATAACAACCTTGACAGTTAGCTCATTTTATATCCGTTGTACCATCAGATCCTGACGTATGGATTTTAGTTAATCATATTTGTAAAGATAATTCTTTGGAGAAGTATGAATCATGCTTAGGGCTTTCTCCAAGATTTCTTCTGGTCTCACTTGTACAAAAATGTCTTTGTATGAAACATCACATATGCAAATAACGTCGACAGATCAACTTTTTCATAAGGCGGACAACAATTGAAATATTGAGGCTGAAATTATGCACTTTTTAAGAAGCATATACGGAATATAACATTCTAAGATTTTGCAATAGCCGGATCAGGCGCAGAAGTAAGGCGCAAGTATCATTTCTGAACTTCTTGGCAAGTTCCTTTGATTGTAAGAGATCCCAATCAATATCTTCGACAGCCCTGTTGCAGCTATCTTCAAATGTTTTAGCAAGCAACACATCACTCGCCCTTCTTTTGTATATATTTCCATCTCTAGAAACTATTGGTTTATAATGCTTTAGTTCTGCATTAGTTTCCTATTCTTTCACAAACCGCTTAGATAAGTGCTCACGCCTCTTGTTTTCCACTGGTGAATTAACCAGAGCAATTGCACTGGCATAATATTTGGTCAAGCCTTGCTTCTTATCACTATCACTAGAAGAATCACCATTTTGAGCTATAAATGTAGGGTCAGAAAAAGGTGGTTTCTTTTTTCGGCCTATGAGTAATTTTACTTGAAGTTGTGTGTTGTTGAGAGGAAATGAACTTAATCCCAGTCCAACCATTATCCTTTCTCTCATTTTTAATACTGCCAACCTACAAAGAGTACACCAGATTTAATATTTTGATTATACACAAAAGGTTCACAGCTAAAACTGAATGAATAAAATATAATCGCTAACAAAAACTGCAAAAAAGAACAATTATCATTCAGGAAACTAGAGGGGCTCTAGACACCATCAATAAAGAAATTTATGAACTGTTAACATGACTTTATGAACTTGTGACATGAAAACGTAGAGTATCACTCAAGAGCCAGGGTAAAAAATAATACCGCTCTTTCAGCTCCTTTGAACTGATCCCAACTAACTCCATTTGGGGAAACATAACTAATCAAAGCCAGTCTCTCCAACTCCATACAAGGACAAGTGCAAACTAAATTTGAAGACACTAAGAAAACCAAGTAACTAAATAAAGTCCTCTTGTCCCCAAGGGAATAAACTGAATAAGAATTGGTCATATAGGATCCAGAACGAATCTACTTCTGGTTCCTTCTAGTTCTTGGCCGTTCTGATGATACCCAACTTCAAATACTCCAAGGATACAAATTTAAGATACTTCCTAACTTATCCTAGCTTTGTCAAACAATATTTATTATATATAAAAATATTTGAGTTATAGAATAATAATAAACACATGCAAAGAATCAAACACTTCCTGGTTTTAATTAATACTAAAAATTGAAAACAAAACCTGAACAAAGTAAAACCGTGGAGATGCATGAATTGAATTTTGTAGTTGTGGCTTGCAAAGAGAGCACTCTAGCACCTGAAAAAAATGAAGTGGGGTCGATAACTAAAGCAGTTATACAACAGAGGTGGAGATTGTTAATTCTTGAAACAAATTCCCCTTCTGTTCAAACAAAAAGTTAGTAAATAAATGATTGAGGACTAAAATCAAACACATAATGGTCAATAAGCAACTGACAGTAATCGCACCTGGCGATGGTTGACGATGGTCTTCTACTATATCTATTCTTAGAACAGGCTCCTAGATTCTTATATCTCGCGTCTTGAGCAATTGTTTTGCTATTGATTCAGAGAGAAAGAAAAGAAATAAATAACAGGGACCTAGAACTACCTGACATCATGTTTCTTGATGCTGTAGGTGGACGTTGTCGAAGTCCTCGTCGGTCCACTCTGATTCCTCGATAGCATCGACATCTTCCTTTTGTTGTTCGGGAGAGTGTCGTTACGGAACGGATGTTGGGATCGGTGGTCGACGGGGCGAGGACATTGGTTGGGGTGTTGGGCTTCCAGAAGCGATTACTGCGGGCGGGGTCGATGACCGGGGAGGCGGGGTCTGGGGGAGCGAGGGAGTCGCTGAGGCCAACGTGGGAGTCCCAAGTGGTGGAGGTGCAGGGGCGAAGGGGTGAGGAGGAAGGGGGCATGGCTCTTGTTGTTGATGAGGACTGGTGCTGCTCATCCTTCTTCTTCGGATGCATCTGCTTACCATGAACATCGCTGGGTCATCAAGGACTGGCATCGGGATGCATTAGCAAGCATAGAGAGGAGAGAATTTAGAATTTGGGCGGTTGGTGGAATTTTTAGGAGGGAATGTGGAATTTTAGAGAAGATGTTTATAATTAAGAATGGAAACATAGGTTAGAAATGTATACTTCAAGTTAGAAATGTATTTCCCAACACACACATATCGTCAAATATATGGTATCGTTCTGCAACACATATGCATATATCGTCAAATATATGGTGTTGTTTTGTAACATGTTGATGTCGCGATATATAAAGAGTTTTTGGCAGAATTGATATTTGGTTTCAAGTTAGTAAAATTTTTATGGATTCTGCGATTCTATGACATAGTATAACTTATGTTGACATTATATCTAAAAAAAATAGCTTTCGGAGACAAAAAAGATTTTATATCGTTAAAATGTGTTGTTAAAAATATAATTTCTTATAGTGATCAGGTTAGTTGCATGATTGGTTCCTCTATAGCCAAGTTTATCACATAATCTAGTTGTACCTACAGCTTAATCAAAATCTCTTAGATACTTGTCATCATTCATGAAAATTTGGCCTTGCATATCAAGAGAGGTGGGTGGATAAGGCTGGAGGATGGTCGTTGCCTCTTGCCCGTCGTACTGTGTGGTCTATTTCTAGCAGTGGAACAGTACCATGCAAGCTAGAAAAGAAGAGGCAGCTCTTCCAATCTTTCAATTATTTGGGCTCGGTTAATAGGGTTTTGGGTTTCCAACAATCTAGTTTAGGAATTGTAATGTGTGGTGGTTTGTTCCATAGGGGTATGGGTTGTAAGCAAGTATGTAAACTAAACAAAAAAAAATGCAACAAAGAATGTTGCATAGGCCAGCCATATGTGGCCCGTGGAACTGTAGAGATAAGGAAAGTAAGAAATTTAAAATAGCCTATTTTTTATCAATATTATTATTTATTTTTAGAACATAAATTTAGATATAGGTTCAAAATTAAGTTATTAATAATACTAATAATAATTATTTAAAATGGAAGGAGCTTTGTAGGAGGATTCGGTTCGTCGAGACAAAGCAACGATGGTGATAAGCCAAAGATTATGGGTCATTATGTTGGTCCCATAACAATTGGTTGGTCTCCAGGTGGATATTGTTCTACAAGTCCGGCTTTGGTGACTGGAGGTTTGCCAAAACTTCACGGAGAGATATTGGTTTCAGTAGTTCAATCAGAGGCCGGTGCATCTCCATTTGCACAGTTCTTGAGGGAGCTGTGGGTCATCGACAGCGTGTATAATGCATGATGTTCTGCTCGAGGATGCATGTACGGGGGAGCTTCAGTGTCGGACACGAAGGTGGGAAGGTTCATGAGTATGAATCTCGGGAGAACCGTTACATCCACTTATTAGGCCAGCCAAGGGTGAAGACGCTTGCCAGAACAATAGCACGTTTCTGTAGAAGACAGAAGTCAGGGACATGCAACCAAGATTTATAATAAGGCTAATCGTTAGGGACTTCGGTCTTGGACGTGTCATTAATATCAACTGGATCCCAGTGGTAAAGGAGGTGCTACGCATGGCAGCAAGCGTCGATATGGTAGTCGAGGAGCTAGAGACGATGGAAGATGCAATACAGCTTGGGGGGTTGGATATCAGTGACATGGGCGAGCAGAAACTCTATCGTAGGGCGACAGGCATGGAGGCCATTTGAGGAGCTGAGGTCAACACCCTCTTATCAGACTGGAGGGGGAGATTTTGAAGTCCAGTCTGTGACAATTGGGACCGAACTCGGGCTGACTTCGGTCCGACCGAGTTTGATCCAAACTCGGGATATTTTGACTCAAAACCTTTTCACAGGGGCCAACCGAACTCGGGCTGAGTTCAGTTTCAATCGGGGCTGATTGTTTGGACTTTAATCTACATTAATGGATCCCAGTAACGGCCAGATCTGATGGTGGACTATTTTGGGGATTTCGTAAAACCTAAAATAAGTTTCTCGTCTTATTTATATGGGTTGAGAGTGGAGACACAAATAAGAGCACAAAGTGGGAGATTAGGGTACTTGTCCATAGAAAATCTAAGAAAAAGTCCATACTTTGCTCTTAGGGCTTGTCGTTCGAGACGGTAGGAAGAGAAGATCTATGTGAGAAAGTCGTCGTCTTCGTACATGGAGATCGCTATAGCTAGGGTGAGTAATTTTATTTATAATCTCTCTCTCTTTCTTCTTGAGTTCGGTAATGGGGTTAACCTTTGGGCAATTTTTTTAACATTGTTCTTATTCAATCTTGTAATTTTACTGAGTTATATAGATTAGGATTTGTCCAAGTGACGTAGTCATCGAACATATACTGCATTCTTATTTGTCTTGTTGCTTGCGTTAGACGAGGGTTGATTATCTCAGGTGGGTTGGCTTAAGTTTTTGTTGCAGTTTCAAATATGGTATCGGAATGCGGTATCAGTATTTCAATCCAAATATCTGGTATCAGAGCTCTCAGGTTTGTAAAAGGGAAGGTGCAACTATGTCTATGGAGCAGATAAACACACGTATGATCACCCTCACAAGGAGAAACTGGGCATTTAGAAGCTAAGGATGGAGGATCTACTCTGGTGTAAGGACTTGCATGGTCCGTTGGAGGAAGATAACGCCAAGCCATCGGACAAACTACTGAAGACTGAAAATGATTGGATCGGAAGGCCACTAGATTCATCTACCAATGGTTGAACGATTCGGTGTTTCACCATGAGTCCATGGAGAGTTCGACAAAATTATTGTGAGAGAAGCTGCATTCGTTGTACAAAGAAAGACGGCTGGCAACAAGGCATTTTGTATTCGCCAACTTGTCAATTTGAAGTACACGGAGGGTGTCCTGGTGGCACAATATAAGAACAAGGTTCAGGATATCATCAATCAATTGTCTACAATAAAGTTAGTGATTGACAATGAGCTTCAAGCCCTGTTGCTTTTTAGTTTTTTGTCGAAAAGTTGAGAGACGTTGATGGTATCAGTAAGAAACTCTATGCCTGATAGAGTTGTCATGATGGAGAAAGTCAAAAGTAGTTTGTTGAATGAGGATGTCCGACATAAGCAGATGAAATTATTGCAGGAGTCTGCTCTGGTTACTTCCTACGGAAGGGGAAGACCCAAATCACAAGCGAGAATAGGAGGAGTTATCGGAATCTTGTGACTGTGGATCACAAGAAGGGATGCTATCACTATGGCAAAATGGGTCATATTAAGAGGAACTGAATAAAGCTCAAAGCTGAGAAAGCCAAAGGCAAGGATGATCAAGAAGATGATACGGTTATAGGAGATATCATCCTTGTAACAATCGACGCATGGGGACCTAGTAGCAAGGGTCATGATGGCGATTGGGTCATGGACACGGGGGCATCGTATCACGCCACTCCATATAGAATGATCTTTATGTCATACCAAGATGGTAGGTTTGGACGTGTGAAGATAGGAAATAAGGGGACGTCTATAGTTATGGGCATCGACAATGTACACTTGACAACGGAGCTTAGTGAGAATCTCGCTCTCAAGGGTATGCGACATGTACCGAGTTTGCGCTACAACTTGGTTTCAAATGATGGCTGGCGGATGATGGCTGGTATAGCATGTTTGGGGACAAAGATTGAAAGCTTACGAAGGGTTCCCAATATCTGGAACAGGGAGATATATGTTGCAGTATGTACAGGCTCAAGCCGCTGAGCTGTACAACCAGGCCACAAATATCGAATGGAGACTCGAGAGATATTCGACAGAAGTTTGTGGATCGTTAGGAAATTTCTTTGATGGGGACTTCGAGATGATTTGAGGGATACGAAGGATTCAGTTTTGATTGGGGCTGATGAGTTTTAAATTTTAATCTACACCGCTGGATGCTAATGACGGCCAGATCTGATGGTAGGCGATTTTGGAGATTTCCTAAAACCCTAAAATAGGTTTCTCATCATATTTATATGGGTTCAGGGTGGAGGCACAAAGAAGATCACAAAGTGGGAGATTCATGGTGCTTGTCCTAAAAAATCTAAGAGAAAGTCTGTATATTGCCCTTAGGGCTTGCCGTTCGAGACAGAAGGAAGAGGAGATCTGTGTAGAAAAGTAATCGTCTTCGTACAAGAAGATCGCTATGGGTAGAGTGAATGATTTTATAATCTCTCTTTTTCTTCTTGAATTTGGTGAGGGAATTGAACCTTTGGGAAAAGGGTTCAACATTGTTCTTACTTAATCTTGTAATTCCATCTGAGTTATATAGATTGAGATTTGTCCAAGTGACGTAGTCAGTGGACATATACCATGTTCTTATCTGTCTTGGTGCTTGCGTTAGACAAGGGTATGTTATCTCAAGTGGGTTGGCCTAAGTTTTCGTTGCGGTCAGTTTCGGATAGGGTATCGGAATGCGATGTCAGCCTTTCGATCCCAACAACCCAATAAGCTAAGGTACATGATTAGGTTTTTTTCTTGCTTTCCTCTGTAGTCTTCAGTGAAACAGATTAGAGATTAATTGGAGAAATAAACAAGCTTTCTTTTGTTAAGTAAAAAAGTATTCTTAATTTTCTTTATTATTGATGTCATTGTTTAAAGTTCTTCAAATGAAGTTTTTAGCATCATTTTTACTACTATTTTCATGCTTTCATTCACCCCATTCATATTATAGTTTACTTATTTCCTTCAAATCTCTTAATACTTTCAATAGGATTCATTGTGAACAATTGCATTAATTCTGGTAATTAATATTAGATAATCTATATATATCCATAAGCTTTTGCAAACCTTTTAATTTAGATCATCTGGGTCATGTATACTCGGATGAGTTTCGTATGCTATGTCATTAACATGAAAACTAAAGAAAGTATGGAAATTTTTATACTTCCAAACCTTGGATGCAGTAGAAGTCAATTAATTCTTATTTCTTGTAGGGCCTATAGTTTATCTAATTTTGCTCTTATTTTAGTCCATGTAGAAGCATAAAAAAATCTTTTAATCTATATCTTGTAGCCGCGGTAAAGCAACATCAAATAGGTCCAAGAAGAAAGCCCAAGAGACTCCGGCGGAAGACCGAGTGCCTTAGTACTAGCGAAAGACCCAGTGCCTTAGCATCCGCGGAAGACTTAGTGCCTCAGCATTCGCGGAAGCCATAATCCATGTCATTCCCGCGAAAGACTCCAACAAGCACTCCCCGTTAGAAAGAAGAGAAAAACTAATCATGTCACGTCCACATGACATGCCGTATGTTGTAGGCGGCGTGACACCTTATGCACATAGACCATTATTCGGCTATGTCAGCCACGTCAGCACTGAAGCAATGGGATTTCTCTCCTTCCAACACAGTATACTTTCACGAGTCTTCCATCCGCGAAAACAAGTCCAATGACCGCTATTTGTCCTAGCAGAACACATAAAGCAAAATCCTCCTTCCATGACTCCTATGATGCCACGTCACCCTTGATCTATGCAATCTACGTCTTCTACAAGTCCACAAAGCTTGTACTTCCTGTAAATCCTACGAGATTGTAAACCCCCTCACCCGAAATTAGGTTTACTTGGTATAAATAGAGAAAGTAGGGCTAGTTGAATCCAAATAGAAATAGGATACAGTGTTTATTTAATTTTGTATTGTTTATGATCCGTAGCGCACCTTACCGTTGCTTCATTAATTGGAGCACTACACTAGCCTTTGCCTATCTGCAAATTTCACAACCCTGTCCTAGACATGACCACCATCTATTCTGACCTTTGTATAACTTATAATCATGCTTTCTTGTGCTACATTTTAGTCGCACAATAAATATCACGGACGTATTTATTTCATTCTAAATAAAATATGACTTTGTACCCTTGTGCGTTCCAATCGAAATTGGAGACACAACCTTGACCGTTTTATACAAACCAAATTTTATTAATATTCTACACTGTACCCTCTACGTCCCTGACACTTGTGTTCCACCTAATTTTAATTCATGTACTTCTAATTAATTCTAGAACACTGTGTGCGGTATTTTAATTTATTAAAATCCAATTTCCATCTTTGTGCAATTTTCCCAATTGTTGGATACTTTTATGCAAAAATGCATTGAGGTGTCCCCACCATTGAACAATACATGAAGAAACCCAATTTTCCCTTTACAAGAATTTTTTCATAATTTTTGGGATGTGCAACGCGCAACATCGCCCCGTTATTTTAAATCTATCCTTGTATTTAATTAATGCAAATTCTAGCCCTCCTAACATCCCCATGAGAGCCGAAGTCCAAGCCCAAGGAGCATTGACCCAGCCCAAATCCTAGGTCAAACCCAAGCCCAAATTTCAACATATATAAATATATAATTATATTTCTTTTTCCTTTCCTTTTTCTAGGTTAAACCTAAAACTCACCCCTAAATCTAATTCCTAGCCGTCACTGTTCATCCGTTTTCTGTTCACCTCCCCCTCCGGCGAAAACGATCCACCCCAGGTCAGCCCTTCGCCGGAGCTCCGCCGGTCCCTCCCCGAGTTCACCTCCTCTTCTCCTTCCTCCTCTCCCTTTGCCACTCGCTGGACTCGCCATCACCATCACCGTGGTCCTCCCCCATGGCCGGAGACCCATCCCTTCTCCTCCCTCGACTCGACTCGACTTGACTAGAGTCGGCCTCGACCCCGACGATACAGCACAGGCGACTCCCCGTCGACGGAGTCGACAGCACCCCCACCACCATCGTCTCCACTTCACCCTCCTTTAACCTCTCGACCACCGGATCTCCCTCTCCTCCGGCGACTGAGCGTCGACCCGATCCACCCACCGCTCGCCTCCTCCTCCTCCTTCTCCAACTGCTGTGCACCCCAACCGTCGGCAGCAGCCATCCCTCCGACGTCCCTCAGCCACTGCAGCTGTCAGCTCCGCCATTGATGACCTCCTGTCCTCTCCTTCCTCGCCTCGATCTCCCTCGACGGAGTCCGCCAACCCACCATCACCGGGCCCGACTTCCCCGCCTCCAAACGACCGCCGCTTGAACTTCATCTTCCCGCTGCCACGACACCTCGAGCCTCCGCCATTGACGACCTTCACCATCGTCTCCACCTTTTACCCCCCCCCCCCCAACTTCACCGCCGGCAGCACCCACCACTCCTCCACGAACTCCTCCCCATCTCGCCGGACCTCCCGGCTCCGTCCTCCTCCATACACAAACCACCACCCTGAACTCCTCCTCTTCCACCTCTCTGTCTTTCCCTCGACTCGCCAGAGAAGTTCCCCCTGGCTGGACTCCGGCAGGAACCCTCCGGTCAGTCATCAATATCATCCACGACCATCATCCCCACCTCTATTATCTTCACCATCATCATTGCCATCATCGTCGTTGTCATCGACCCTAACATCGTCGTCACCCTCGTCGTCCTTGTCCTCACCATCGTCCACGTTGTCATCCTCATCATCATCATCCTAGTAGTCATCATCATCATTCTTGGCATCATCATCATCATCCATTCTCAACACATAAAACCCTAATCATTGCCTCGTCATCTTCATTATCACCATCATCACTATTATCCCAGCATCCTCCTCACCTCATCACCATAATCAGTATCACCCTTAACCATCACCCTTAGCAACCTCAATCATCGTCACCCTCGTCCTCATCGATATCATAAACCCGTCACCCTTACCAGACAACCCGCAGCAGTCACCCCCGATTTTTGTACCTGTGCACGCTGACCCCAGAGACCTGTTGGATTTATCTGCGCAACTTCAGGAGCAGATTATTGGGACTACACAGCTGCTTGCCAGGCAAGTATACCTTGCCTTGTTGTACTATTTAAATTCTGTATTATTATTTGCATGTTTATATTATATAACTGTGCGCGTCCGAGAGAGACTCGGGTGCAGTCAACGGAGGCGTTGACGTTAGGACTTATGTCTGACCTAGTGTCTAGTAGACCCACATAAAGTTGTGGAGTTATTGGTATGACTCCCAACTGGTCTTGACATATTTCTTACACGTATTGTGAGTCTCATGTAGGGCACGGTCCTGCGTATGTGGTTGGCCACCTGTACGTATAGGCGTACCATGGATAGGGTATAACTGCTTATAGTGATGCATGTTTGAAGACTTAGCAGTTATTGGTAGGTGGAGCATAGACTATCGTGGTACGATGGTCCAATCCTTGTCCTTGTTTGGTTGTAAGGTTGGACTACTGTTCTAACGATAGACTATGAGCTAGAGTTACGATGCCGCGGCGTAGTAGCTAAGGCGTGTTGTGGATACAACATGCATAGATCATTGGGTGGAGGACGACTAGTAGGCGTATGGGATATCCACTTTCTTTACACTGCTGCCACACTCAACGGAGTGATATGGACGATATACTACACTGCTGCCACACTCTTCGGGGTGATATGGACGTTATATTATACAGATGCCATGCTCTCAGAGATGGATGTTATTACTGAGCGCCCTCCTATGGGGCATATGTGGCATATACTAGCCAGTTGTAACGATTGGTGAATTACGTCAGCATATGTCTAGCCTACACTCTCCCAAACACTCAAAGTTGTCCTCAAGTTGCATTTCACTTAGATGGTTAGGTCACCCTGGAGTTTTTACAGTATTTACTTTATGGCATGCTTTTATGTATCTTGTTACGTCCCTCTGAGGACCTGGTCCCTTTCCAGGTGTATTGTTTGTGAGTATTCGCAAGAGCACAGATCCGGACTTGCTATACTTTTGCGATGAGGTCTTCTCGTCGAGCCCATGATTGGTAGTTGATATTCTTATGTGTATGTATCTTGACTATTCTATATTTTAGTTCGGTAGTGGATTTGTGTCCATCCGACTATCATCATTAGATGTTTTATTTTGAGTTCTAGTTATAGTTATTGGTTATTCAATTATATATAATTTTCTGTGGATGAGATTTAGGTTATACCCTGTGATTTGTGATGGTTATATACCACTTGTGAATTCTGTTATTCATATACAGCGTATGTATGCTATGGTTTTCATATATCGGAGTGCCATATTCATACGGCTGGCATGCTTACGTGTTCTAGTCCTACGTATTTTGGGACTAGGGCGTGACATATTTTTAGTGGTGGCCCATGCAGGTCAAGAGCATATTGTCTCGGTTACGTTACTGTACCGAGCAAGCCTGCACCTAGGATTAGAGTATAGGATATCATCCGTAATTAACTATGACTTATCCTCCTTCCAATCAGTTCTATTTACCAAATTGCATCCTGCTTGATTCATGTGCTTCCCTAATAGTTCCTAGAGTATAGCCTTCTCCTAGGATACATAAGTCCCTATTGTTAGATAATAAGTAGGGTAACCTTCCTATTAATAGTATATCTAGGATAACGATACATCACTGAGTTAGAATACTTAATGAAACTCTAGCGCCCCTTACCTATAGATTAAATTACCATTACCCCTCGATATATGTATGAAGACTTGAGAGTAGTATAGACACTACTAGAGTAGTTAGATAGTGCCCATAAGGTCTGACCCTGGTATTAAGGAACCAATAAAAACATAAGGTCAAATATTAGGGCTAACCTAGCTTTTCATGGTAAGATAGTATTATAGAACTATACATTTAGATTCTTGTGTTGAGATTAGTAGGCAATACTTTAGAAAGCCAAGAGCAATGCTTAGAATATTTTTCTCGATCAAACCTCGAACATAGAGATTAGCATACCATCTTTCCCTTAGGAAACCGTAATGTTATCTAGAGTCCTTCTATTTAATTCCACATTCGTTCCTCCGAGACCTTAGCGCTCGCAAATTATGCAGCGACTAATTATGTTCTTTTATCGTGCCACCTAACGCTTCCATTCTTAATGTTAACCCTTCTGTTCTATGAGCACTATGACTAAGACTTAAGATGACCATGACCTATATAATAGGATACTCTAATAAGTACCAAGACACCATCTTGTAAACCTTAATATGAATTCCTACATTTTCCTTAAGGCATTAGCGTACTAATTTATTATTTTAAGTTGGGTAGTATGCCTCGCCACCTAGTATCACGTAGTCCTCTTAACCCATTGATGAAGTATAACCGAATGACACTGACTTTAGACTTGCATAAGAAGATAGCATTTAGACTATAGAAATTGGAGGCCCTATCCCTATTTTGTCGACTAGCGACTTATACAAGGAGTTAGTATGACAACTGTAGAGATTGTAGAGTCTTATATATATATATATTTTTGTGAACTTGAATTATTTGGTAACTTCTCTCATCATAATCTAGCGTACTTATATTTTCTGTACTACCTTGACTTATGCCGCTATTATAGCCTAGTTTTGCAAGCTTATCTTTTTATCGAGATTGTTCATGACATATGTATTATTGGGTCGACACACTAATACATTTGTCTGTTCAGAATCAGTGTATTACGGTCTGATCAACCTTAGTGCATTTTGGTTCGCTCTTCGCACGACTACTTTACGTGGATTGAGATATATAGTTGACTAGTAGACGAATATACTTGTCCTCTAGATATGTCTGAGCATATCGTATCAGTTACATAACTGTACTAATACGAGCATGCAGATAAGAAATTACCAACTAGGATTTCAATCCACGACTACTTCGACAATTCTGATTCAAAATCTTTAAACGCCTTGATTCCCATACTTCTACCCTATGACCTCCCCCTTGAACTCTTTATTATTGCCTCCTGTCTTCCCTTATTCCGGAAAGACGAAATCTCGTGCCTAGTATAAGTTGACATACAGTGAGTACTAGATATACACCCTAGGCCAATCATATTACTAGATGACTGCCTTTTATAGCTGATTAAGGGTATATCATAGGTGATATATTTGGTGTTTAAATTTTTGAAGATTTAGTAACATGATTAAGTAATTTGAGGAATAAGATTTCTTAAATGTACAGCTTATGTGATAGATGGATAAATTCTAAGTTGGATAGAAGTCGCATTGTCAACTTGAGGTAAAATTTTTTAGATTGTGATCAAGTAAGATTAGATTGAGAAATTTAAGTAATTTAATTTTGAGAATTTTTAGAAGAATGTCACGACCCGCACCCGGAAGTTCGGGCACGAGTGCGTGGGTACGTCCAGCCTACGCCGCAGAGTCGGCGGTAGTACGCTGTCTAGGTCAATCCATCTAACTAGTCTAACTCATTCACAACAACATAGGCAAGATAATAATGAGAATAGAATCTTAAATTATGCAACTGGAATGAATGTGACAACAATTCAAATGTTTAAGTACAGAAATTCAATATTCAAATCGGGGACAAACCCGATAAATAAGATAAGAAATAGAAATGAAAGATAGCTACTACTAGCTACTCAGCAATAGGGGTCTCTTGAGTGGGTTCTGGCTCCTCATAGGTATCATCTGTACCCTCATAAGGACCATAATAAGTAGGGGCAAGATCCTCATCATCGCCTAAATCAACAGATCCAGTCAGGAAAGGAGCAAAGTACACAGTGCACAACAATGTTAAACTAAATATTTATGACAATTAAACATTGAGTATCATGTTAAGGAAATTGCATAAAGGAATGTTAATATCTCAGAGTCAACACTATAAACAGGAGTATGAGAAAACAGAAGTAAACGAGCAGGAAAAGAAACTATACAGTCAGCAAGAATATAACATGACTAGAAAATATCTGTATGAAACTTGTGTTTGTTTTTAGAATACTTAGTTGGCATGCAGGGGTTTATAAGGCTAATCCGGCCATCATGAACGGCTATTAGTCACGAATAATCGAGATCCGGCTGAAGGACAGTCGTGTACCAACAGCTATTATTCACGGCAAGGGAAAAGGTAAACTACATGCCTTTCAGTATTCTCCCACCCGACACGAGAAACAAGACATGAATTCCAAATATTCAAGACATGAAATATAGTATTCTAACACTACGTGTAATCAGCAAGAGTACTAGTAGAGCAGGGAATTTAATTATCACAATATAAAGATTAACTTGAAGTGCAGGTACTTGCCTGTTGTTTGGATCTGATTAAATTAGGTTCTTGGGAGAAATGTCCAGAGGTGAGTCCAAAAGCTGAAACAGACATTACCATCATTCTCAGAAGATGTCAAATAGCTAGAAACGCCTGTCCTTGGGTCCAATTTGGAGACAAGGGCAAAAACGGTAATTTCGGGTCAAAACGGGGTCTGCCGGTGGGCCCGCTTTGCACCGAAAAACGTGTCCAGGTCAACGGTCTCCAAATTCACCAAACTTAGTGTCAACAGGTCAGGAACGCTGATACGAACCCAACGGAACTTCCAGATTTGGATTCCGGTGAGCCGAACACAAAATCGCCTGTCGAGCGGGGCCTGTGGGGCCCACGACACGCGATTTCGTCAACGTTCTCAGAATCGAACCAAACTTGACCCACAGGACCAGCGTATCGCTACGAGTCCGATGGCGCAAGTTTCGTCTCGATCTGACGAGTGTGCACGAAGTTAGGGCGAATTGCCGAAAAGGCGGATACGGAGCGATGTCCGCGGATACGCGTTGATTTCGGTGTGCACGCACACCCGAATCAGCTTCCGCGAAATCTCACACGTCCGTATCAACGCTGCGCACGTATCTGTGAAAACCGCGCGCGACCAAGTCGTCCCGTTTGGCGGGACGTACTCGGTTCCGGGGTGAAATAGGGTCTGGTTTTTCCTGTTTTTGGATCGCGGTGTGCGATCACCACAGGACGCGATGTCCCGAACAGTTTGTCCGGACACCGAGAGGGTCGTACAGGCTTCGCGTAGGAATTGACGGAATCGAAAACGGAGATCAGGGTTGCAAGTTATGAATACCTGAAGGGGATCGAGAAACCAGGGTTTCTGAACCGAGTCCGACACGCGATTCGTGTCCTGGACGTGTCAGCGGCGTGTCCGGGCTCGTATCCGCGTCTGGGTCGTGTCCGCGGCGTGTCCGGTGCTGCTGGAGGGTGCGCCGGAGGCTGGCGAGGTCGGCCCGGGCTCTGGCGGCTCAGGCGAAGTCTTCGGCGGCGCACCGGAGCGGCGGGGATCGACGGCGGCTCTCGAATCAACGGGGGAAGTTGGACACGGGGGTCTGGCCGCCTGGGGAGGAGGAGGAGAGGGAGAGCGGCGGGTGGAGGAAGTGGTTCTGGGAGGTGGACGGCGGGGATCGGGGCTGCCGGAGATCGCCGGAAGGGGGTCGAGCTAGGTTTAGGGTTTCGGTTTGGGGGGGAGAACAAGGGCGGAGATGGGGTTTATATAGGGGGTTGCGAGGCGGGGTGAGGCCGGGGCGTGGGCGGGTGATCCGGAGGGGATGACGACGTGGGTGGTTCTCCGGCCACGTCGTCGGAGAACGCGGCGGGCGGCGGTCATTTCGGATCGAGGGGGAGGACTGGGTAGGGGTGCGGGTCCGGGTCGGGCGCGGATCCGGTCAGGCCGACCCGCCCGACCCGCTAAGCATAGGGCTGGGTCGGGTTGCAACTGGGCTCGGCCCACTGGGCCGGGCCCAAACCTAATAAAATAAATAAATAAAACAATAATAATAATAATAATCATAATAAATATTAATTAATTAATTAATAAATTTAGAAAATAGTTTTTAGGCTTTTAAAAATAGGTCTGAGGCCCAGAAAAATCCAGAAAAATTATCCTAAGTCCAATTTTTTATTTTACACCCAAAAATATTATTTTCATGACATTTTAATATTATTTATTGCCAATTAAAAATCATTTATAAATTGAAAACCTTGATTTTAATTACAGAAAATTCTCAGAAAATTCCAGAAAATTGGGAAAAATCCAAGATTGAATAATTTGAAAATTTGGGGGTTTACAACCTACCCAACTTACAAAAATTTCGTCCTCGAAATTTAAGAATAACAAGGCACGAAAGGAAAGGCCAAAAAAATAAAATACAATATACCTCAGGGTTCAAAAAGATAGGGGTATCGCTCTCTAATCTCGTCTTCTCGCTCCCAGGTGGATTCGCCGGGAGAATGGTGCTTCCAAGCTACGCGAACCAGTGAGATAACCTGGTTCCGTAGGACTTTCTCCGAGCGATCCAGGATCTCCACGGGTTGCTCTTGGTAAGTCAAACTTGGGCCTACTTCGAGCTCTGAGTGATCCAAAATGTGACTGGGGTCTGACACATACTTCCTCAGCTGCGACACGTGGAAGACGTTATGTACTCCATCCAGAGAGGGTGGCAATGCCAGTCGGTATGCCACTTCTCCGATTTTCTCCTGTATGCCAAAAGGTCCGATGAATCTTGGGCTGAGTTTTCTACTCCTTCCGAACCTAATGGTGCCACGTGTCGGGGAAATCTTTAAGAACACCAGCTCTCCAACCTTTAATAAAGTCACAATCAAGTCTTAGTTCCATAAGCAAAATATTTAAATTGACTTGAATTTTATAAATTTAATTACCTCAAATTCTAAGGGCCTTCGGTGGCTATTTGCCCAATGTCGTTGCCTGTCTTGAGCCACTCGAAGTCTGTCCCTTATTTGCTTTACCTTCTCAGCTGAATCGATCACCATCTCTGGTCCCAGTAGGGCTCTTTCTCCAACGTCGTCCCATGATAGCGGGGTACGACATCTTCGGCCATACAGGGCTTCAAATGGAGTCATCTCGATACTGGCTTGGTAGCTGTTGTTATAAGAGAACTCCACCAGATGTAAATAGTCTTCCCAGGATCCTCCAAAATCTAGAACACATGTACGGAGCATATCTTCAAGGGTCTGGATTGTACGTTCCGATTGTCCATCAGTTTGGGGATGATAAGCTGTGCTGAATTTGAGTTGCGTCCCCAAACTGGCTTGTAAGCTCTTCCAGAAGTGGGAGGTGAATCTTGAATCTCTGTCGGAGACAATACTTACTGGAACTCCATGCAGCCTAACAATATGTCTGATATATAAATCTGCCAGTTTCTCTGTAGATAGCCCTACTTTGAAAGGTAGAAAATGTGCAGACTTGGTCAGTCTATCTACTATCACCCAGATTGCATCCTTTCCACTAGGTGTCCTTGGAAGTCCGGAAACAAAATCCATTGTGATATGTTCCCATTTCCATTCCGGAATGGGTAGTGGTTGAAGCAATCCTCCAGGTCTTTGTCTTTCTGCCTTGACTTGCTGGCACACTAAACAACGAGATACGAACCTGGATACTTCTCTCTTCATGCCATGCCACCAAACATGCGTCCTCAGGTCCCTGTACATCTTGTTGGCTCCTGGATGTATAGAGTACTGCGATCTGTGCGCCTCTTGCATAACTTCTTCTCTTATGTCTCCTTGAGGTACACATAATCTGTCGCCATGCCTCAGTGATCCATCTTCATGAATTCTGAACTCTTCTACTAATCCAGCTTGTACTTGACCTCGAAGGCTTCGCAGGCCTTCGTCTTGAAACTGAGTCTCCTTGATCTTGTCTATTAAGGTAGACTGAATCTGCAAGTTCATCATTTGGCCCTCTTTTCCTGGGATAATTACTTCAATACCTAAACTTTCCAAGTCCTCCAGCAGGTGTCTGTCCATAGTCAAGTACATCGCCATAGGATACCTGCTTAGAGCATCAGCAACTACATTTGCCTTCCCAGGGTGATATTGAAGAGTGATATCAAAGTCTTTCATTAGTTCCAGCCACCTTCTTTGCCTCATGTTTAGCTCTTTCTGAGTGAAAATATATTTTAGACTTTTATGGTCTGTAAATATTTCCACCCTTTCTCCATAAAGATAATGCTTCCATAGTTTAAGAGCAAAAATGACAGCTGCTAATTCTAAATCATGAGTTGGATAATTCTTTTCATGTGGTCGAAGCTGTCTAGAGGCATATGCTATTACCTTCTTGTTCTGCTCTAGTACACAACCTAGACCTTTTCCAGAAGCATCACTATAAATAGCGAAACCTCCGGTTCCGGAAGGTAAGGTTAGAATAGGGGCAGAAGTCAGTCTTTTCTTCAATTCCTCAAAAGCACGCTGACATTCATCAGTCCAGGTGAACTCTTCATCTTTTCTTGTTAATTTTGTCATGGGCTCCGCAATTCTAGCAAAGTCCTTCACAAACTTTCGATAGTAGCCAGCTAGTCCCAGGAAACTTCTAATCTCAGCTACAGAGTCTGGAGTGGGCCAGGATTCTACTGCAGCTATCTTCTTAGGGTCTACTGCTATTCCATCTCCAGTCACAACATGTCCCAAGAATTCTACTTTGTCTAGGAAGAAAGCATATTTAGACAATTTTCCATAAAGTTTTTCCTTCCTCAAAGTCTCCAATGCTAACCTCAAATGTTCTTCATGTTCTTCGGGGGTCTTGGAGTAGATCAAAATATCATCAATGAAGACTACTACAAATTTGTCTAGGTATGGCTGGAAAACTCTGTTCATTAGGTTCATAAAAACTGCTGGAGCATTCGTCAACCCGAACGGCATTACTAAGAATTCGTAGTGTCCGTTCCGGGTATTGAAAGCAGTTTTAGGGATGTCTTCTTTTCTCACCCTTACTTGGTGGTAACCCGACCTCAAATCAATCTTGGAAAACACCCGAGCTCCACTCAACTGATCAAATAAGTCATCTATCCTGGGCAGGGGATACTTATTCTTAATTGTTAAGGCATTTAAGGCCCTATAGTCAATACACATTCTGGATGTTCCGTCCTTCTTGGGCACAAATAGTACTGGGGCTCCCCAAGGTGAGACACTAGACCTAATGAAACCTTTGTCTTCTAGCTCTTTGATTTGTTCATTTAGTTCTATTATCTCGTTCTTGTTGATTCTGTAGGGGTTCTGAGATACTGGTGCTGCTCCTGGCACTAAGTCAATGGAGAATTCAACTTCTCGGTCTGGGGGTAATCCTGGGAGATCCTCAGGGAAGACATCAAGGTATTCAGAGATGATAGGTGGCAATTCTTCTGTTACTAGGGCTCCACAAATTATGTTATTACCCATTTCTCTAGAACCTCTAGCAAATTCAAATTCTGGCTTGCAAGGGGGTCTGAAGATTACACTGCCTCTGTGACAGTCTATTGTGGCATGATGTTGACTTAACCAATCCATACCCAGTATAATATCAAAACTGGGCACTGGCATTACAAGTAGTCTAGCATACAGTTCTCTTCCACATAATGTAATAGGACAATTGTTACAGGCATCACTAACCGGGATGATTCCTCCACCGGTAATGATCTTATAACAATTCCTAAGGGGTTTAGTGATTAAGTTGTGCTTCATAAGGAATTCTACTGACATGAATGAATGTGAAGCTCCAGAGTCAAATAAAGTAATAGCTGGTATTGAATTTATAAGCACAGAACCTGTGATCACGTCAGCTGTGGCTTCCGCTTCTTCCAAAGTCATTGCATAAGCACGGCCTTGCTGCGGTGCACCCCTCTGTTGCTGCTGTTGGTGCTGAGCAAAGCGTTGTTGTTGAGTTGGAAGCGGGGGTCCCCTTTGTTGTGCTGCTGGGGGCCTGGCCTGGACTGGAGCCTTTGGTGCAGCTGGACGTCCTTGAGCAGCAGGACAGTCCCTCAATTGATGTGCTGGGGAACCACAATAGAGGCAAGCACCTAGCCTCTTTCTGCAGTCTTGCCAAGTGTGGCCTGGTTTTTGGCAATAATTGCAAGGGGGAGCTCGCTGGTTCTGTCCTTGAGCCTGGGGTGCTGGAGCTCGAGGGGGAGGACGCTGATTTTGCTGCGGGGCCCTCTGCTGTTGTTGTTGTTGAAAAGGGCGTTTGTTGGGTCCCGTATTTCCGGTATCTCTTTCTCGTTTCAGTTTGTGCCCCATATCTCTCTCGACGCCTTGAGCCACGCTCAAAATCTCCTCATAGGTGTGAGCTCGGCTGGTGGTGACAGCAAGGCGGATATCCGGAGATAGCCCCTTCTTGAATCTACGGGCTCTGTCCTCCGGGGTACGAACCATGTACTCCGCAAAGTGGCTTAACCTGCTAAATTCAGCAGTATATTCATCAACAGTCATGTTACCTTGTTCCAGTCTCTCGAATTGGCTTTCGAGAGCTTCCCGAGCCACTTTGGGGTAGAATTTCTCCTTGAATAGCCTCTTGAAGTCCTCCCAGGTGACGTCGGAAGCAGATAGTTGGGGTTCATCTCTGAACCAGGTTCGAGCAATGTCGAACAGTTGCAGGCTTGCGGATTCCACTTTGAGATCATCGGGAACCCGGGCAGTCTTCAGGAGTCTCTCGACATTCTCTATCCACTCATCGGCATAGAGAATGCCCTCAGTTCCATAGAATTCCAGAGGCCTAAGGTTCTTGAAGTCTTTAGCACTCCCTGGCCTCTTGAGTGACGACTCCTGGGGTTTAAGAGCTTCTGAGAGGCTGGTCCGCAGAAGTGCCGTCTGTTCTTTCTGGGATTCCACTAATCCCTGGAATACTCCTATTAGCTGTGCCCCATCTAAGGTAACTGCCGGAACAGATGGGGGCGGCGGGAGTGCAAGAGTCTCGGGCACATTCGGCTCAGCTGGTTCTGATGTGCCTCCTACTGTGTTCCTGGTCTGGACCATTCTGAAAGATTAAGGGATAGGAAGATCAGAATAGAAATACTTGGAAATCAAAGGCGATAGAAAAAATTGAGCAGCAATGATATCAAGAATTGAAATAAGGACGCTATACTGTGAATGAGCTTTTCCTAGAATCCTCAATCTTATTCCATACCCTGTCATAGGGTATTACCCTATTTTAGGATAGGACCTGCATGGGCCACCATAAAAACGTGTCACAACCCGCACCCGGAAGTTCGGGCACGAGTGCGTGGGTACGTCCAGCCTACGCCGCAGAGTCGGCGGTAGTACGCTGTCTAGGTCAATCCATCTAACTAGTCTAACTCATTCACAACAACATAGGCAAGATAATAATGAGAATAGAATCTTAAATTATGCAACTGGAATGAATGTGACAATAATTCAAATGTTTAAGTACAGAAATTCAATATTCAAATCGGGGACAAACCCGATAAATAAGATAAGAAATAGAAATGAAAGATAGCTACTACTAGCTACTCAGCAGCAGGGGTCTCCTGAGTGGGTTCTGGCTCCTCATAGGTATCATCTGTACCCTCATAAGGACCATAATAAGTAGGGGCAAGATCCTCATCATCGCCTAAATCAACAGATCCAGTCAGGAAAGGAGCAAAGTACACAGTGCACAACAATGTTAAACTAAATATTTATGACAATTAAACATTGAGTATCATGTTAAGGAAATTGCATAAAGGAATGTTAATATCTCAGAGTCAACACTATAAATAGGAGTATAAGAAAACAGAAGTAAACGAGCAGGAAAAGAAACTATACAGTCAGCAAGAATATAACATGACTAGAAAATATCTGTATGAAACTTGTGTTTGTTTTTAGAATACTTAGTTGGCATGCAGGAGTTTATAAGGCTAATCCGGCCGTCATGAACGGCTATTAGTCACGAATAATCGAGATCCGGCTGAAGGACAGTCGTGTACCAACAGCTATTATTCACGGCAAGGGAAAAGGTAAACTACATGCCTTTCAGTATTCTCCCACCCGACACGAGAAACAAGACATGAATTCCAAATATTCAAGACATGAAATATAGTATTCTAACACTACGTGTAATCAGCAAGAGTACTAGTAGAGTAGGGAATTTAATTATCACAATATAAAGATTAACTTGAAGTGCAGGTACTTGCCTGTTGTTTGGATCTGATTAAATTAGGTTCTTGGGAGAAATGTCCAGAGGTGAGTCCAAAAGCTGAAACAGACATTACCATCATTCTCAAAAGATGTCAAATAGCTAGAAACGCCTGTCCTTGGGTCCAATTTGGAGACAAGGGCAAAAACGGTAATTTCGGGTCAAAACGGGGTCTGCCGGTGGGCCCGCTTTGCACCGAAAAACGTGTCCAGGTCAACGGTCTCCAAATTCACCAAACTTAGTGTCAACAGGTCAGGAACGCTGATACGAACCCAACGGAACTTCCAGATTTGGATTCCGGTGAGCCGAACACAAAATCGCCCGTCGAGCGGGGCTTGTGGGGCCCACGACACGCGATTTCGTCAACGTTCTCAGAATCGAACCAAACTTGACCCACAGGACCAGCGTATCGCTACGAGTCCGATGGCGCAAGTTTCGTCTCGATCTGACGAGTGTGCACGAAGTTAGGGCGAATTGCCAAAAAGGCGGATACGGAGCGATGTCCGCGGATACGCGTTGATTCCGGTGTGCACGCACACCCGAATCAGCTTCCGCGAAATCTCACACGTCCGTATCAATGCTGCGCACGTATCTGTGAAAACCGCGCGCGACCAAGTCGTCCCGTTTGGCGGGACGTACTCGGTTCCGGGGTAAAATAGGGTCTAGTTTTTCCTGTTTTTGGATCGCGGTGTGCGATCACCACAGGACGCGATGTCCCGAACAGTTTGTCCGGACACCGAGAGGGTCGTACAGGCTTCGCGTAGGAATTGACGGAATCGAAAACGGAGATCAGGGTTGCAAGTTATGAATACCTGAAGGGGATCGAGAAACCAGGGTTTCTGAACCGAGTCCGACACGCGATTCGTGTCCTGGACGTGTCAGCGGCGTGTCCGGGCTCGTATCCGCGTCTGGGTCGTGTCCGCGGCGTGTCCGGTGCTGCTGGAGGGTGCGCCGGAGGCTGGCGAGGTCGGCCCGGGCTCTGGCGGCTCAGGCGAAGTCTCCGGCGGCGCACCGGAGCGGCGGGGATCGACGGCGGCTCTCGAATCAACGGGGGAAGTTGGACACGGGGGTCTGGCCGCCTGGGGAGGAGGAGGAGAGGGAGAGCGGCGGGTGGAGGAAGTGGTTCTGGGAGGTGGACGGCGGGGATCGGGGCTGCCGGAGATCGCCGGAAGGGGGTCGAGCTAGGTTTAGGGTTTCGGTTTGGGGGGGAGAACAAGGGCGGAGATGGGGTTTATATAAGGGGTTGCGAGGCGGGGTGAGGCCGGGGCGTGGGCGGGTGATCCGGAGGGGATGACGACGTGGGTGGTTCTCCGGCCACGTCGCCGGAGAACGCGGCGGGCGGCGGTCATTTCGGATCGAGGGGGAGGACTGGGTAGGGGTGCGGGTCCGGGTCGGGCGCGGATCCGGTCAGGCCGACCCGCCCGACCCGCTAAGCATAGGGCTGGGTCGGGTTGCAACTGGGCTCGGCCCACTGGGCCGGGCCCAAACCTAATAAAATAAATAAATAAAACAATAATAATAATCATAATCATAATAAATATTAATTAATTAATTAATAAATTTAGAAAATAGTTTTTAGGCTTTTAAAAATAGGTCTGAGGCCCAGAAAAATCCAGAAAAATTATCCTAAGTCCAATTTTTCATTTTACACCCAAAAATATTATTTTCATGACATTTTAATATTATTTATTGCCAATTAAAAATCATTTATAAATTGAAAACCTTGATTTTAATTACAGAAAATTCTCAGAAAATTCCAGAAAATTGGGAAAAATCCAAGATTGAATAATTTAAAAATTTGGGGGTTTACAAAGAATGATTAAGATGATGATGATTCAATAAATTTTAGAACATTGATATTGCGGACCAAATATTTATACTTGAGCGCATGATTTAAATTTTGGATATTGAAGGTTGAATCATTGATTTAAATTTTGAGGATAAATATAAAAATCTAGATTCGGACAATTGGTGAATTAGAATTCAAATTTCATAAATTTAGGCCTTAAATTAAAAGTTAAATATTGATTGTGGAATTACCTATTTGAAAATATTGAGGATATAAATTAAAAAAATATAATAATAAAAAAAATGAAGAGTACGGAATTCACAAGTTGAGGATAGAAATAATAGTTGATTATAATTATTTTCTAGAGGAAATTTTAATAGTTGAAGATTATGATATAAATTCTGATGTAGGATGTCATAGAGATTTGAATTAGATTGGACGTGGATTATTTAAATTGAGAATCGAGAAGACAGCGTAATGTGTTCACGTTCGATTTAAATAATGGTTCAATTTAAAAGGGATTCTGATGGATTTGAATAAGTTAAATTTTGGAAGAGATTACTTTTTAACTTGTCTTACGTACGCAAGTGAATGAGTTAAACCAATTATGCCTTATTTTAATTTCAAGGACGAAATTATTTTTAAGTTGGGTAGATTGTAAACTCCCTCACCCGAAATTAGGTTTACTTGGCATAAATAGAGAAACTAGGGCTAGTTGAATCCAAATAGAAATAGGACACAGTGTTTATTTAATTTTGTATTGTTTATGATCCGTAGCGCACCTTACCGTTGCTTCGTTAATTGGAGCACTACACTAGCCTTTGCCTATCTGTAAATTTCACAACCCTGTCCTAGACATGACCACCATCTATTCTGACCTTTGTATAACTTATAATCATACTTTCTTGTGCTACATTTTAGTCGCACAATAAACGTCGCGGACGTATTTATTTCATTCTAATTAAAATATGACTTTTTACCCTTGTGCGTTCCAATCAAAATTGGAGACACAACCTTGACCGTTTTATACAACCCAAAATTTATTAATATTCTACACTATACCCTCTATGTCCCTGACACTTGTGTCCCACCTAATTTTAATCCCATGTACTTCTAATTAATTCCAGAACACCTTGCGCAGTATTTTAATTTATTAAAATCCAATTTCCATCTTTGCGCAATTTTTCTAATTGTTGGGCGCTTTTATGCAAAAACGCATTGAGGTGTCCCCACCATTGGACAATACATGAAGAAACCCAATTTTCCCTTTACGATAATTTTTCCGTAATTTTTGGGATGTGCAACGCGCAACATCGCCCTGTTATTTTAAATCTATCCTTGCATTTAATTAATGCAAATTCTAGCCCTCCCAACATCCCCCTGAGAGCCGAAGCCCAAGCCCAAGGAGCATTGACCCAGCCCAAATTCTAGGTCAAACCCAAGTCCAAATTTCTACATGTATAAATATACAATTATATTTCTTTTTCCTTTCCTTTTTCTAGGTTAAACGTAAAACTAACCCCTAAATCTAATTCCCAGCCGTCACTGTTCATCCATTTTCTGTTCACCTCCCCCTCCGGCGAAAACGATCCACCCCAGGTCAGCCCTTCGCCGGAGCTCCGCCGGCCCCTCCCCGAGTTCACCTCCTCTTCTCCTTCCTCCTCTCCCTTTGCTACTCGCCGGACTCGCCATCACCATCACCGTGGTCCTCCCCCATGGCCGGAGACCCATCCCTTCTCCTCCTTCGACTCGACTTGACTAGAGTCGGCCCTGACCCCGACGGTACAGCGCAGGCGACTCCCCGCCGACGGAGTCGACAACACCCCCACCACCATCGTCTCCACTTCACCCTCCTTCAACCTCTCGACCGCCGGATCTCCCTCTCCCCCGGCGACTGAGTGTCGACCCGATCCACCCACCACTCGCCTCCTCCTTCTCCAACTGCTGTGCACCCCAACCGCCGACAGCAGCCATCCCTCCGATGTCCCCTAGCCACGGCCGCTATCAGCTCCGCCATTGCCGACCTCCTGTCCTCTCCTTCCTCGCCTCGATCTCCCTCGACGGAGTCCGCCGACCCACCATCACCGAGCTCGACTTCCCCACCTCCAAAAGACCGCCGCCTGAACTTTATCTTTCCGCTTCCACGACACCTCGAGCCTCCTTCATTGACGACCTTCACCATCATCTCCACCTTCCCCCCCCCCCGACTTCACCGCCGGCAGCACCCACCACTCCTCCACGAACTCCTCCCCATCTCGTCGGACCTCCCGGCTCCGTCCTCCTCCATACACGAACCACCACCCTGAACTCCTCCTCCTCTTCCCCTCGACTCGCCGGAGAAGTTCCCCCTGGCCGGACTCCGGCAGGAACCCTCCGGTCAGTCGTCAACATCATCCACGACCATCATCCCCACCTCTATTATCTTCACCATCATCATTGCCATCGTCGTCGTTGTCATCGACCCTAACATCGTCGTCACCCTCGTCGTCCTTATCCTCACCATCGTCCACGTCGTCATCCTCATCATCATCATCCTAGTCGTCATCATCATCGTTCTTGGCATCATCATTATCCATTCTCAACACATAAAACCCTAATCATTGCCTCGTCATATTTATTACCACCATCATCATTATCATCCTAACATCCTCCTCACCTCATCACCATAATCAGTATCACCCTTAGCAACCTCAATCATCGTCACCCTCGTCCTTATCGATATCATAAACCCGTCACCCTTACCAGACAACCTGTAGCAGTCACCCCCGATTTCCGTACCTGTACACGCTGACCCCAGAGACCTGTTGGATTTATTTGTGCGACTTCAGGAGCAGATTATTGGGACTATACAACCGCTTGCCAGGTAAGTATACCTTGCCTTGTTGTACTATTTAAATTCTGTATTATTATTTGCATATTTATATTATATAACTGTGCGCATCCGAGAGAGACTCGGGTGCAGTCAACGGAGGCGTTGACGTTAGGACTTATGTCTGACCTAGTGTCTAGTAGACCCACCTAAAGTTGTGGAGTTATTGGTATGACTCCCAGGCCTTGACACATTTCTTACAAGTGTTGTGAGTCTCATGTAGGGCACGGTCCTGCGTATGTGGTTGGCAACCTGTACGTGTAGGCATGCGACGGATAGGGTATAACTGCTAATAGTGATGCATGTTAGAAGACTTAGCAGTTATTGGTAGGCGGAGCATAGACTATCGTAGTACGTTGGTCCAATTCTTGTCCTTATTTAGTTGTAAGGTTGGACTACTGTTCTAACGATAGACTATGAGCTAGAGTTACGACGCCGCAGCGTAGTAGCTAAGACGTATTGTGGATACAACATGCATAGATTATTGGGCAGGGAGGACGAATAGTAGGCAGACACCCACTTTCTTTATACTGCTGCCACACTCGACGGAGTGATATGGACGATATACTACACTGCTGCCACACTCTTCGGGGTGATATGGATGTTATATTATACAGATGCCATGCTCTCGGAGATGGACGTTATTACTGAGCGCCCTCCTATGGGGGCATATGTGGCATATACTAACCAGTTGTCACGATTGATGAATTACGTCAGCATATGTCTAGCCTACACTCTCTTATACACTCAAAGTTGTCCTCAAGTTGCATTTTACTTAGATGGTTAGGTCACCCTAGAGTTTTTACAGTATTTACTTTATGGCATACTTTTATGTATCTTGTTACGTCCCTCTGAGGACCTGGTCCCTTTCCAGGTGTATTGTTCGTGAGTATTCGCAGGAGCACAGATCCGGACTTGCTACGCTTTTGCGATGAGGTCTTCTCATCGAGCCCATGATTGGTAGTTGATATTCTTATGTGTATGTATCTTGACTATTCTATATTTTAGTTCGGTAGAGGATTTGTGTCCATCCGACTATCATCATTAGATGTTTTATTTTGAGTTCTAGTTCTAGTTATTGGTTATTCAATTATATATGATTTTCTGTGGATGAGATCTAGGTTATACCCTATGATTTGTGATGGTTATATACCACTTGTGAATTCTGTTATTCATATACAGCGTACGTATGCTATGGTTTTCATATATCGGAGTGCCATATTCATACGGCTGACATGCTTACGTGTCCTAGTCCTACGTATTTTGGGACTGGGGCGTGACAGAGATCCACGTCTCTCACGACTCCTCAACTCCCATGATCTTCGTCAACAATTGATGACGTGGGGAGGTGGTTTCATCCACTTCCCCCATGTCCGCCACTCTCTCTGTTCAGATCTCGAGCCCAACAGCGTACGTAGGCAACCGTTCACCAACCGTCGGCCATCATCCGTCTCCCACAACTCTATATTAGATCATAACTGAACCAAGTGCAAACCACCTGGCATATCAAGAGAGAAGCACTCCTTTCTAGGGCCATGATCCATACAGGTCACGTTGGAACGTGGGCTACACATTATCCATTATACGCTACAATCATGCCTAAGAAAGCTCCCCACTCAGCGGCTATGACCAGATGATCATCTCTCTATAAATACTCAGCAATTCGCAACTTTTCAAAAGAGGGCCAACAAGACAACAAAAAATAGCCTCGACACCAAGCTTCTGCTCCACTACAAAAATACAGAGTTATAGCGACATAATATTGTCGCTAAAATGCCTATTTTGTCGCTATTTGAATTTAGCGACGAATTAGCGACAAAATTATGGTGTCAGTAATTTAAGTGTTGCTGCCATAATTCCGTCGCCATGACGATGAATTAGCGACGGACATAGTGACGTAATGTCAACAACGGATTAGTGACATACTATTTACGTCGCTACTTTTAGTGACAGATTAGCGACGAAATTTTGACAAAAATTGTCAGCCAATTTTTATCAAATTTTTCAGAAGATCACCTACTGATATTTTGTCGCTAATTTGTCGTTAACAGCGACGGTCTTAGCGATGGATTTAATGACTATTTCTGATATATATTTGGTATATTTTTGGTACCAAACATATTTAGCGACGGATTTTTTGTTGCTATGACGTCGTTGATACGTCGATGATCCGTCGTTGATATATCGATGTCTATGTCCAAACCCTTCAAAGTGAAGGGCCAATATTGTATCTTCTATCACAGTCGGTAATCCATTTACCTCTTTCCAAACTTCGTCTCCGTTACTGCATTCAATTGCCTATAGTTGATGCACAACCTCGTTGACCCATCCTACTTCTTTACTAAAACTACTGGCTCTCCTCAAGGTAATCTACTGGTTCGAATAAGCTTATTCGCCTTCAGTTCTTCTACGTGTTGGTACAACTTGTCTAGTTCTGATGGTGCCATCTGATGAACCTTACAAAATATTGGTCCTGCTCCAGGAATCAACTCTATACAAAACTCCATATCTCTCACTGGTGGTAACCCTAGGAGTTCTTCTGGGAATACATCTAAAAACTCCTTAACTATCCCAGGAAGTTGTTCTTCTGCTATTACTACCACCGCAATCCTCTCTTCATATTGGTCTTCCACAGATCTATCAAAGGCGAAGTCTTCTGTGCTTGGGATACTAAACAATACCCTACCCCTATGGCAATCTATCGTAGCAAGACTGTCTCTCAGCCAGTCCATGCTTAGGATAACGTCAAAGTTACCCATAGAAAACTCGATCAACCGTGCAGGTAATGAATGCTCGCACACTACGACTGAATATGCTATGCACACTCTACTAACTTCTACGAGCTTATTATAGTGAGTATATTCAACCTCTTTGGCAACACCTCAAACTCTAATCCAATACGTATCATAAATCATGCAGATATAAATGAATGAGATGCACCCGAATCAAATAATGCTACAGCAGGAAAATATGCGACAGAGATGTTACCTGCCACCATATCGCCTGATGCCAAAGCTTCTTCCAAGAACAAAGTAAATGCTTGCCCTTGGCCCTACTGCGCTCCTCGTTGTTGTCTCCCTTGGAATGTTGTTATGGCCTCTGCTGGCCCTGCTGTTGATTCTGTTGCTGTTGGTATATTTGAGCTTGCGTCGCTAACGGACGCTGAGCTAATGGTCGTACTGCTATCGCTAGCCCTCTGTGCTGAACTGCCATTGGTGCTGGCAGTGTTGGTAACTGTTGGACTGGCCCTTCTTGTAAACCCCCTAATTTTAATTTATATTTTAAGTATTTTTTTATTTAATTATTTAAAATTCTTTAAAAAAAATTCTTAGTTAATTAGAAAGTGAATTCTTGGTATATTTGCTTATATAAATATTTATTTAAAACTATTTCATGAAAACTATTTTTTTATTCTCATTTGTTAAAGCAAAATAATTATCCTAAGAATTTATTATATGTAAATATATTTTTGTATTATATATTCTCATTTATATATATAAATATATATGCATATAGATTATTTTTAGTGGAAAGAAAGAAAGAAACAAAACAACTATAGCACCAACACAACTAATACACACACGCACACAACCATCCCCCTAATATGAATCACCCTACCCCCCCAGGACCGCGGACATAGATGGGTAGCCGACCCGCTCCCTCCCTCTATATATATGTACCATATACTAACAAACTTAAACCCTAACTACTCACCTCACCCTACCTCCCAGCGGCCTACCCGATCCCTGCCCATCGTCCGCCGCCGCCTGAAGTCATCGAAAATAGCCGACGAACCCGACCGCACACCCCGCGCGTGACAGAACAGCCCCTCGAACCCCTTTCTTTTAGGTATCATAACTTCCTTCTCTCTTGATATTTTCTCGAACGGTTTCTCCGTACATGCTCACAACATGACCCTCTAGGATTTTCTTTAAGTGGATGAATTTAGGTGGCCTCAATTGAGAGAAAAATTGCCTAAAAGTTGGGCAGTAAACTGTTCCTAAACAGCTCAAAAAATTAGTCCAAGTACCCATGTTCGCCCCCAGTTTCTATCAACTCGTTCAATATTTTTAAAATCTATTTGAAGAAACTTATTCACAACATAACCAAGATTATTTCTATTCTTTTAGTTTATTTTTATTTGCTTTTAATCACAAGTTATTTTGTTTCCAAAATGAGCAAAAATTATGTTTTTAAAACCCAAAAAGTTGCGATACGGAGTGTGTCCCGCCAAAAGGGACCTCCTCGTCGCATATTAATTATACCGAAAGGCGTGTGTGGTATATCCTGACGTGTAAACTTTTGCAGAAGTTGATTTGGATGTGTGTGCACGACGGAATCAACTCGTATCCGTAAAAAGTCATCCTTATTAGCATTATGCAAATTTTCCAATTAGTTTGTGATCGTTCATCGGATCACCACAAAACTTGCGCCATTGGACTCGCAGTATTTGATTTATCCTGTGACCCAAGTTTCGTCTGATTCTAAGTCAGTCGACGGATCGCCGTTCCGCGGGCCCCACGATTCGACTTAACGACCAATTTTTTGATCAGCTCACCGGAATCCAAAACTGGACATATCGTTGAGTTCCTATAATCAATTTTGATTTGTTTGACCTACAAATTATCCTATTTAGAGACCTTTACCCCTGACACATATTTCGGTGCAAAGTGGCCCACATGTAGACCCCGCTTTAGCCAAAAATTACCATTTTAGCTCCTGTGTCCAAATTGGACGAAATGGTAGAGTTTTCTGGCTATCTTGCTTATTCCAGAAATATTGATGATTTTTATTTCAGCATCCGGAGATGTTTGTTCAGTTTTTATATTTTCTGGTTCGATGTATCCTATTGTCTTGCGTCATTTCAGTACCAAACCATTGCCAAGCAAGTATATCTTGCCATGATAACTGTTTATTTACATTTTTTTATAGCGTATTGTATTTTTGTTACTTATTTACTTAGTTATTTTTTATAAAAATTGTGCGACCAAGATAGACTTGGGTGCAACGGCGGATTGCGTCGTCTTTATTTTGTTTACCATGCATATTGACCTAGAGTTATGCGACCACCCTATAATTGTGACGTATTCTCATATCTCCATAACCATGACACATACTTTGTTCATACACGGATGTGTGATACGCGTGAGAGGGTACAAACCATCCTATTCGGGTCGCTCCCGATACGTAATAAACGTATGTCGGCCTAGTCATATTTAGTGTCTAGGTGCATTCATTGGACTTAGTTGTGAGAAACTGGACCTGTCGTGTCATGGACACGATTTTGAATAGTCGTTTGGGTGGGGAGGATATATACGAGTCATTTGGGCTACTTTACACATTCCCTTTGTAACCCGCATGCTCCGCCGGAGATCCGTGGTCAGATGACCCTTATATTATTTACAGGCGACCTCTGACGATCGAAATACGTTATGCTTTGTAGGACATTGATTCTCCGAGAGAATTATGCCAATCCCATTTTTAGCTATACAATCCATTCGTGCAAAGGTTATCCTCAATTGCATTCACGTAGCTTGGTTAGTTTACCCAATACATATATTTATATTCAGTTTATGATTGACATGCTTCTATGTATCTTGTTATGTCCCTCTAAGGACCTGGTCCATTTCCAGGTGTAGACAATCATGGCTATTTGCAGAAGCACAGATCGGGACTTGCTGCTTTTTTCTCTTTCAAGGAAGTCTTTCCTTCGATCCTCTCTAATCACTAGATGATGTACTTATTATATTTTCTTTCATATCCTAGTTTGGTAGTGGATTTGTCTACACCCAACCATTGGTCTTCTCGACTATTTCATACTTGGTTCATTGCCATATTTGATTATTTATTTCTATTGGTTTTGTGGATGAGATTTGTATTGCCTGTGACTTGTGACATTATATGTACTACTTGTGAATTATTATTCATAATACAGCGTACATATGTGTTATGGTTTCCATATATTGGAGTTGGCATATACATACAACTAGCATACTTACGTATTCCTAGTCATACGTATTTTGCATCATTGGATAATTGGCAATCCGGTGATCTGAACTACCGTACCTCATACACAACCTATTGGCTTCCCTATATACATCTTTAGTGTGGCCTCCTTTGCCACAGTAAGTACATCCCATTGTTGCTTCCTGGCAGTACTGCTGTTATTGCTGCCTCAGCTGCTGCCGAGATGGTGTTGTCAATGTCAAAACTGCCACCCTCCGTAGCACTGAATCATGAATACGAATGCCAGGTGATGTTGCTGACATTTGGGGTATTCCTCCACCTCCTCCTCCACTCTGAGCATAAAATCTCACTTGGCCTCCCGTCTTCGTCGATAACCTCTGTATGGTAAGTTCGTGCCTCTGATCTGCTATCAATACTTCCTAATAAGTCTTGTAGACGTGCCCCTCTACCAGTTGTAGAATCTCCAGATGAATTCTTTGCTAGAACCTCATTGCTTTGTCCGACTCCATAGACACCATAGTCGGAGCAAATCTACTTAGCCTACATAATTCTGTTGTATATCCGTCCACAGTCCTACCGGCTTGAGACCGATAAATCTCTGCTGAAGCTCATATTGTACGACGACTCCAAAATACTTTGCTTGAAACCGAGTCTTAAAACTGTCCCAAGAGATAGGATGCCTCAAGCCAATCTCTACTAACGCCCACCAGTCACGGGAAAGGTCTTGAAGCTGCAGTCGGACCTGGTTATTCTTTCATCAGCTAGAACCTTCGTTGCTATCAGAATAACCTCAATATCTTGCAACCATGTGTCTGCTGTGATAGCATCCTCCGTGCCATCAAAGTACCTTGGATTAAGTCGGCAAAATCTAATCGATTCCCCTGAATCATTCCTTCTGCCTCTCTCCAGAGTCGTCTATAAACCCTGACTCAATAAGGCATTCTGCTTAACATGTCCAACTTTTGGTTTCATCTATAATCATTCCTTCTGCCAGCTTCTTATCAAAGTACCTTGGGTTAAGTCGTCAAGTACCGCTGGTACTACTGGGGGTATGAGGATTTCAGGGGCTGGTTGCTCAACATGTCCAACTTTTGGTTCCACTGTGCCAACTTGCTCAACTATTAGCTCTATCCAAATTTGACTCTGAGCACGTGCTACCTTCCGTTGTTGCCTAGGTAGACCCTGTCCTAACATGTCAGCTGCTCCAGCAACTGAGAAAGCCCTAAAGAAAATGACAAGAAACATCAAGAACATGACGGGAAGGATCAAGTAGGCAAGCAATTTTAATAGTTCAATAATCGGTATCGAGTAAGACGAAACCAGATATCAAAGGAGACATGTTTGATTGAGACTCCTAGGACCACAATACCCCACAAGTCTGAAAATACGGACCTGCATGGGCTTCCACTAAAACCTTGTCATGTCCTAGTACCGAAATACGGAGACGGACATGGCCAGCTCCCCCATACAAGGTATAGAACGCCGTACGATGGTCAAGGCTGTAACTAAACAAAGGGGTTTATACTAAAAGAAAGTCACTTAGGGTCACATAGAACATCTATTGTCTCAATCAGTCAAACGAGGATAGTAAACATAGAATATATATAACAAGGAAGTAAGGCGTCCCAAATATCCTGCCAAAATATTCTAGAAACCAGTTATATAAAATAATAAGCTGACAGAGTAGCAAAAGTACATGACCATGATCAGCTACAGTCTGATTAATTATAATAATGTAAAGGAAACTAAATATCCAGATTTACGGCTAACAAGCACCGGTGCCTAAATGTCCAAAAGAGTAAAATGTACAACAACGAGTAGGAAAGAAGAAACCCAATCGTGTCCCTCAGCGGTCATCCGTCTGGTGCATGCCATTGTTCAGGGGGAAGTACGTTGGATCCTCGGGTGCTGGCTCTAAACTTAGTCATGCAAAATCAGTGGGATTAGACCCCAAATAGCAAGTACCACAAAGGAAGCACGAATGAAGGAACAAAACCAGTGAGAAACACATATATATAGTTCTGTCTCGTAGTTTCGGTCCATAGCCTATCGTGATACAATAATCTAACCCTACAACCAAACAAGGACAAGGGTTAGACCATCACACCATGATAGTTCATGTCCCTAAACTATTTAACGAAAGATACAATAAACAATCAAACTCAGTTACATAATCGGCCAATCACTTATACGGCTTACTAGGTGGAGTCTGGGTTATCCCAGAGATATATGCGTATAATAGGAATCCTCAGATCGAGCCATGTGCTAATAGGGATAACTGAGCCATGAATTACTGTATAGCACGTAGTATTATGCACCAGTCCCTCGTGAGGCCATCGTGCTAAGATCGTATGGAACACATAGTACAATATAATAGTCGGATATTACAATCCACTAATAAGGATTTAAATAATATCCATGGGAGCCAGCCTGCACTCCCCAGATGAATATTTGAGGGTGGCTAGTTAAGCGCGATCTCAGTATTCTGTCCCTCTCAATGCTCTACAAGTTTTACTTGCATAGTTAACCCTACGGTTAGCTGGAATCACATGGCGTGGTTACATATTATTCTCCTTATATGTCGTACTGTTGTACGGGCACGCTAGATGCGAATCTACTTTGTCTCTTGATAGTTCAACTTGGATTCATCCAGCGTGATGCAACAATCAACACAAGTCGTAGCCACACTTAGTATCAACCAACTACCATGTCCATACTGGAGGAATCATATTATATCACATATCGCATAGCACGTAGGTACACCTTGGTGTAAAAGATGTAACATAATCGTGTAGGAACACTTAGCACGTAGGAACATGTAGCATGTAGTAAGTGTATCATTACGAATATCAATAGCCGGGTCAAGTTACTAAATATTGGTAAATCATATGAGTTCTAGTATATAGCAACACATTAGGTTAAGTCAGGCATACAAGTAGTCATAGTCACTTGGCGCATGGTCTAGTTCTGCCCCTAGTCGGATCAGGCATATGGTCACTTAGTTCTCATACACTTATAATCAATAATATCAACCTTAAGATCACAAAATCCAGTCAAATATCTAAACCAAGTAAGTCAATAAACACGTGTATAGGGTCGCATTGGAATCAGGAACATATAGGATCATTGTCGTATAGGAGTCAATGCTGCATAGAGGTCGGTGCCACATAGGATCAAGGCCACATAGGAGTCAGGCCGCATAGGTCAAGGCAAAGTCTACTCCTTGGGACAAATGCTGAGTGACGGCCAATAAATGTGTGTTGATGAAGTGACTGAAGTGAGGGATGTGTCAAGTCATAAAGTGTGTTAGGAAGAAATAGACAAAATCATGGAAAAAATGTCCAAGGCGAGCAAAGTTATGCATCCAAAAGAGATGAGACACATAGGGTCATTGTCGTATAAGTTCGCTTATCGCATGCTCTGATTGTTGCATAGATGTGTCTTGGACTTAGTGAATTTCTCAATCGTTCAGCGACTGAAACACAAGGAGTTTCGTTACTTAGGACTTTTCCAAGTACTTAGCTCCAGAACACTTTCTGTAATAATCAGTCATGCATCCAACAAGATGGACGTGTCACGACCCACACCCGCTACGAGTACGTGACCAAGCCCAGCCTACACCACAGCATCGGCGGTAGTACGCTGTCTATGATAACAATGGTCCATCAATCCAAGTAGATAATATTTAATCACAAATTCAAATCTATTGCTCATTCAGAACATTTACATAGTTTTACAAGATTCTCAATTTATAATTAAATCATAACTCGGGAACAAACCCGCTAAACATCAAATCCAAAGAAGTTGCTAAACTATCTAAATTCTAATATTGGCCTCCAAAAGTATCTCGATCTCTAACAAAATCCAATGAGCAAGATAGCAAGTCACCTAAAAATATTTATCCAGTCAGGATAGAACGAGTACAACCCAATAGTAGTTCCAGTTAATTGACAAGTACTATGAACAGTAAATTGTTATAAAATACTTGGTGAGCATATAATAATGGAATAGGGTACATCATAGAGGAATAGTTAAATAAAGAAATAATGAAAGACAAGAAAGAAAGAAAAATAGAGAAGCATGTAAAGACAGACATATATGTAAACTATAAAACCTGTCATGCAAGTGTACAATTAGAAAGTATAGATTAATCCAGAATGATTGTATCTAACTAGTATTTTAAAATACCAAGTTGATATGTGAACGGCTAGGGGATAATATCCGGCAAACCACATATGTCGTGTGTGGCTGCTATTATTCTAGTAAGACTATAGGATAAAAAAGAATGTTTACGCGTCTCCTAGGTATTTTTTTGCCCGACTAGTAATCATGGATCCAAGTCCAGACATAAATAATCTCAATAGTCCAGAAGATGTCAACATGCCAGAAAATACATTAGTCTAGTAATTTATTAGTCCAGAAAAAAGTCAATAGGCCTGAAAATACGTATCTCACGAAAGTGTATCCATACAATACCAATTCGTGTATCCATCGTATCAGGAATCAGGTAAAATACTACTATAAACATGCATCATAGAAAATATCAAATAATAGAAATTATCAGAGAATATACTCGCCTGTGGTCCTTAGCTGGTACGAGTAGGAATCAAAGTCAAAGTCCAAATAGCCTATGTATTACGAATTTATCATGTCAAAAGATATTTAATTTAATTTATTTAATTATAAAAATTACTCTAAAATATTATTTTAATTTTTAGGTTAATTCCTAAATTTTGTCCAAAGAAACCAAATTTTATCAACTCGAGACTCATGGCACAGAAATTGAGACGATCTGTTGATCGAAAAGTCAATCGATACAAACTCGAATTTTATGCATGATTTTTTATAGATTTCAGTGTCACAACATGCTAGAATTTATGGCTCATCCAGATTCAAATTTATTTGGAAACTATTGCACATACAAAAATCGTATTGTGTAACGGTGGTTGATTACTAACCTAGAATTTCTATAAAATTAACAGCACAGAAATAATTTGAATTAAATTATGAACTAAATATAAGTCAATGGTCTCGATGTTAGTTTTCCTAAACTTCAAACAGTTCATGATTCGGATCCCTGGTTCTCCCGAAATCGCGAAAACACCGAGATGCGTCTATTTTCGGACAAACTATGCTTTACGAATTTTCCAGAATTTAATATTATGAATTTCGTGAAAAAAATTATATATTAAGAAAATTAACCTCAATACGGTTCCAACACAAGAAACAAAAACTCGTTTGGACTCCGGAGCTATGAGTAATAATTTCTGGAAGATCGAAGAACCCTAGATGACAATCCCCCAACCCCTTCTCTCTCTATAGATGTTGGTATGCGGTTGATAGAAAAGGGATAGGCTGAACACGTGTCAGAATATAGTTGGGTGGTTTGTTCATATTATTTATTTTTGATTTGCCTTTATCAAAATATTATTTAAGTCATTTTAAATCTAAATAACTCAAAATAAATATTAAAAATAATCATAAAAATCTGGAAATATTACAGAAAATATATTTTGAACCTGCAAACCCTAGAAAAATACTTTGGATAGTTTTATATTCATAGTTTTCCTACTATAATTAAGAGAAGCTCTAAAAATTACTTTTACCTATTTAACTAAAAATAAATATTAAAAATATTCTAAAAATTCTAAAAAATAAAAAAATCTGAAAAAAAATCCAAAAAAAATATAATAATATTATAAACCCTAGAAAATTACTTGGGTCCATTCTATGTTCCTTAGATTGCACATTAAATTCTAGAAGTCCTAGAAAATTAGTTATTAGCCTAAATAACTACCAATAAATACTAAAAATACTCAAAAAATTCCCAAAAAATTCTAAAAAATATATTTGATTATTTAGAACCTAAATTAAAAGTTTGGGACATTTTTAATTATGTTTGACACTAAAATAATTACTTGAAAGTCCTAGAAAATTAGTGTTATTAGTTTTAATTAACAAAAAAATGTGAATTTTTTTCCAATAGCCCCAAATTAACGTAATAACAACATTAAGCTAAAAATTTTGGACACGGAGGTTACATGATGCATGTTGTGAATGTGTATGCGGCAAGGAGTCCAATACGCATAAAACTCTAAGCCGCATAGATCGCTGGCCGAATGAGAACTTCTTCTTCTTCAGACAGCAAGTTCAGCCATGGCGAAAAAATTCCAAAACCGAAAATTGTTTCCTCCATAAAAACTTTATTTTAACTTCAAATCAAGTGAACCAAAAGCCAAAATGCCTGAAATGCAATGCTCCATTGCCTAGAAAAATTGGTTTTCTAAAATACCTTATTTTAATATATCTAAAACCAAGAAAATTTATGGAACCCATGAAAAACTCTAAACTTAAAATGTAGGTCTACTCATATCCACCCATAAAAATCGAAAACTTAAAACATTAAAAGTGTTTAGAAGCGTAATGTATACATATTAGACTAATAAAATCTAAGGAAGGAACATGAATCAAAATCAAAGAGGTTTCTTCATATCATGCAAGGTGTACTTTCCTAAATAAAGAAGAACAAGAAGTAAAGTGAGGGATGAGGGAAGAGAGAAAGAGGCTGGGTTATATAACTAGGGTTTGAGATTTAGGCCATGGGTTCTCTCATAACTTGAACCAACCCACTAAATAAATCATGGACCACGTAAAACCAAAGAATGGATCTAGTCTCCATGCAACCTAATTAACATACAAACAAGAAATAATGTCCCAAATATGTATATCGGAAACGGGGAGTGACATCTCTACCCACCTTAGAAAAATTTTATCCTCGAAATTCGAACTCAAGGCTAGGTAGAGAAATCAGAACAAAAACTATACTAACTACAAGCAAATATACACATACAATCAACAATCAATCATATAATAAAGAAAAATAACATCACATAACATGAGTGAATGAACCACGAGATAAGAAGGCATAAGGAAAAATATACTTTCTGAGTCGAATAGGTGTGGATACCGAGACCAGATATCATTCTCGAACTCCCATGTCGACTCTCACAAAGGGTGATGACCCTAAGCAACCCGGACAAGACTAATAGTCTGATTATTGAGCACCTTCTCCCTTCGGTCCAAAATGGATACATGTTGCTCCTCGTAAGACAAATCGGTACCAACGACTAGCTTGGAATGGTCGAGGATATGACTCAAATCTGGGATATACCTACGCAATTGAGACATATGAAATACATCGTGCACCTCACGTAGAGAAGGCGGAAGGGCAAAACGATAAGCAATATCTCCCACCCGCTAGAGGATATCGAAATGTATTACAGACTAAGCTTCCTGTGAACCCTAAATCTAATGAATCCCCTGGTCAGTAAAATCCGCAAGAAAATGTGATTGCCAACACAAAACTCTAAAGGGATATGATGCTGACTTGCCCAATGATGGTGCCTATCTTGCGCCACCCGAAGTCGCTCTCTAATCTACTTGACAACCTCTGCTGTTTGCGTGATCATCTCTGGGCACAATATCTTTCATTCACCTATATCATCCCATGCCAAGGTTGACCTATACTTCTTGCCATATAATGCCTTGAAGGGTGCAATCTGAATATTGGCCTGATAACTATTATTGTATGTGAACTCGACTATGTGAAGGTGATCTTTCTAAGACCCTCCAAAATCTAAAGTACAAGTTCGCAACATATCCTCCAATGTCTGGATGGTTATTTCTGATTGCCTGTTTGTTTGTGGTTGGTAAGCGGTAATGAATCTCAGCTTAGAGCCCAAACTCTGGTGCAAGCTCTTTCAAAAATGTGAAGTGAACCGAGTGTCTCGATCTGATACGATACTCTCTAGGACACATGCTATCTTACTATTTGCCGTATGCACATCTCTGTCAACTACTCTATAGACTATCCTACTCGAAAAGAAAAAAAAAGCTACTTTCGTGAGTCAATCCACTATTATCCAAACTGCATCACGACCAGTCGGGGATCTAGGTAAACCAATGATAAAGTCTATTATGATATGATCCCACTTCCACTCTGGGATAGGAAGTGGCTGTAATAACCCTACTGGTCTTTGTTGGTCGGCCTTCACTTATTGACACACCAAACACCGAGAGACAAATCATGCTATCTCCCTCTTCATCCCGTTCCACCAGAAATATTGTTTGATATCTTGATACATCTTGGTACCTCCTAGATGAATTAAATATTGGAAACTTTGCGCTTCATTCATAACTTCTGTCGGATATCTTCGCTTGGTACACAGAGCCAATTTCTAAATCTAAGTGTTCCATCATCGTATATTGTTAGTTTATTTCTTAGACCGGACTCACATTCTACCTGAAGCTTCTGAACTTTTGGATCCTCTGCTTGAGCTACCTTAATCCTCTCAACCAAAGTCGACTGTATTTGCAAGCTTACCAAAATTTATGCATCCTACAGAAGTACTATCTCAATACTCATATCTTAAAGATCCTCCAATATTTGTCATTTCAATGTACATATATGCACTACCTCTCCTGCTAAGAGCATCTGCTACCACATTCGCCTTGTCTGGATGGTACTGGTGCTCCACGTTGTAATCTTTCAACAGTTCTAACCCCCTTCTCTGCTTTATGTTCAGGTCCTTCTGGGGGAATACGAACTTCAGGCTTTTATGATCCGTAAATATCTTCACCCGATCACCATATAAGTAGTGCCTCCACAGATTAAGTACAAATATTATTGCCACCAACTCCAAATCGTGAGTTGGGTAGTTCTTCTTGTGATCTCAAAGTTGCCTAGATGCTTAAGATATCACTCTTCCATGTTGCATTAATACATACCCCAGTCCCTTGCCAGATGCATCGTAATATACTGTAAACCCTCCAGAACCTATTGGAAGCATGAGAATCGGTGATGAAACCATCCTTCTTCTTCACTAGAATTACTGACACTCCCCAAAGTGATCCACTAGTTCGAATAAGATTCTTTACCTTCAGTTCTTCTATGTGTTTGTATGACTTGTCTACTTATTATGGTGCCATCTAGTGAACCTTACAAGATATTAGTCCTGCTTCAGGAATCAACTCTATACAAAACTCTATATCTCTCACTGGTGGTAACCATGGGAGTTCTTCTAGGAATACATCTAGAAACTCCTTGACTATCCCGTGAAGCTGTTCTTCTGCTACCACTGCAGCCGTAATCCTCTCTTCATGTTGGTCTTCCATAGACCTATCAAATGCGAAGTCTTTCGTGCTTTGGATACTAAACAATACTCTATCCATATGGCAATCTATCGTAGCATGACTGTCTCTCAGCCAGTCCATGTCTAGGATAACGTCAAAGTTACCCATAGGGAACTCGATCAACCGTGCAGGTAATGAATGCATGTACACTAGGATTGAATATGCTATACACACTCTACTAACTTCTACGAGCCCATTACCAGTAAGTATATTTAACCTCTCTGGCAATGTCTCAAACTCCAATCCAATACGTATCACAAATCGTACAGATATAAATGAATAAAATACACCTGAATCAAATAATGCTACATCAAAAAAATATATGACAGAGATGTTACCTGCCACCACGTCACATGATGCCAAAGCTTCTTCCAAGGACAAAGTGAATGCTTGCCCTTAGCCCTGCTGCACTCCTCATTGTTTCCTCCCTTGAAAGTGTTATTGTGGCCTCTGTTGGCCCTGCTATTGATTCTGTTGCTGTTGATACATTTGAGCTTGCGTCGGTAATGGATGCTGAGCTAATAGCTGTACTGCTATCGCTGGCCCTCTGTACTAAACATTTTTTAGTGCTGGTAGTGCTGGTAACTGTTGGACTGACCCTCCTGGCCTCTGCATCATGAGATAATTAGCAATCCGGTGATTTGGACTACCGTACCTCATACATAACCTATTGGCTGTCATATACACATCTCTAGTGTGGCCTCTCTTTCCTTAGTAAGTACATTCCATCGGTGCTCCCTGGCTCTGCTGTTGTTGTTGCTGCCTCGACTACTGCCAGGCTGGTGTTATCACTATCGAAATTGCCGCCCTCCGTGGCACTGAATCATGAATGCAAATGCCAGGTGATGGTGATGACATTCGGGGTACTCCTCTAACTCCTCCTTCACTCTGAGCATGAGACCTCTTCTGGCCTCCCGTCCTCGCCGATAACCTCTGTATGGTAAGCTCGTGCCTCGGAGCCGCTATCAATACTTTATCATAAGCCTGGTAGTCGTGCCCCTCTACTAGTTGTAGAGTCTCCAGATGAAGTCCTTGTTGGAATCTCATCACTCTTTTCGACTCTGTAGCCACCATGGTCGGAGCGAATCTACACAGCCTACAGAATTTTGCTTCATATCCGTCCGCAGTCCTACCGGCCTGCTTGAGATTGATAAACCTTTGATGAAGCTTAATGACTTGATCGCCATGACCAAGCCCTTGTGAAACTTTCTCGCCTTTGCTGCCTCACTCAAGCCTTCTACAAATCTGTCCAGACGGCAGAACTCTGCTGCGTACTCATCCACCAGCATGCTCCCCTAGACGAGTGCCTCAAACTAGCTCTCCAAGGCACTAAGAGCCACATCTGGGAAAAACATCTCCTTAAAAAGCCTCTTGAAAGCCTCCCAAGTAAGCCCTGGTGCCGCGATCCTCGTATCAGTGTGATACCACGTCAAAGCAAGGTCGAACATCTGACTGCCCGCTGCCACTATCTGCATGCTGTCTGGAATCTGTGCCAGCCTGAAGATCCCCTCGATATTCTCTATCCAGTCATCCGCGTACATGATCCCCTCTGTACCCCGGAACTCCTTGGGCCGCATCCTCTGGAAGTCAATGATGTTGCCCGGCCTCGGGTGTTGAGTCTGATCTGTCTGTGGCTGGGTCTGAGCCACTTTGTCTACTGCCATCATGGCCACCTGGTGGGCATTAGTAATGCCCAATCTCATCACATCCACCTGGCGGTACTGTACGTCCATCATAACGCAAACAACTGTACGACATCTACTAGTGCAGGAGGTGGTGGAGGAGGTACCACCAGAATGACTGGGGTAGTCCTCTGATCGGCAGGTGGAGGAGGATCCCCGAGAGAAGTAGATGCTCCCTCAGCCGCAGGAGTGGTGAATGGAGCGGGAGCAGCTGCCTGAATACGAGCTGGACGAGAAGTGGCAGACCTCTCAGTGGCAACTGCTGGGACGGTACGATGGGATCGTGTCTTCGGAGGCATCCTGAACACATATCAAAAGAAGTCAATACGGCGCAAGATACGATATCATCAAAGAAGGACAGTAATATTTCAAAAGGAAGCAATTTCAGAATAATTAGAAATAACAAATATTAGATTGGAATTGTTCTTAGACGTGATTGAGTACACTCTCATCCTATATCCTAGAGCAGGCTCGCAGTAGTACAACTAAATCATTGTACTACCACGATATCGCACTAATTGCGAAGCTCAAGACCTGTGTGGGCCGCCACTAAAAACGTGTCATGACCCGCACAAAAAAATTTGGGTATGAGTCGTGGGCTACGCCGCAGCATCGGCGGTAGAACACTGTCTAGGTCTACTATCTAGCTAATAATCTCATACAACAATATAAGTATCTGTCAAGATCTCAACTCCAAACGGAGGAACAATATGATAAAGATAACACAAGTACTCAATCACGATCTAAGCACGATACGATAACAAGGAAGTCTAACAACTACAAAATTTAAACAACTGTCACTACCACATTTATAGATTAGGGCATTATTATAAATTGCCATGCTTAATTTATTATGTAAATAAATATGTATGATAAGTTTATTAAATAAATTATAGGGTGTTCTTAATGCCTAGGTTTATGGGCTTGACCTAAAAACCTATTAGGTTTAACCCTTGAGACCAAACCCTAATTAGTATTTTAGTTTTTATTTAAACCCTAAATGAATGACTAAACCCTTATTAATTTAAGTTCTTCATGACCATTATGAAAGGCTAATTAGGCACTTGGCATTAGAAACCCTAACCCTAGTCCTATATAATGAGGGGAAGCCTCCCTCAAGCTTCTTCATTCATGAAGAAAAATCCTAAACCTAGCCTCTACTTAGAAAACCATTCCCTTCCTCAAAATTTCAGAATTTATAAGCCCTAGAAACCCATTTCCTTCTCCATCAAGAGAGATCTAGGAGCTTGGACCAAGGAGACTTGAAGAAAGAGAAGCTACATTGGGAAACCATCTCCCAATATGTGAGAATCCGAATTAAAACCCCATTTAATTCTATTTTTAATTGTTGTTTGGCCTTTAGGAGCCCACCATTTGATTTAGGTTTGGCTCTTTCATTTTTTCATGGATTCCTAGGTGATTCTAGGGTTTGTGGTTTCAAATGATGGTTTTTCCCCAAATTCGTGAGCTCTAGTTATGGAAATATGCATTCTTGCATGGTTGCATCATTTACATATAGATTTGATTTTGATTTAGGTTTTTAGTTTTGGGTATTCATGAGTAACCATGTGAAACCCGGTTTCAGCCCCCTAGGTGTTTGTAGGAATGCTTCATAGGGAAATGCCTAATTCTATAACCTAGTTTCTTATGGTTTGATATGTATACTTATAAATATATGTATGCGTATATGTATTACTATATTTTTGAGTATCCTTGAGTGGTTGCACAGTCGGGTTCTTCACTGTGACTGTGTATAAGGTCGGGTTCATGTACTGGGTTCAGTACTCTTGTATGTGCACTGATACTCAGTGAGTATCAGTGAAGTGCCGAGTGAGTAGTGTCTTGGTTTTGAGATATTAAATTGTGTCTGTTAGTATATCATGCTGTGGAACTTTGTATCAGTAGCACAGTGTCTGTGCATTGAACTCGAGTGTGTGTGAACTGTGTGTGTTAGGGTTCTATGTATCAGTGCCTATGTGAGTTTAGATTCAGTGTATATATTGAGTATCAGTTGATTGAGGCTTGTGAGTGTGTGTGTTGAGGCCAGCACAGGCATGTGCATCATTGTGTATGAGCAGTCAATTTCAGTGGTGTGCCAGGAGGAGCAAATTAATGTGTTAATATATTTGTGTCTGGGAGTGTGTCTAACCAGATGTCTGTGTCGAGTGAGTTCCCTGTGTTAGTTTTTGTATCAGTGCCAATGTGGAGGGGAGGTTTTATTTCAGTAAGTCTCCAGGTGATCACTCCAGGTGATCACTGCAAGAGTGTAACACAGTCTCCAAGTGACTGTGTTAAGTATCAGTGAGGTAACTGTAAGGGTATTGTATTTTAGTACAGTGAGAATCAGTTCACTGTGACAGTTCTTGGGGGTCTTAGAGTATATATGTAGGAGTATCAGTTTAGGTGTATGAGTGTTTCAGTGTGAAGTATATGGTATCTGAAGTCTGAACGTGTAGACTGTGAGGTATAGAGGTGCTTGATGTGCAACAGCAACAACATCAAGCTGGCATTTAGACTGATGTGCGCATTTGTACAGATTGCAAGGAATAGGGTAAAACCTAAACACAGTCAAATACAAGCATGTATTTAGGAGTTGGCATCGTGTGCAGGTAAAGGGGGAAGATCTGGGCATGATACCTTGATACTCTCGTATCAATGAAAGGGTGGTTGACAGTGAGCATTACCTAGTTCCAGTTGTTGTAGACCAAGGGCAGTACTTGTATGAGGTCAGTAAGGAGGCCCTGTACTAGTAAAATAAGTTGGGGTGTGAGTGATCAATTAGGTACGGTATAGAGCATAGAGAGTCAGTGGGTTTCTAAAAACTGTATAGTGAGCAGTATGCGGGGGAAATCTGGGAACAGTTCAGTTGTGCACAGGTTGGTTACAATACATTAGTGAGGGTGTATTGGTGCACTAGTGTCCCTGTGCTAGTGTATCAGACAGGAAGAGTGCTAGGTACTGCAGTAGGGAGAAGTCTGCAGGGTGTATTGCCTGTGTCAGTATCAGTAGGCAATAGGTTTTGTTGGTATCAGAAATATATACCAGTATTGGGGAAGTGTTGGTGGTCAGGGAGGTATGTTGGAAGCCTGGTAAGGGGCAGTTCATTGCCAGGTTGGGACAACAAGCCTATACAATTGACCATTTACTGTGGTAGAATGTTCATCAGTGAGGACCTAGGTATAGAAATTGTGTATAAGTGTTGGTTAATAAGCTTAGTAGAGTGTTAGGTGTGTTCATAGAAACTGTGTGTAAGTGTCTGGTATCAGTGAACTAAAGTGTTTAGGATACGGGGGATTGGAGGTACAAGGGTATCAGTTAGCAAATTAGGAAATGATATGGGATATTGGTGTGGGTTAATATATAGAGTTGTGTAGGTAGTATCCAGACTTGAGGAGTGGAACTAGAGTACCATGAGATAGAGGTAACTTAGTCTCAAGATACTGAGTTGAGTATAGGTATTAAAGTATTAAAACTAAGATAATACTAGATGATAGATTTAACTATTATATTATAAGATATATATATCTAGTGTCACTTAGTATTAGCTAGTGTGAGACTAGTATGGACCAGTAGACCTTAGTATGACCTAGAAGCCTCGCATTTAATTAGTTAAACATGTTTATTCCCTTAATTCAGTATTTTGATATTGATATTCCATAATTAGGTTATTGTGATCTCGTCTTGGACATTGATCCTCGCACCTTCCTCGGGACCATAGGCGAGTACATTCTCTGACAGTTTTCGTTTTGTTGATTAATTCTATAATTCTAGTTGTATTATATACTTGATTCTGACACTGTGGATACACGGGTTAGCACCCTAGATACCTGTCATGAGGAGTCGTGATTGGAATCCATCGTGCTAGCTGGGGATGGGAAAATATTAGCAGATTATATGATCATACCCCACCTTACATGCATTATAGCTCACCCCACACATCACGTCGGGTGTAGCCTGACCTTTTATATGCCTTATAGCCTGGTATATATGATTAGCCTGACTATTGCTCGCATCATAGCTAACCAGATGGTTAGCCCGACCTCACATGTATCATAGCCAATCATATATATCAAGCATGATCTCGTCCCAAGCCGATCAAATAATAAACTGATATTTCAAACACATAGCCAGATATTTATTCTTTATTTCAGTTCACTTGTTCTAGCATTTACTTATATTTTTATTCATTTCTAGATGTTCTATTGCTTACTACATATTCTCTAGTATTCTATACTTCCAGTATTTCTTTCATCTTGTATTTCCTTACACTATTTTATAGCTTTTGTCAACATAAATGAAACTGCTATTTAGTATTTGTGCTTTGCTCCAATCCTGACTGGATAATATTTTTCAGAGGACTTGGAGGACTTCTGTCCTACCCACTATGGTCCGGGAGCAGAGGGGGATTTGTACCAAAAATTCTAGAGGAGTTTTCCATCTTAGAGGAGATACCACCTACAGGCGTTTAGACTGTCTTATTTATGTATCATTATTCTAGAACTGAGATTTGGGTTGTATTATTGTTGAGACTTTTGTGGACATCTAGACTCTAGACTTGTGATGTATTTATATTTGTGCCTGATTTATGTCAGTACTCTTTATCCTTATATCTCATCGTGCCATTTACTTTCCAATAGTCTTGTGATTGAGTATATTATAAACTGTTGATTCATGTATTATCATTGTTCTCCATTGGAGTTGAGACCATTGACAGGATGAGTTATGCTTGAGACCTAGACATCGTTCTACCGCCGACGCTGCGGCGTAGGCTGGACGTACCCACGGCTCATGCCCAATTTCCGGGTGCGGATCGTGACACATTTTTAGTGGTGGTCTATGCAGGTCTAGATTCGCATTTAGAGCGATATTCTAGTGGTGCTCGCTTAGAGTATTGCTACGAGCCTGTTTTAGGAAATATGATTTAGGCCGAGAATATGCTCAATCACAATTAGGAAATTTTTGATCCTTATAATGCTATTCTTAATGATTACTTCCTTTAGAATTTTTTACTGTCCTTCTTTGATAATATCGTGTCTATTATCTTAATTGATTCTTTTCAATCTGTCTTCAGGATGCCGCCGAAGACCAGGTCCTTGAGACTAGGAGCAATAGCTTCAAAGAGGTCTGCCACCTCTCGCCCTGTTGGACAGACATCCGTAGTACCTTCTACATCTCCTGTGCATGTGGGAGTGTTTGCACTTTTCGGGGGTCCTCCTCCCCTACCTGTTCAGAGGGTTGCCACAGCTGTGACGGAGCCTCTTCCACCACCACCGACTCCGTTTCCAGGAGGTGTGCCCGTTGATGGGGCACATATGTTCACGCTGATCCAGGGCATAGTTGATGCCCAGAGGACGTCAGCGGAGGCTCAGAGGGTGCAGGCGGAGGCACACCAGGCCCAGATTGAGATGATGAGGGTTAGCATGGAGAATGCTCATCAGGTGGCTCTCCAGGCTGTGGAGAGAGTTGCGCAGCAGCAGCATCCTGGCCAGCACCACCAGAGGTCGGGCACTATCATGGACTTCAAAAGGATGATGCCTCGGGAGTTCAAAGGTACTGAGGGGATACTCTACACCGAAGATTGGCTAAAGGACATAGAGAGAAAATTGCGCTTGGCGCAGCTTCCGAAGGTTCTTCAGATCGAGGCTGCCGACAGCCAGATGTTCAACATCGCCCTGACGTGGTTTCGCACTGAGCCAAGACTCGTTGTTGGGGACTTACTTGGGAGGCCTTCAGGGAGCTCTTTAAGGAGAAGTTCTTTCCTGATGTTGCCCTGGGAGCCTTGGAGAGTCAGTTCCATGACTTGGTCCAAGGGAGCATGTCCGTTGATGAGTATGCCACGGAGTTTTGCCGTCTGAGTCATTTTGCACCGTTGATGATTCGAGATCCAGGAAACAGGGCTCAAAAGTTCAGAAAGGGGCTGGCAAGGGAGATCAAATCTCGCACGTCAGGACGTCGTACTGCTACCTTCGAGGGCATTTTGCTGGATGCCCAGATAGCTGAGGATGACTTGGACCTCAGGCCCAAGAGGGGACGCGGCACTTCAGGAGGAGCAAACAGTGGTGTGGGACCAGGCAAGCGTCCACACTTCCAGCAGCAACAGAGGCCATATCAGCAGCAGCATCAGCAGCACCAGGCACCAGCCCGAGGATACGCCCAACAGCAACAACAGAGACAGACTCAGCCCGCTATCCAGTGTACTTACTGCGGGAAGGCAGGACATACTAGAGAGATCTGCAGAAAGAGGTTAGGCACATATTTATCCTGCGGATCGACAACACATCAGCTGAGGGATTGCCCTACCATTCAGACTCGTCCAGGTCAGGGTGAAGCAGCCGCCCAAAGGGGACCAGCCAGGGTACCTACCGTACCAGGAGGCCAGCAGAGGGGACCTCCACTTCCACCGTAGCAGCAGAGGTTTGCTCAGCACCAGCAGTAGAGAGGTGCACCCCAGGGGCGAGCATACGCCATGGCTGTTGAGGAGGTCGAGCCAGCAGGAGACTTGATTACAGGTTCAGTTTTTCTAGGTTGTATTCCAGCATTTACATTATTCGACTCTGGTGCTTCTCATAGTTTCGTGTCTGTATCTTATGCTCTTCAACATTATTTAGAGACAGAACCATTAGATAGGACTTGCAGATCACGATTGGCGGAGGTATTATCCTAGTCCGTGATTATTGCAAGGACCGAAGAATATCATTGGGAGGCCGAGAGTTAAGTGTGTGCTTACTCGTCATGCCACTTCTGGGATACGATATTGTACTCGGAATGGACTGGTTGAGTAGGCACCATGCTAATATAGATTGTCATGGAGGCAGAGTATTATTTCGACCACCAGGAGAGCCGGAGTTCGAGATCGCCAGAGGAGCAGTGGAGCAGAGCAGAAGCACATTTTGCGGAGCTAGGGTGGAAGAAGAGGAGTTGCCACATCCTCTGATAGCGGAGTTCCTGGATGTATTTCCAGAGGAGTTGCCAGGCTTGCCGCCAAACAGAGATGTTGAATTCTCTATAGACTTGGTGCCAAGAGCGGAGCCCATTTCATAATATGTCTATAGAGTCAACAACAGCGAGCTGGCAAAACTGAAGAAGCAAGTTGAGGAGCTGCAGGACAAAGGCTTCATCAAATCCAGTTTATCACCATGGGGAGCTCCGGTATTGTTCGTACCGAAGAAGGATGGCACGGTGCACATGTGCATCAATTATAGAGCTCTGAACAACCTCAATATCAAGAACAAATACCCGCTGCCGAGGATAGATGATCTTTTCGATCAGTTGAGCGGGGCGAAGGTATTTTCAAAGATAGATTTGAGGTCAGGCTATCACCAGGTGAAGGTGAAGGTGAAGAGAGAAGACACACCAAAGACAGCCTTTCGGACCAGATATGACCAGTTTGAGTTTATGGTAATGGTATTTGGTTTAACCAATGCACTGGTAGTATTCATGAACTTGATGAACAAGGTGTTCCAACAGTACCTTGACAAGTTCATGGTGGTATTCATCGACGATATTCTTGTGTATTACAAGACCCCAGAGGAGCACGAAGAGCACCTGAGGTTGGTCTTAGAGACTCTCAGGAAGGAGGAGCTGTACGAGAAACTTTCAAAGTACGAATTCTTCCTTGACAAGGTTGAATTTCTTAGGCATGTGGTGACGGGTGACAGAATATCAGTTAGCCCAAAGAAGATCGACACAGTAGAGTCGTGGGCTACCCCTAGTTCGATAGCTGAGATCAGGAGTTTTTTCGGGCTAGCAGGATACTACCGGAGGTTTGTACAAGACTTCTCCAGGATTGCAGCGCCAATGACCAGGTTAACCAGAAAAGATGTGGATTTTGTCTAAATGGAGGATTGCCAGGCCGCATTTGATGAGCTGAAGAAGATATTGACGACAGCTCTAGTTTTGACGTTGCCATCGGTAACTGGTGGATTCACTATCTACAGTGATGCTTCAGGGAAGGGTTTGGGTTGCGTTCTTCAGCAGCACGGAAAGGTAATTGTCTATGCTTCTAGGCAATTATACCCTCATGAAAAGAACTACCCCACCCATGACTTGGAGTTGGCAACGGTTATCTTCGCTCTAAAGCTGTGGAAATATTACCTGTACGGAGAGCGTGTGGAGATCTTCACAGACCACAAGAGATTGAAGTATGTGTTCACACAGAAGAAGCTGAACATGAGGCAAAGGAGGTGGTTGGAGTTGATAAAGGACTTAGATATCTCATTACAGTACCACACAGGAAAGGCCAACGTAGTCACCGATGCCTTGAGCAGGTATCCGATGGCTATGTACTTGACGACAGATAGATATTTGTTGGCTGATCTGGAAAACTTGGAAATTGAGGTGCTAGTTCCCGGTGTCAAGATTCAGATGTGGGGATTACAGATATAGTCCGAGCTGATGGACAGAATTAGAGCTGCGCAATATAATGATGAGGCTCTGAGGAGTATCAGGGCACAGGTTCGGACAGGATTGTCAGACGACTTTACTATTGCGGATGATGGGTCTTTACGGAATGACACGAGGATGTGTGTGTCGAACGGGGAGCTGCGCGAGGAGGTTTTGCAGGAGGCACACCGCTCTCAGTACTCGATGCATCCCGGTGCCAACAAGATGTATCGAGACTTGAGGGAGCACGTATGGTGGTATGGAATGAAGCGCGAGGTAGCACACTTCGTATCCCGGTGTCTAGTGTGCCAGCAGGTAAAGGCGGTTCGGCAGAGGCCAGGTGGATTGCTTCAACCTTTACCTATCCCAGAGTGGAAGTGGGAGCACGTGACCATGGATTTCATTTCAGGGCTTCCGCGTTCTCCAGGAGGGAAGGACGCGATTTGGGTCATCGTGGATAGGTTGACCAAATCAGCCCACTTCTTACCCTTCAAGGTGGGCATATCGACAGAAAGGCTAGCAGAGATGTACGTGCGGTAGATTGTTAGATTATATGGGGTTCCTATGAGCATCGTCTCGGACCAGGATAGTTATTTCACTTTCCACTTCTGGAGGAGTCTGCAGGCTAGCTTGGGCACTCAGCTCAAGTTCAGTACCACATAACACCCCCAGACAGACGAGCAGTCTGAAAGGACTATTCAGACTCTCAAGGATATGCTATACACTTACGTTCTAGATCTTTGAGGTTCTTGGGAGGATCATCTACACCTGGTAGAGTTTGCCTACAATAATAGTTACCAGGCCAGCATTGAGATGTCACCATTCGAGGCTCTATATGGACGGAGGTATCGTACACCGTTATCTTGGGATGACGTCGGAGAGAGAGCCTTATTAGGACCAGAAATGGTCGTGGATGCAGCAGAAAAAGTAAAACTTATCAGAGACAGACTGCGAGTGGCGCAGGACAGACAACGGCATTGGGCCGACAACCAACGTAGACCCCTTGAGTTTCAGGTATAGGTTTGTTATTTTTTTGGCTTGTGATTATTTTGTTTTAGACTATTTTGTTCTAGGTTGGCGATCTAGTGTTCCTACGGATTTCTCCGACGCGGGGTACGATTCGTTTTGGTGGAGGCGGGAAGCTTAGACCACACTACATCGGACCTTTCGGTAATCTTGCGAGGGTCGGTGTAGTGGCGTATAGACTAGACTTGCAACTTGTACTGGATGGAGTGCATGATGTGTTCCATATGTCACAGCTGAGGCAGTACGTGGCAGACCCTTGGAGATCGAGGTTGGTCCGACTCTCAGCTACCCTGAGCAGCCCGTAGAGATCTTGGATCGCAGAGAGAAGGTGTTACGGAACCAGACCATTCCTTTGGTTCGTGTTGCATGGAGACATCACTCTCCAGGCAAGTCGACCTAGGAGAGAGAGGACAAAATGCGCGAGCAATACCCGTATCTCTTCGAGACTTGAGGTATAATTCCTTGTCTGATTTTGTTCTTGTTCTAGTTCAATTCAATTTCGAGGATGAATTTTTTTTAGGAGGGTAGACTTGTCACTATCACATTTCTAGATTAGGACATTATTGTAAATTGTCATGCTTAATTTATTGTGTAAATAAATATGTATGATAAGTTTATTAAATAAATTATAGGGTGTTCTTAATGCATAGGTTTATGGGCTTGACCTAAAAACCCATTAGGTTTAACCCTTGAGACCAAACCCTAATTAGTATTTTAGTTTTTAGTTAAACCCTAAATGAATGACTAAACCCTTATTAATTTAAGTTCTTCATGACCATTATGAAAGGCTAATTAGGCACTTGGCATTAGAAACCCTAACCCTAGTCCTATATAATGAGGGGAAGCCTCCCTCAAGCTTCTTCATTCATGAAGAAAAACCCTAAACCTAGCCTCCACTTAGAAAACTATTCCCTTTCTCAAAATTTTAGAATTTATAAGCCCTAGAAATCCATTTCCTTCTCCATCAAGAGAGATCTAGGAGCTTGGACCAAGAAGACTTGAAGAAAGAGGAGCTACATTGGGAAACCATCTCCCAATAGGTAAGAATTCGAATTAAACCCCCATTTAATTCTGTTTTTAATTGTTGTTTGGCCTTTAGGAGCCCACCATTTGATTTAGGTTTGTCTCTTTCATTTTTTCATGGATTCCTAGGTGATTCTAGGGTTTGTGGTTTCAAATGATGGTTTTTCCCCAAATTCGTGAGCCCTAGTTATGGGAATATGCATTCTTGCATGGTTGCATCATTTACATATAGATTTGATTTCGATTTAGGGTTTTAGTTTTGGGTATTCATGAGTAACCATGTGAAACCCGGTTTCAGCCCCCTAGGTGTTTGTAGGAATGCTTCATAGGGAAATGCCTAATTCTATAACCTAGTTTCTTATGGTTTGATATGTATACTTGTAAATATATATATGCGTATATGTATTACTGTATTTTTGAGTATCCTTGAGTGGTTGCACAGTCAGGTTCTTCACTGTGACTGTGTATAAGGTCGGGTTCATGTGCTGAGTTCAGTACTCTGGTATGTGCACTGATACTCAGTGAGTATCAGTGAAGTGTCGAGTGAGTAGTGTCTTGGTTTTGAGATATTAAATTGTGTCTGTTAGTATATCATGCTGTGGAACTTTGTATCAGTAGCACAGTGTCTGTGCATTGAACTCGAGTGTGTGTGAACTGTGTGTGTTAGGGTTCTATGTATCAGTGCCTATGTGAGTTTAGATTCAGTATGTATATTGAGTATCAGTTGATTGGGGCTTGTGAGAGTGTGTGTTGAGGCCAACACAGGCATGTGCATCAGTGTGTATGAGCAGTCAATTTTAGTGGTGTGCCAGGAGGAGCAAATTGATGTGTTAATATGTTTGTGTCTGGGAGTGTGTCTAGCCAGATGTCTGTGTCGAGTGAGTTCCCTGTGTTAGTTTGTGTATCAGTGCCAGTGTGGAGGGGAGGTTTTATTTCAGTGAGTCTCCAGGTGATCACTCCAGGTGATCAGTGCAAGAGTGTAACACAGTCTCCAGGTGACTGTGTTAAGTATCAGTGAGGTGACTGCAAGGGTATTGTATTTCAGTACAGTGAGAATCAGTTCACTGTGCTAGTTCTTGGGGGACTTATAGTATATATGTAGGAGTATCAGTTTAGGTGTATGAGTGTTTCAGTGTAAAGTATATGGTATCTGAAGTCTGAACGTGTAGACTGTGAGGTATAGAGGTGCTTGATGTGCAACAGCAATAACATCAAGCTGGTATTTAGACTGATGTGTGCACTTGTACAGATTACAAGGAATAGGGTAAAACATGAACACAATCAAATACAAGCATGTATTTAGGAGTTTGCATCGTGTGCAGGTAAAGGGGGAGATCTGGGCATGATACCTTGATACTCTCGTATCAATGAAAGGGTGGTTGACAGTGAGCATTACCTAGTTCCAGTTGTTGTAGACCATGGGCAGTACTTGTATGAGGTCAATAAGGAGGCCCTGCACTAGTAAAATAAGTTAGGGTGTGAGTGATCAATTAGGTAAGGTATAGAGCGTAGAGAGTCAGTGGGTTTCTGAAAACTGTGTAGTGAGCAGTATGTGGGGGAAATCTGGGAACAGTTCAGTTGTGCACAGGTTGGTTACAATACATTAGTGAGGGTGTATTGGTGCACTAGTGTTCCTGTGCTAGTGTATCAGATAGGAAGAGTGCTAGGTACTGCAGTAGGGAGAAGTCTGCAGGGTGTATTGCCTGTGTCAGTATCAGTAGGCAATAGGTTTTATTGGTATCAGAAATGTATACCAGTATTGGGGAAGTGTTGGTGGTCAGGGAGGTATGTTGGAAGCCTGGTAAGGGGCAGTTCATTGCCAGGTTGGGACAACAAGCCTACATAATTGGCCATTTACTATGGTAGAATATTCATCAGTGAGGACCTAGGTATAGAAACTGTGTGTAAGTGTTGGTTAATAAGCTTAGTAGAGTGTTAGGTGTATTCATAGAAACTGTGTGTAAGTGTCTGGTATCAGTGAACTAAAGTGTTTGGGATACGGGGGATTGGAGGTACAAGGGTATCAGTTAGCAAATTAGGAAATGATATGGGGTATTGGTGTGGGTTAATATATAGAGTTGTGTAGGTAGTATCCAGACTTGAGGAGTGGTACCAGAGTACCATGAGATAGAGGTAACTTAGTCTCAAGATACTGAGTTGAGTATAGGTATTAAAGTATTAAAACTAAGATAATACTAGATGATAGATTTAACTATTATATTATAAGATATATATATATATATCTAGTGTCACTTAGTATTAGCTAGTGTGAGACTAGTATGGACTAGTTGACCTTAGTATGACCTAGAAGCCTCGCATTTAATTAGTTAAACATGTTTATTCCCTTAATTCAGTATTTTGACATTGATATTCCATAATTTGGTCATTGTGATCTCGTCTTGGACATTGATCCTCGCACCTTCCTCGGGACTACAAGCGAGTACATTCTCTGACAGTTTTCGTTTTGTTGATTAATTCTATAATTCTAGTTGTATTATATACTTGATTCTGACACTGTGGATACACGGGTTAGCATCCTAGATACCTGTCATGAGGAGTCATGATTGGAATCCATCATGCTAGCTGGGGATGGGAAAATATTAGCAGATTATGTGATCATACCCCACCTTACATGCATCATAGCTCACCCCATACATCACGTCGGGTGTAGCCTTACCTTTTACATGCCTTATAGCATGATATATATGATTAGCCTGACTATTGCTTGCATCATAGCTAACCAGATGGTTAGCCTGACCTCACATGTATCATAGCCAATCATATATATCAAGCATGATCTCGTCCCAAGCCGATCACATAATAAACTGATATTTCAAACACATAGCCAGATATTTATTCTTTATTTCAGTTCACTTGTTCTAGGATTTACTTATATTTCTATTCATTTTTAGATGTTCTATTGTTTACTACATATTCTCTAGTATTCTATACTTCCAGTATTTCTTTCATCTTGTATTTCCTTACACTATTTTATAGCTTTTGTCAACATAAATAAAACTGCTATTTAGTGTTTGTGCTTCGCTCCAATCCTGACTGGATAACATTTTTTAGAGGACTTGGAGGACTTCTGTCCTACCCACTATGGCCCGGGAGCAGAGGGGGATTTTGTACCAAAAATTCTAGAGGAGTTTCCCATCTTAGAGGAGATACCACCTACAGGCGTTTAGACTGTCTTATTTATGTATCATTGTTCTAGAACTGAGATTTGGGTTGTATTATTGTTGAGACTTTTGTGGACATCTAGACTCTAGACTTGTGATGTATTTATATTTGTGCCTGACTTATGTCAGTACTCTTTATCCTTATATCTTATCGTGCCATTTACTTTCCAATAGTCTTATGATTGAGTATATTATAAACTGTTGATTCATGTATTATCATTGTTCTCCATTGGAATTGAGACCATTGACAAGATGAGTTATGTTTGAGACCTAGACATCGTTCTACCGCCGACGCTGCGGCGTAGGCTGGACGTACCTACGTCTCATGCCTAATTTTTGGGTGTGGATCATGACAACAACTACTACTACTAAAGACTTCAATAATAATAATAATAACAACAATATATCCTGAAATCAAATACAATATAAAGTCTTAAACAAAAAGTCGGGGACAAATTTGGTACCAAAAGATAATAAATACAACTGAGGTCCTAGTGATCCCAGCTACCAACCCGAAAATCACTCCTGAACTACGGGGTCCCTGTCTGCACCATCGACAGGTGGAGGTCCATAAAATATCGGTCACCAATCTTCCGGATCCTTTGAAAAATATATCCAGTCAGGATTAGAGCAAGTACACCTCTAACAGCCATTCTAGTTAAATGATAAAAACTATAAAGCAGTTGTTGCAAGTAGCACAAGGTAAAGAAAAAGAAGTATGAATAAGGAAATATATATATATATATATCTATCAGCTGGTGCATAAAGGTAAAGATGCATGAAAATCAGAAGCAAGATAATAATGACTGTAGGATATAAGAAATCTAAACTAAGAGCAAGTGCTTGCACAATGACGTGAAGTGAGTCCAGCAAGAGTAAATATAATGAGTCCAGTCCATAAAGTATAAGTGAGACCAGTCAAGAAGTGTAAGTGAGTCCAGACTAGAAAGAAGGAACTAGTGTCTCTGAAATACCTGTTTCGACATATAAACGGCTAGGGGTAAGTACGGCTCACCGTACACTGGGTGTGCAACAACTATCATTCCAGATTAGACCAAAGGGAGTGATTCCAGATTTGGGAATGTTTACATGTCTACTCGAGTATTTTCCTGCCCCAACTAGTACAAGTGAATCCAAGACCCGACACGTAATATAAATATGAGTCCAGCCAGAAATATGAGTGATGCCTATAGTGAGTCCTAATGTGATGCCAGTAGGTGATTCCAGAAATAGAGGCCAAAAACATGAAATATACGTTGTCGTAAGTGAATAAATCCAGAAATACTAGTCAGTGTCGTGCCAGAAAAATTAGATAATACTATACTAGAAGCTGAATCATAATAATTATCAGATAATAAAAAACTATCAGAGAATGTACTCGCTTGACGTCCTGAGCAACTGGAGAGGATCGAGGTCCGAACTGGCATCGCAAGGACCT